>OZ021724.1:76980373-77442873 GCA_963978545.1 Linyphia triangularis | reverse complement strand
TTTCTTGCCGCTTTGTTAACTTTCGAGGTCTTCCAGTGGATTTCTTTGTCCCATATTTGGATCCAAGATGCAGAAAATTATTAACCACGTGTGGTGAACGCCCATTATGTCTTGCTATATTCCGAGAAGACAATCCTGCTTGGTTCAAAGCATAAAATTTGTCCTTTTTCAAAATCAGATAACGGATTTTTCCTACTCATACTTAGTGACACCTTTTCAAATCAATAAACTATGCGTGCTCACAATAAATGCAAGTAAGGTTACGTTAGTTGATCAAACGAAGCTTTTATATACCTGTTTGTTGAAACCCAACTGCACATGCTTCTCTGAGATCGATTATTCCACTAAAAAGTAGGGGTGGTACTATCATTTTGCAACCTAAAATTTTTATTTTTTATTTTATTACATGAAAATATAAACATGAGTAATGTTTTTACTTTGTTATTGTCATTCTTATTTTGTATATTTTCAATAAAAATATTTATTTCAATCATTTATTCCAATTACTGTATGCTAGGCGAAAAATACATATTGGTTCTATCATTATGCAACGCGGTGTAGAATGAGGAGTATGTCTTTTAAAGCAAGTGTTTATGAAAGATTTTCATTTTCAGGTACTATTAATTGGTAAATTATCTTGAATTACCTTTCTCAAAGCGCCCTATATAGTAGATATGTGTATAATCTGTCTAGTTCCTAGGTAATTGTACTCAACTTATCTTGGTGCTTATGATTTTCTCTATACGTTATATGCCATTGAAAAAAATTAGGTTTTTGGCAATTTCCAAAAAGCAGCTTCAACGATTTTAATGAAGTTCGTTTTAGTTATGCCTTTTTACGTGTCCACAAAATTTCTTTCAGCAAAATGTCCATAAAAATGTCTGAAAGATATAAAAAGTTGAAAACCAATCGTGTTTCACAATAAAGAAAATTGTATTTTCTTATTAGTTAACTTCTTTATTCAATAATAAGAATGGTAGGCCACATAAACGGAATTAATTGAAAAAATTCACGCACGTCTCTATATTCTTTTTTAAAAAATTTTAGGATTAAAAAGAGCCCCTGCTGCTACAAAATTTTTAATCAAAACAAACTTCTCGGTCTCACAGCACGAAACTATTGGATATAAAAGTATAGATAATAAAGGAAATAGAAAGGAAAGGAAAAGAAGAATCAAAATCTGAAAATCTAATAAGCTATTTAAAACAACTATAAATTCTTTCTTTTCCGCTGCTATTAAAATATAAAAAGGGTGATTTAATTTAAATGTATTGTCTGCAAGCCCAATTTAATAGCTGTATTCCTAATAGTTTTGATTTAGTTTCAAAACTGAAAAAGTAAAGTTGTAAAGCAATGTCCTTATATGTCTAAATTTTAAACGTTTAATTTGACACTGAAAGTATTTCATATTTGCAAATTATGACATTTAGACAAAGCTATAAATCCTATAAAACAAAATTTCTAAATAAACTAAGACAAAAAAAAAAATTGCGAAATCATTGAAATTGATATGGTGTTGTAAAAAACTTACCCATTTTTTTCTCTAAAAATCCTTCTTATACATTGTCAAACTTATATGCTCAATTGCAACTTATTTAAGCGATTCTGAACCCTTATCAAGTTTTCATAGTGTTGACCACTACAAAGAAAATATCTATTCTATGCCATTTAATTTTATTTATTTATTTTTTCACCTCAAAAACTTTATAGAATGCATTCTTAGTGACAACGAGTCTCTCTGTCAAGTTTCAGATCGATCGGATGACAAAAAGTAAGTTAATTTGAGCTCCGAAGAATTTCCCGCTTAGGAAAAAAAAAATATATATCCAAGTTAATATAAAAGATTTAAAAAAGTTTATCTAATGACAAAAAAGAAATCAAGCACGATCTGTTGCCGAGAACATAAAGCAGTGGGAGTATGCTTACAGCAAATAAAAAGCTCCCTGTGAATTGGTTTAAAAGAAAGTTACAATCTCCCTAAATATATTCTCTGTACTCTAATTTTACTTTGTCCTCCTTTTAGGTTAGGTACTCAACCGCCATCTTCCTCTCTAATAAGGTGTACAAGCTCCGTGCTCTTCATTATACTTTCTAACGTGGTAATTTACTATCTTCTTCAATCAGAATGTTTCAGTAAACTTTTTACCAATCTTTTTATTATATGGACTTGTACTATTTTGGCAACGAGCTAGCCAATTATGCATTAATTAAAATACACTTCGTATAGATAAGTGTCACAATTAAAAAAAAAAAAAAAAAAAAAAAAAAAAAACTATGGCAGACCAACTTATATAAGCATATTATGTACTGTTACAGCTTTCTTGGAGTGCTAAAATTTGAAAATTATGATTTTTTTTTTAACAAAGCAATTCACTATTGTACGTACGAATGACATAAACTCAAATTGACGAATTTTTCAGCTATGACACTTTTCCTTGTAAGACACGATACATACATATATAAAACAAATAAAACAATACAAGTTCTGATTTGTGTGCAAAATGCTTTATTAATAGCACATTCTTAGTATTTTTTATTTTTTTTAATTCAATTGTCAACATGTTTGAAATATTCATTACAATGCAATGCTGCGTATCTTTCTGAAGGCGCAGTCTAAATCTTCTTGAGAAAGGTCCGAGTGGAGTACGTACCGTACACGATTTTTAAACCAAGTTGAAGCCTTAACTACTACTTTCTCTTCATCTTCATCTTTCACCTGAAATAATTCGAAATTATCGGTATATTAGTGGCCTTCGCAAAACAAAATGTAATCGAGATGGTATTTTATACGAAGCTCTGTCACTGGTAAATGAAAATTCTGGTAATTTGAAATACAAAATTTCAAAAATAAAAATTAAATCTTTGAGATGTTAACTTTTTTATATTTATTTAACGAAATAAATGTATTCCATTTTAGAAAAACCATTAATTTAAATTTGTCTAAATGTTAGATAATGATTATAAAATTGTCGTCTAATACACAATTGTGGGTTGCAATTGAAGAAAACAAAATATAAATGGGAGAAGAAACATATATAATTGACAGATTACACTCTTTGTATGGCAGAATGGCAGCATTTAGAAGTAGAATATGATATTTTTACTTGTCAGAAGCACTTAACGGTGGAGGAACTTAGGTATTCTATGGGTATTCCACATTATTCGAAATTCCATAATATTCGAAATTCCATAATATCCGAAATTCCTCTAATATTATTGTTACAAATAAATATAACGTTACAAAAAAAACAACCTCTTTCTTTCATTAAAGCAAAGAAACCCTTAATACAATAATTAAACTGGGTGTGTGGAACATCGTACAACTTTCAATTACATTATAATATTGGTCATTACATTTAAACTTGACGTGCAATGGTGTCATTTACCATTTTCATATTTTTATGTATTTAAAATAAAAATGGCCAGTCTGGCGATATTTTTGACAGAAGTTTTACAAGGGGGAGGGGGGGTGGCGAATTTGGCAATATACTTTTCGGTAATTTTTATATTATCCTTTCTTGCAAGTGAAACAGAAGAGAAACAGTTCTGAGTCATTGATGGAACATGATAGATGATTAAGGAAGGAAGATTCTGTGCTGCTAACATTAGTTTTTCCACTATTTACACCGTTATCGCCTATCTACGGAAATTTCGGAGATGAGGTTGTAGAACGCCGATTAGAACATCCGTAAGATTAGAGGCATTACCACAGAGATTTTGAACAAAATCGTTAAAGCCGTTTTTTAGTAATTGCTGTAAAACATGATTTTTTTTTTCAATGTCTGCTACCTTATGCGCATGCGCAATTTTGACGACAGCCGTAATGGCAGATCTCTTGGCCACCACTAACCCCTACATCAAATTTGAACATCGTAGATCAATTCGTTCGGAAATTATGCTGAACACGTAAAGATAGATACATGGATAGATATTTTTTCTAGACCACATTTTTTAAGGTCAGGATACTCCAAAAGATGGAAAAATGCCCCCCAAAAAATCGAAAATTTTTGTGCCCGAAAACAATACTTTCATTACCCTATGTAAACATACAGTAATTAAAAGTAAAAGGGCTTAACTCAAAACACCCACCTTTAATATATTAGATAAGAAGAGGGAAAAAACGAAATCAGTTTGATTTGTGTATAAAGGTAGTTTCCCTTTTATTCTCGGTACCCAAATATGGATTTTTCCTCAAACCCCTTCTAGAACTATCAAGGTTTATTATTGTTGGTATTTGAGGTTTAAGATATGTAGATAGCAACTCTTATTCCTGGATGAATACTGGGGCTTTTGCCTTAATGAGAATGTGGGGGAAAACTCGTTTATAGAACATTAATTTTTTTTAAATATATTATACAAATATTTAGAAGGTTTTCCGTTTAATGTTAGTTTTCACTGATTGAAGAATAATTCTAAATTTCAATACCGCAGAACGAGATAACTTTGGGACTAAAGTACAACTTAGGGATATCGCGTATTTTCATTTTTTGAATTTCCCGCCGAAGCCACTACTTCATATTCTGGTATGTGCTGCTATCTAGCTATTAATATTTGAAACTGTAGTTGTACTGACGTCCGGCGGCAGACCATTTCTTTTACCATTAGTTAGGAAGTTTTTTGTTCATGTAAGTAAAACTTAAATTCGTCTACGAAAGACTGGAAACATTTCACTATCTTCTGGTATGTGTATTTGAAAGCACATTATTTCACATCTATTTTGAATGTTATTTATACCTATAAATCTGTAATTTAATAACATCAACGTTGTGGGTTAACATAGACTGTCATCCATTTAATTTTTTTATTCACATCTTTTGTCAGAGAGAGCTTCTTTAAACAGATTGATCCGACAAAGTGAAATAAGATCTGTACGAAGCTCGTAAAATCCAGAGAAAGAAATTGAATTAACCCGGGAAAAAGCATTTGAGCAGAGGAAATCAATGTTACGGTGACTACAGAATCTACTCGTCAAGTGTTTGCACCTAAAAAAAACCTAAAAAACAGCAACTACTACTCAGCCGTCTGTATCTGGGGAGATATCGTCACTTGAACCCCAACCGATACAACAGCAAGTAGGCCTACTGCGCCAGAAGAAACGAATGAATAGTGAATAGCAGCAGCAGACACGAATGCTAAGTTTTCGCTTCAAGATTCTGAAGAGAGCGAAACTTACAGTGATTTGGAACATATAATTGTATTAAGGTCACCTCCACAATATTCAGGTCCTTCCAGAGCCTTGGTTATGCGACAACTATCTGTCAGGTATGAACTTTACTCGTGACATTTCATTGAGATACTGGTGTGATTGAGATTCAGTGTGGAGTCGTCGAAAAAATCTATCAGCTTACTCAAGTTAACAGACGGGAAGCGTTCAATGTTACAGAGCTAATATCGTTTACAAATAAGCTTTACATTTATTTGTGTAATTAACTGATGTTAAAATGTTTGTTACCATCTGATCAACATTATTTTATCCTCACTAATTAATCATGTTATTTTAAATCAAAAAATTTTGAAACTATTACAGTAATTTGTAACATTTTCCTACCCATTCGGTAAGTAGTTTAAAAACTGTCTTAACTCCACATTAAAATTCCTCTGAATAATATTGGGACAGGTTAATTTTTTTTCTAATGTTTCTAAGTAAAAAAAGTACTGTCTCAAACTTACCCCCATTCATAGGGTAAGAGTGGGACAAAGATGAAGGATTTTTATCGGGGTATCATTGGATGAAGTCCATATTTTGAAAGAAAGTTAACTTCATATAACACCTTAGTCTCAGCAATCTAGCTTATGTTGACAGGAGTTAAAAAAAAAAAAAAAATCCGAGACAATGTCCAAAAGTTACCCCGTCTACAGAATCCATTATTTTTTATTTGATCTAATGTGAAGTGGAGAATAAGAGGCAATTAGGTGTAGTAAAATTTGGAATATTCTACGGATTAACATGAGGTTGAGTGATTTATTTTATTAGACTAATGTAAAGAGACAGAAATAGGGGATTTCATTTGAGTATCTAGAGGCATTAGTTTTTTAAATTATTAAAACATAAAACTTGTAAATGCTTAAATATAAGAATACTGTGTAAATCCTTATAATAAGTTCAGAATAATTACCAGAGGATTTAAATTCCTTATAATAAGCTCAGAACAATTACCAGAGGATTTAAATTCCTTATAATAAGCTCAGAATAATTACCAGAGGATTAAAAAATAATAATAATATTCTAGTGTTAACATATTGAAACCCAGCAAGCAAATCATTGTTGCTGGGTATTCAAAATGGTAAGGACTTCGCGTCTAGAAACAACTTAACCGATTTTTATGATCGAGTTGAATTCTTAAAGGCTTTTGACCGTAGATGAGCTAAAAACTATCAAGAATAAATAAAAAAAAAATCTGTAGTAAGTAGTTAAATTTTAAGATTTTTAACCATAGCGCTATTAAACAAGTTTATACCACTACAGTGCTTTTCAATAATCAAAGAGAACACCAAACTGGAATTGGATTGTTTACACTTTTCAGACCTGACACCTGAATTATTTAGAATACCAGAAGATTAATTGTGTTAAAAGCATACACATCATTTCGTACTCATAATGTTATCTAGGATGAGATTGCCTCAGTTAAATAACATGTAAGTATACTAACTTCAGCCATTCTTTCAACAAAGTTTTCTGATGTGAAACTTGGTGATGGGAAGTTCAGCAACAACATGTTTGATTGAACCACTTGAGGATCGATTGTAACTAGCTTGCTATTTATACTGTAAATATCTGGAAAAGAAAAATATGCTTATAACTTTAAAGGGTTTGCGTTTTATATTAGAAAGAAAGCGAAAGTTAAATAAGTAATTAGTTAATTCAAGAGGAGGGGACTAACGACTGTACCTAAGCTCGAAAAAGTAACATCAAAATTTGAAAAAGCTATGAAATGCACTCAGGGGCGTATTTAGAGGTCAATCAAGGGGAGGAGGTGGGGTAATGACCACGATTTTTTCCAGTGGTGATGATATTTTGAAACTTCAGGGACGTGGTCATCAATTAGTATGATATTACCCGGGCTCGGTGAAAGATAAAAAAACAAAACAAATTATAATAACCCTATCATAAAAATTTTCGAATGAAAACTTAAAAAAAATAATTATGTTCAAATTTTTGCAAATGACGTTCCAAGGACAACAATATATTTAAAACTTCAATGAATTAAATTTGCTTTTATCTGTTATTTCATTTATTAAGAATAATCTCTGCAAAGCTAACTATCATATAAACTCTTTCCCCTTAAAGTTTCATATTTCTATTAGATTGCGAAAATTCTCTAAATAAGTGCAGTTTAATTATGGCCACCTGTACTTTAAAAAATACAAATTACGAGATTGGTTAAACAGAATTTTATATTTTCTCATACAAATATTATTTAAAGAGGAATTGAATTGAGAAAACAACGCAAATCCTTATATTAAGAAAAAAGTTTTCAAACAATCAACTTTACGTTATCCGAAAATTAGTTTAACTTTCTGCATTATATTTAAAAAAAAAAATCAAAATTCCAACACAATGCAAGCAGGTAATATTAAAATAATAACAATAATGCTCTTAAACTCATAGGACTTGCTATTTCATAGCGAGTGGTATCTCATATCGGTTAGGTATTCTGCCTTATATTAGAGAACTAACTGATTTACCATCAAGTTTGAGACACACACCAAAGCACATTTGAAGTCAGACTAAATATTTAAATAAAAATTTTAAAAGGTTTCATAATAATTAAAGTAAATTAATTGAAAGACTTTGGTATTGTTCTTAATGTTTAAATCAATATTACTATAATCAATTAATATAAAATAATTTTGGCTTTTGTTTAAATTCAAATGAAAATTACAAATAAAAGGCTTTGAAAGAGCAATATTTATAAATTTGCAACATTTATAAAATATTTAAGTTTAAGATTTTATTATGTTGACTAGCTTAACAGTTTTATTTTGAATAACTTAATATTCTTCAAATAGTAATAAATTTTAATGGATATTTTTTGGCACAAGAGCTATAAGAGGGCTATATTGCACCGGAACATTAATAACTCAAGATCTTGACTGCTGATATTAGTTCGTCTATCAAGGAGAGAACACCTTCCAGGAGGTCATTCAAGGGAGAAAATGCACTTCACATGCCTTTTAAATAGACAAACCATGGAAAACTCTTACAAAGTAGCTCAATAATCGACACAAAGATATTGATCACAATCTTTAAAGTGTTGACTCAATTTGTAAAAAGAGTACATAGCCCCACATGTAGCTCGATGTTAATATTTCGAAAAGAAGTAATAAAAATATAGAACTCTATTTAACCTGTAAAGGATAAATGCCATGTTTATAATTCAAGAAAGTAATTTTATTCTGCATTTTGAAATTGCTTGTTTGATTTCTTATCTTAAAAGGTGCAATTTCACATTCAGATTATATTCTAAATATTCGTGAAGGTGTGTTCCTTTAACAGGGGCTAGGATTGCCTTATCTTTATGTTACAAGACTACTTCTAAAAACAAAAACAATTCTGCAAATGTGACGTTGATACGTATAACAGAGCATTAAACAATGACTTAATCCAATAAAATAAGTTTATTTTGATAAGAATTACCCCCCCCCCCCCAAACCTCCCCTGAATGCACTAGCAAGTCCAAAGCCAAAATAACGTATCCATTTTCAAAGCTGTTAATTTGTTCATAACCTATGCATCAGCCAATCAGATCATTTTTAGATTTACTTAATGTGGACCACAAAATGGTCATAAATAAGAGCGTTCGGGACTCCCCCATCCCCCTCTCGGAATATAAAGCTCAATTCCTGATTTAGCTTTTCTTCTACAGAAATAAAGAACTGCAGCAAATAATTTTTGAAATGATAAGCATTTTTTTTATTGTTGCATTAGATGATCGTAACGTAAAGGCAGCCGCATCAAAATTGCACATTTAAAGAACAGAGACTAATTTATAATTCTGAGCATGCCTTTCCAGATACTGTTCCGTATAAAGATTTGTTTTGTAAACAAAGATTTTTTAAATAGCTATTTTCAAACAACTTAGAGTTTCGAGAGCCATAACAATGTAACATATCAAGGCCGTCTCTATGTGTAACTTATGTGTATGTCTCTATGTGTTTACTTAGAGATGGCCTTGAACATATCCATGTCTTCTTTAATTAAAAACATTATTTTCTTTTAAATAAATCAATCTCAGCTTCTTTATTTTCTAGTGACTTTATTTTTATACAACTAGCCCACAAATGTTTTCCATGTGACCTCATAAATATCCCGTAATCTCTATATTAAAAAGTACAATGTAATCTATAGATAAAAGTATTTTTTAAAATGAGATGGGCAAGTTTTTGATTTGTACAATAAATTCTATAATTGTTGAAATATAATTAAACTTCTTGCCTTGAGCTAATTTCTTGGCCCTTTCATGATCTACCCGCATTCTGTCTGCGGCTGTTTCCAAAGCAACAAGTGCTGCAGCTGCTAAAACACCAGCTTGTCTCATAGCTCCTCCTAGAACTTTCCTGCATCTGTGCACCCTGTTAATAGAGAAATTAGAAATTCTGAAATTGCAGTTACAATAGTTTTCAAAAATCAACAAAATTAGGCAATTTCATATCTACAATTCTGAAATCCAAATAAAATTTAAGTAACTAAATTTTCTTCTTCAACAACACGAATCATTTCTTCAGCAACACGGATTAATCTAAAATAGTTAAGATTGCATTTTGGTGACAATTTTTAGACGTTTCAGATTCTTTGCTGGTACGTTGAAATATTTGTACAAATTTTTTAAAAAAGGGGGAAAAAATACTGAGACATCTAGAAAAATTATATTAATACGTTGAGTTTCTGCCTTTGCAATTCAAACACATATATTTTTTAAATTTATATATTTTGGTAAAACATTTAGTTTTAACTGACATTTTTTAAAATATAAAATGAGTTAGAAAAATGCTCTCAACTTCATTCACGCATATAATTTATAAAAATTCATTGATTAACGTCTTCAAAAATTATCGATATTGTTCAAATAAAAAGATATCATTCTGCCCTTAAGAGTATTCCTGAAAAACGAGATTTAAATTTTCTCTTCTAGAGCAAATTTAGGTACACGTCTTAAAAAAATAAGATCAACGTCATTGACACCAAGATAAGGCAAAGAACGTCCGTTTACAGTGATAAAGATTAGATCGAAACTCACACTAGATAATAGATTCAACGATGAATGAGTGTTCATGACCTCTCGGAGAAGCAATTAATGGATTGTTTCTCCCGAGGGTTGCATTAAATGTAATACATTTAATGCAATATACTGCTAATAAATAAATACGAATAAATACAATATTTAGGAATTAGAATTTTATAGGACTTACCAAAGATAAAAATTTAGGAACGTTGGCACATTGGTCAAATGTTATTGTGATGATTTTATTGCTATATGCGAGAAAGGAATGTCCCAATATCAGCAATTATAAAAACTATTTTAACACAATTGCCACTTACTTCGCAATAAATTCTTTAGATCCAGCCACCACTGATCCCACAGGGGCACCAACTCCCTAAAAAAAAGGTTTGACAAATCATTTGGTGCAATGAAAAATATTTAATTTTATTTGGCTTTGCAACCATTACAACATTGTATAAGTTTCAGGGCAAAGTTGAAGCATAATTGTTCATTACATTTCCCAAGTACAGCGTGAAAATAACAGAAAATATAATAATATTTTCCCATTTTTTATTACTGATACGTGTAAATTGGGAAAAAAAAAAAAATTATTAGATTTCTGCCAATTTTTCATCGCAACAAATATTTCAAATATAGCTTAGAAAGAGCTTACTTTTGAAAGGCACATGGAGACAGAGGCACAATCTTTAACAATTTCATCCACGGGTATCCCGCTGTAAACTGAAGCATTGATGATTCTAGCGCCGTCCATGTGCACAGGAATTCCGCGACTTCGGGCCACATCACACAACTAGTATAAATAATCAGTTAAGAAACTAAAACAAAAATATAATCGTATGTTAAAACAAAAAGATAAAGAAGGGGTTTGTGTCCTTTTAAAAGGAATAAATTTACCACGAATTGAAATTCATTATTTATAAATAGAGAGTAGATAGTAAATGAGCATTTTTATGGGTGATGGTTTGTAGAGTATTCTGATTAAAAAAACACATATATTTAAGATTGTGTTTGAAATATTAAAAAAAAAAAAAAAGCTTACCCTTTTAATCTAAAAGCAAGTTTTAGAAATTCACATTTGTAAATCTATTCTAAATTACAATTTTTATTATTTGATTAAACAATATTTTTGAAAAATAAAGAGAAAAATGGTATTTTAAATTATTTATTTATTTTTATTTAACAAAGCAATCTTTCTTTCTAAGACTTTTTTCAGAAACTGCGTGATAAATTTGACACTTAGACAAATTTGACAAATGAGACAAAAGAGAAAGAAATATTCGTCATGTTTTTTTTTTTTTTTTTTTTTTTTTTTTTTTTGTGAAAATACGTAGAACTAAATGTGCCTATCAGTTGAATTTTAGTGGTGCTCACACTTTAGTGATACTAATCGATAGATTATTGTCAAGGAGAAATAGCAATATAGTTTAAGAATTAATTTCCTCCGATAACGAAACGTTTTATATTCAATCTATACATTTTCAAGCTCTAAATAGCGTTACATTAGAAATCCTTTCCAAGTGACTTACACCGCTTTTTCTCCTTGGCCATAAATTCAAAAATCCTAGTTTAGTAATTACGTAATTTAGTTTCTTGTTTTGCTCCAAGTTAATCACTTTTCAATAAAACAGCCAATTCCATAGTATAAACTTTTATATTTATTAAATGAAAATCTGCACTTCAATAAAAATAAAGTTTATCTTTTTAACGGATTTATATAACATTTTTAAAGTATAATTTTCTCCAATAAAATATTTCTAACGTTTCCCTGATTAATAGGAGATAACTTGTTGTTTATATTGCATCACAGTGTAGCGTTAAGGGAGGGGGTTAATATTCACATAAATTACAGAAAATTTATTGGGAGCAGATTGAATCAACTTTTATATAAAGAGTCAACAAATTATTTTCACTTTAACATTGATTTTAAACATTTCATATTTAATCTCCGCAAAGTATGACCGTCGTTTTTTTTTAAATTTAATTATAACTTACGTAACTCATGTCCAATAATTTAGAATAATGCGACGAAAATATAGGTATTAAAGAGGTTGCAATGGCTCAAAATTACTTGCGAAGAATCGTAAGACCAAAGTAAAACTGTGGATGAGCAAATACTTTAAGTTGAAGTCGGTATGTGTATAACAACGTTGCACGTCGGAGTGAGTATAAAACGGCCCCAGTGGGGAGATGGTACTATGGAAACATTTTGTAGAGATTTTGCAACTATTTGGTACGAATTGCTGTTCAACAATAAACAAAGACGAAAGATGCCTTCAAAATTCAACTTGGACATGTTTATGAAAGGTAGAAGAATCAACATGCTGGTATCTGTTTGATTACAAACAGAATTGTCATAAGCGCTGAATGTGTCTCAGTGCTCCATCTCAAAACTGTGGAAGAAGTCTAAAAATCTGAAAATGTTACACGACCTTCAGTACCAAGTCGGCCAAAGGTAACAACCGCTTGACACGACCATTATTTGACGATTTCTGCACGACACCAAGAAAAAGATATCTGACAGTCAACTTGTTTCGACCCTAAAAACCGCCCCAGGAATGACAGTTTGGAGGTAAACTGCTAACAAAAAGCTTATGCAAGCTAGTCTATATGTCATATGACTATCAGTTAGTTTTCCCCTGATGTCTACTTATAAACGTACGCGTTTAAAATGGAATTTAGAACTTCAGTAATGGAGTCACCAACAATCTAGAAATGTCATGTTCGGTGACGAGTCCAGATTCAGTTTAGAAACTGATTTTCGTCGTACCACAATCTGGAGAAAGTGTGGTTCTCGTTTTTACGAAACAAACATTAAGATTTTTTTTTTTTTTTTTTACAAGGCTGAGAGTTGTGGTCTAGGCTGGCAACATATTAGACAGTCACTAGACATCCACAACTTTAAATACCCAAAACAACGATTGATCAGGTGTCTGTTACCAGTAAACATTACAAAGACGAAATGTTTGAAGCTACTGTTTGTCATTTTCGAGGTGCTGTTGGTCCCGAATTTATTTTAATGAATGACAACTCGGCTTCTTCGTTGAAGTTAAGAGCATGCCAGTGGCATGCTCTTAACTTCAACGAACACACACACATTTCTCATGACCTCAATCCGATACAGGCCGACCAAACGGTATAGTGGTTAGCGTGCTGGCTTCTCGACCGCGAGGTTGCGGGTTCGAGTCCCGTGTTAGGCATGGATGTTTGTAAATGTATGTTGGCTTGTCTAATGACGAATGTTTCGGCGCATTATAGCCCTCGTGTTGCTGACGGCGCCAGATAATCTGAATACAACCAACCAACCAATCAATCCGATACAACATGTGTGAGATATGTTCCGAAGATGTATTGAAATCGCTTATTCCTTACCCGACTAGCTTAAAAATTGCTTGTAGGTCTTGGAGTATCTTAACACAAAACAAATCAAAACCTTTATCGAAAGCATAAAGAAATCGTTCTACAGCATGCGTGGCAGCCATAGGATGCCACACACTCTATTATTTTTCTGATTTGCATTGTTTGCATTACAATTTTTCAATGAAACTAAAAACCATTTGTCAGTCATTTTTCTAATAACTCTATTACTTGGCCATTTTTATAAATTTTTTTCTTGTACCGTTTTCTTCTTCAGCATATTTTTTCACTTGTGTACGAAATTTCCTTCCATTCTGTAATTCCATATTTTTTTTAAAATTTAAAGAAACAGTAACTATTTTAAACTTTTGTACATGAGTGTATAAAGATATATAAATCTGTAAAACTATATTACGTAACAAATGGTTTAATCATGATTATGGGTAGGGAAGCTAGTACCTGATCTGGTTACGATTATTGATTATTGTGACACTTAGAATAGATTCATCAATAGAGAGCTCTACATATAAAAAAATAAATAAACATACCCGTTTAATTTACAAAATCTTAATTGATTATATAAATATATAGATAATTTTGCTTTATGCCTGCTTTTGTTAAGGTATCAAAACTATAAAGTTACTCGTGAAATAATTAAAGTATTAATTGCTACAGTTTAAATTACAATTGGATGGTTAAGTGAATGAAGGGATTATACGACATTTTTTGCAAATCTGAGTCTTCACAAGGAATGAAGGGTTGTATTTTTGGCATCCCTAAACTGCATAGCTACAAATATTTTTGATTAATTAAAAGGGCATGTTACATATAAAAGAATATAAAAATAAATACTTTAAGAGGGAATATCTCAAAAACTAGTTTTTATTACATACATTACATTTACATTTTCATTTGTTAAAACAGCTGACCCCAGTCAAGCAAATTGAATTAGATAGAAAATCAATGACTTTTTGGAGACTCTAAGTACGAAAGTAGCTCTGAGAAAGTTCTAATTGAAATGCTTTACCTCTCGGATGAACGATATGGGCAAGATCTTCCCTCCGCATCTGTTGTTTGAATTCTCTATGCATATAAGTCCGGTCGAGGGCTCGTGGATCCCCGGATCATTTGGTCTTAACTTGCTGTGTAAATCTTCCATACTGAAAGTACCGTCTTCTAGGTTGGGAATGGCACTCACGTGGACACCGGCGAGCTGAAAAAGAAATAAAAGGGGAGTTACATTACAGTCAAAGCACGAATTAGTCACTTCACGAAGTAATTATCCTTTTTGTCGTGATTGATACAGATCCCGTTGCAAGGCCAAAATATAAAGTCTTTTTAGAGTAGATCACCGAGGAGTTAGCAATATAATAAATGATTAAATGCGTAATCTGGCTATTGACAACTTAAACCAGATACTTCACGAAATGTCAATACAAAGAAAAAATTAGACACGTTGAATAATACTATACTATGACCAGCTTGAGCAGTTTAATTCAAAAGGCCTCTTTCTATTTTTCTAAGTGACCAGTCACTCACCAATTTGCTTGAATTAACGATTCTTAAAAAGATTCAATCTTAACTTTGCGTGTAAAAATTTTCATTTTGAGCTTGAGGGTAGGCTTGGGCGATGTATCGATACATCGTCTAAAACCGGTGGGAAATCAGCATCGTCAAACCGGTGTCACTATTTTCCCTAAACCGATGCATCACAATATTTTTTGACGAGAGCGCGATACACTCATTGCCTAGCACTTCAAGGACAAAGAACCAATGATGCCACGATTCATGCGGGGTGTTTCTAAAATACTATAGAAACGTATTGAAACCGTCGACACCGCGCCGTTTGAGACACGATACTTCACCACATTGCAGTAATACTCCCTGCATATGCGCGGTGTATGCAAGACGCATATTACCATTCCCTACTCGCTGTTGGGTCACAGAGGGGAAATGAGCACTTTCATTGGTTGCTTAACTGGTGTCGGCAATGATGTCACGCAAGTCACTGACTCACTGCCCTCTCTCTTTCTCCCTTTCGTGTTCAACTTCGTTCGCTTTTGTTTCATTTCACGCTGACTAAAAATTACTATTCATCATGTGCTAATATTATTAGCACTTTATAATAATAATTTTTAATATGAATTTTTAATTGAAATTATTATAATATCAAACTGCTACTTTGGGGTGCTTTTATTCAATTTAAAAAGTATATTTTTTCATAATTACATTGGTAAATATACCATTGTCCGATAAAACTAATGTATTTAGGAGACACATGCGCATATATAAGAAGGCAATATAAATGAAGTCATCAGAAATAGCAGCATTGTATCAATCTAGATATTGTTATACAAGGATATAACGTGTGCGCAAAGATATGATTGCGAAAAGTTTCTTTATGACTGCTTTATTAATTTTTCTACAAATGTTGGTTGGTTGGTTGTATTCAGATTATCTGGCGCCGTCAGCAACACGAGGGCTATAATGCGCCGAAACATTCGTCATTAGACAAGCCAACATACATTTACAAACACCCATGCCAACACGGGACTCGAACCCGCAACCTCGCGGTCTAGAAGCTAGCACGTTAACCACTATACCGTTTGGTCGGCCATGGTTATTAGGGTGACTATCAGTTACCTAATTTGTACAAAAACCAATATAAATAATCGAATACACAAAAAAATTACATTTAATAGGATTTTATTAAAAATATTAATAGAGGAAAATACATTCAATTTAAAGCAAATACATAATATACAATTAATAAAACTTCCCAAAATAAATTACCGTAAAATGGGGTGAATCGGAAAACTTTTCAACTTTCAAAGTAATAATCGGTTGTAATCAGATCGTTAAGGAACATATTTTTGACATAGAAATTTCGGTCTTACCTTCTTTGAGAATTAACCCAAAATTTTTTGTAAAAACTAGGACTTTAATTTATTTTGAAATTTTTCATGGTGTTCCGATTCACCCCGCAGAAAGGGGTGAATCGGAATACTCGTTACAATTTATGTCTGATCTTATTTAAATGTTTACAGGGTGGCAAAAAGCAAATAATAATACATTGTGGTGAATAGGAACACAAAATTATCATAAAAAAATCATTTAATATGCCGGATAAAATTTGTGTTTGTCAATTATTATTAAAATAAATCATAAGTTTGAAAGCGTATCAACTCTTATATAACTCTCCTATAACTCATCCAAATAGTCATTAAAATTAAAAATACTTTTTAATCTACTTTATGTTTGTGTGTCGTATGACTGCAAATTCTTTAAAATATCTTGAGAAAAGCATCCTCATTTGTTTCAGAAAATCTCTTCGTTCATAAGCGCTTTTTGTAAAACACACTTATATAGCAATAATCTTGTGGGTGTAAAACTTTTCTCACATAGTCTTCATATATTTTTCCATATAACTTAAAGATAACGAAGTCATTTAGAGAAAAACCACTGGAACAATCGGGTTTTCTGCCATGGTTTCTGCCACGGAAACTAGGCTCCTCTTCTGACATTAATTCAAGCCTGAAATCTTGATTACTGTCTTGAAGGGAGTATTTAGACTCTTCTTCAGTCGTTGAATCTTGTGTGGAACATAATCTTGCCAAAAACAGCTTTTTAATATCACTTTTCAAGTGTTCCGATTCACCCCGCCAATCTCAAAATCGAGACGAGGCAAAACATAAAAATTCGTAAAATAAAAAGTTTTTAAAACCAAGTTAAATTAAGTATGGTATGATGTTGTGGATGTTTATACTTATCTAAAAATATATTAGTTAAGTCTATAACTGGTACATGTTATTAATTACGGGATAAGTTTTGGAGAGGTTCAAACTCATTGGATTATATGCACGCTGTTTCAGAATTTTTTTTTAAAAAAAGGACAGTGTTGAAAACCCTATAAAATATGTTCCAAGATTAAAAAAATGTTAACCAAATGAAAAATATATATATAATTAGTAAAACTGCTTTATTTGTGTAAAATAATAATTTCTTTGTAATTTCATGAAGTTTCGTTCCGATTCACCCCGCTGTTCCTATTCACCCCATTTTACGGTATATTTAATAGATTTTTATTAAAAGTATTAATGAATTACAATCTTCTTCCGCGGTATGCTTTAAAGATGCCATTAAATATAATTTCATATATTAAATAAACAAAGTACGTGGATGATATTTCGCAATTTTGTTTAATATTGTGATAACTTTTGTTATTTTTAGAAAAAAAAATTGTTTTTTAAACCAAAAAAAAAAAAAAAAAAGGCTTAAAAGTTATTTTCAAACATATTTTGATACTGTAATACTTGTTTATTGCCCATTCATTAACATAAGTCGAAAGACGAAAACATTCGAAAATAACTTTCTGAACCATTCATAATTTTCTTCTTTAAAAAACAATTATTTTAAACATATGAACAAAATGAATTATTTCTTTTAAACGGGGGGGGGGGGGGGGGGTTCTTAAGTTCTAAATTAAATACTTTCCTTTTCAGCAGAATTGAAAAAATAATGTATTCATAGTTTTTAATTAAAAAAATAGTAAATCCCAATTTCGAAATATCTTGCGAAATTTCTGTATGGTAAAGAAATCCAAAATTTTTTTGCAATCAACGGATATGCAACCGACTTAAATCCCTCCACTTCGCAGGTGATGTCATTGCCGACACCTGCTAAATAACCAATGAAAGTGCTCCTTTCCCCTCTGTGACCCAACAGCGAGTAGGGAATGGTAATATGCATCCAAGACTGTATAGAAACGTAGTGTAACAGCTACACCGCGCCGTTTGAGACGATTTCCATTTGCTTTTGCTGTATCGGCATCGTGGTAATCGTATCCGGTATGTGCGATGTTTCCATGATTGAATAGAAACAAAACGCCACAGATGGCATTGCGCACTTAATCACTTTATACATGTTGCATTCGCTTTTGCACCCCCTGGCTTTTGGAATTTAAAATAAAGTTGGAAAAAAGTGCACATTTCAAGGGGAAAAAAAGCACGTATGACATGTTGAAATTATTATTCAATTTTACGATGTATTTTTTTTTTCTTTCTAGGTCGCGTTTATTTCCTATTTTGTATTTACAGCCGAGTACTGAAATTACGAGGTGGTTTTCAGGCGCCAATTAGTCTAGAAATATTGGAGATTCGATGAAAGAAGTATTCCTTTTATTGTTTGAACATTTTTTTTTGTTTTTTTTTGTTTTCTCAACTCATGAAAAACGTTTCGATTTTTATGTAATTTGTCATCAGATATAAGACCTGATATTTTATTTTTGGGATTCAATTGAGTATTTCCTAAACTTTTAGTGCTTCATTTTTGATTTATTTTTTTCTCTAATTCGGAAGAAATAAAATATTACATTTTTGTATATTTAAATCTTTTACATTAACTTCAGGATTTTTTTTTATCTAACATTTTTAACCTTTGAGAGCTTTGCTTTATTTATTAATTCAAGGGGATTGCGGTATTTTTGCGTGGTAATTTCTGTCTGATTCTTACCCAGGTAAGATAATCAGGTTGTTTATTACTATGATGGTTTGTTATATCTGCCAAAGTCAGTATGAACTAGCGCATGAACGGATCGCAGTTGTGTTTCTCTAGTTTGATTGCTTAAATACTTATAAACAAATTTTTTTACGTTGAAGGATTTTCTCTTCTGACTCGTAAGTAAATAAATATTTTATACTTTTTTTTTTCAGTTTGTACGATTTGAATGAAGTTTATTTCCATAAGATTAATTACTCAATCCAACATTGCTTCTTAAAAATGCTGAAATGCAGATTTTTTTGGCACAAAATAAAGATCATTAGAATTTTAAATGTTATGCATTAATTTTATTTTTATTGTTTAATAGTTATATTGTATATAGTAAGTAATAAAATATCCATTATTAAGTATGTTTTTGATTTAATAATTAAGAATATCCAATAACTAAAGTGACATTTGCACCGCCAGGAAGTGCGCTTGTCCTCCCCTCTCCAACCCACCGATTTCCCTGTATAATAACAAAGTAAAATTTCATTAAGATAGAGAAATTGAAAAATCTGGATTAAAAATAACCGGCTTATGGGGTATAAGCCGGTTATTTTTAATCCAGATTGGGTGCTTTATGTATCACCCTGAAAGTAATTCTGTCGCTGCTCATGTTATTTAATATAAACTTCTGTACGTAAATTAATTAAAATGTTACAAGGCTAAGTAAGCATAACTCTCGGCTACATAGCTTGTTATGAAAACATTGTTTTATAGTATTTTGTAAAAAAAATATTTAACATCGTGATGTATCGTGACATCGCGATGTTTGCTTCCCGATATATCGCGATGTAGAAATGTTAACATCGCCCAAGCCTACTTGAGGGCTTGATGCTATATCAGATGTCAAAGAATACAGATAAAACTTTTTAAAGACATAAAAGAAAAAAAAGAAGAAAAAAATACAAACAATTTTTTACGTTTTGCTTTTCGTAATTTCAATGATATTAAAAAGTTTATCGCATACAAGGTGTCTCAAAAGTGACTGCCTATTTTTAAAAATAAACTGGTCGAAAGCCATTTCTGTGTAAGGAATATGTGCATTAGAAAGTCAAAAAAATACATTCAGATTGATTTTCTTAATATTATAAACTATCCAATAACCATACAAGTACTTTCAATCTCTTGTAATTAACGGCTTTTAAAGATTGGTTGATACTTTTGGAGCAAACTGTAGAAATCGTACTACTAAAAATAATTATAAGATATAATCCTACCTGCGATATCCCTCCTTGTTCGTACATGAACATGTGAGATTGGTCGCCCATGATTATTTCCTGTCCTCTTGTCCAGCAATGTGCCATAACTGGGAAAAGAATTTCAATATATATATATATATATATTTGAAATGATAGTAGTTAGAAAATGACAGTCCGAAGCCATGGCGGGATGCGGGATGGGACGAGGGACGATGACGTCACCGGAAGGGGGCGTGACCGGATATGACGTCACAGGAAGTGACATCACAGGATATGCCGTCACCGGAAGTGAAGTGGAGTTGTTCCCCTCCTGCTGCTGTTTTAGTTTCATTATAAGCTGTTTGTGTATGACGTCACAGATGACGTCATAATGTGTTTTATATCAAAGTTTTGAGTGGTGGCAACACTTTTTTTTAGTTTCGGTTTATCTAGCAGACGGAGTTGAGTTGTTCTAGGACTGCTTCTTAGCGAATAAGTTAAGAGTGATAGATATTTTTACTAGTGACGTCACAGTAGATATGTCGCCATGAATTGCTTTATGTTAGAGATCGGAAAAATACTTGCTTGCGATTGGTCAGTTTTAGACACATCACCAAATACTCTCTTCTCATTGGTTGAAATGTGTCACATGATTTCATTGGCTATACAGTTTATGGTGCTTTGAAAGATTATTTGAAATTGTAAATAAAAATTATTCAATGGAAATATGTGTGTGTGATTTTCTTATGTGAAATAATGATAAAAAAAAAAAATGTTAAAGCAATATCACTTTATTGAATCATAAATTTTCCCACTTTTTAGGTGGTTTTACATTTCGTCTCAACTTTGTTTGGACAATTTTTACAGGTGACTTTAGCAACTTCTTATTTCCGATAAACTGCTTCGGAACATTTAAATCTTTCAAAACAGTATTAAATAAACTTTTCCGTGATACATTACTTTTGGTACTGTACATATAATTGAAAAAGTCGATAATGTTAGAGTTTGGTATTTTTTCACCGTGTATGGAGATTTGACCCTTGGAATTCCACGATAAGATATCAGGTTGATTCTTGATGAGAGCAAGTGTATTTTCAGCTTTTCTTCGCATGGGTTTAGAAAGTGATGCTAATATAAGTTCTTGATAATTATCATCTTTTTGAAGTTTCTTTATTTCTTCTACTTTCACAGATTCTTCAACTTTCCTCTTATCTTCTATTTTCTCCACTTCTTCTTTCTTCTTCTCTTCAGCTGTCTTACTACTTTGTTCATTCGGACGTGAATTATTAAATTCTTGCAGATTTAAACTTTTCTTCAACAGTTCATGATAGAGGACCAATTTTTCATGATCAGGTAAGTCACTATGTAAAATTTGTATCATTGCCTTATCAAGCTCACTAAGCCTTTTATTGGAAACAGTATGTTTTGTCACCAATTCTTCGGGTATAAGAGCAAACTTCTTAATTTGAGCCATGAAATAATGTAGTTAAAACACTCAAGGCTGCAGGAATAAGTATGTTGAGGAAACCTCCTTTCTGTAAAATGACTTGACGTTTTTTCGGTAAAGACACTTTACGATTACTTAAATGACGCAATATCTTCTTATGTTTAGAGAGCGTTTTCTTCTGTCGTGCAGTCAATGGGATATTTCCATTCAATGTGTTAATGCAACATTCGCATATGGCTTTTATACAGTTCTTATTGAGTTTACTTAATAAAGTTTTTCGTAACCTTAAAGGACAAATTTGCAACAGTCGTAATTGATTGAGTTGCTCCTTCTTAAGCGTCATCTTGCTAAATGATACTTATCTTCAAAGTCATTCACTTTTATATCATTTAAATTGATACACGATCTGTCTTTCAGTAGGTAAAATTTTGGTACGTAATCGTAACTCTTCTGGTGTTTCGGCACGTAAATCTATAAATAAATAGGAATAGGGGTTTTTCGTTGCATCTTCAAAGACTTCTTGAAATAACTTGACATGTCGAGGAAATAATTGTCTTCCTAGATGTGAAATTTGACTCACGTCTCGTCTATTTTTACACAGTACTAAATAGTGTGCATTCAATGTAATGTCACGCATTTCTTTCCCTTTGTAGAAAAAATTTTGTGTTATGAAGATAACACTCAGGTTTAAATGATGACTACCTTTTGTAAAAAGATCAGTTAAATGACTGTTAGCATTTGACATTAAATCATCAATTACGAAGAGTGTATTCTCGCCCAAAAATTCTTTAAATGTCGTAGGTAGACCTTCTACAAATGTCACATTATCAATTTCATCATATAAGGGTTGATGTATTCCATAAAACCAAACAATCTTATCGGGAACAATTGAAAACATCCCCTGTTTTTCACTTATCAAATCCCGCACAAAATAACTTTTACCACATCCTGTTGGACCGGCGATTACCATCGTAAAAGGATGTTGCAACTTTGGAAATTCCATGTTGAATGAGAGACGAGACATAGTGCTACTGTTTAAATACTTTCTTTATTGATAAAATGGTGCTACAATTCTA
Source organism: Linyphia triangularis (assembly GCA_963978545.1). Classification (NCBI taxonomy): domain Eukaryota; kingdom Metazoa; phylum Arthropoda; class Arachnida; order Araneae; family Linyphiidae; genus Linyphia; species Linyphia triangularis. Next base: position 77,420,051 of record OZ021724.1, on the reverse strand, counting down.
AAGCGCTTGATTACAAAATGATGCACTTTGATATCATTACATATTTGATTGGGTACAAAAGACAAGAGAATATCGTTCATAGAACGTCCATTACATTTAGAATATAAATAAAAAATACAATATTGTCCACACACGGAACTCGCATTCGATTGAAGTATCATAGGATTAAACTCTACATGTCGATAACGCTTTACATAACTTGATATTCCTCCGGGAAAATAAGACGGTGGGTTTCCGAACGAATCAAAGAAGCATATTTCTGTAGGTGATTCTATATAAAAAGCCACCCAATGGGTACCTTCTTGATTGGACTTGTCAGTGTTGGCAATAAAGCAGGCTGGAAAGTTTCGAACATATGTTGGTAATCGATCACTTGAGAAAACACCCAAGAATATATTCTTGGTTTTTGCATTTCCAGAAAGAATTCTGGTTATTTGTAGGGTATCCATTAATTCGGAAAGTCGCACACCACGTGACGTGATTTGGATATTTCAATCACGTTTTGAAACTCTGCATAAATGAGCACTGATAAAGTTTCCGTAATAGCCTCGGAAAATTTAATTTCCACACGTAAATTTCCTTGGTGTTGCAGATTAAAATGTTCTCCGTCGCAAAGATCAGGACTTAGATCAAATGCGTAAAGTACATGACCTCTGGCATATTCTTCTTGAGATAAGTAAATTCCCTTATCACGATTAAATCCGGAAAATAAGCTATGATAAGCCCGAACGTAGTTGTTGGAATCAAAATTAAGCTCTAAAGGCTTGCAGGGAACCGGTTGTCCATCTACATAAATAGATACAAAGTTTGCACTATGGTGAGAAAAGAGAAATGGGTTCTTTGAATATTGCCCATTCATTGCAGCATTTCCTAAACAGGTGAGAATGACACGTTTTGGCATGAGTCCAAGAAACACATTATCTTGTAAAAAGGACCAACTCCCTTTGGCAATGCTATAAGTTTTGCAAATCACACGATCAATTGGATATTTGCACGATGTCTTCTCCAAAGCCTTAGCATGCCCAATAGCAACGGCAGGGCTAACCTTCACTTTTCTTATAAATATAGAAGCATGCTCTAGAACTATCTTATAATCCCCATCCACTTTGGTTGAAATTAAGCAAAATGAGGATTTGCTGCGTATCATTTTAATTTTGATATCTACCAAGTTAATCATGAGACGATTTTGTTGAAAAATGTCACAGTGGAGTTGACCAATCATTTCTACGGTCTGGCTGTCTTTGATAAGATTGTAACGCGTCTTCAATCCAGCATCAGCTTTCTCATCTATGGGGTCTATGATATCAGGTTGCGTATCTTTGAAGAATCCTTCACAGGTCAGCAAACTTTTATTGGCATCTTCCCCATAATTTAACAATGTCTCTATATAGGCTCTAAAAGGATAAGTGTTGCTTGCAGAAGAAATATTTCTCTCGTTTAAACTAACGTCTACTTGACTGAAAAGCGAATGTAGGAAAAGGTTGACGGGAGCAACTGGTTCCTTTTCTGCTAGTTTAGTTCCATCTGCTTTCATCACTTTCACTTTCACGTGTAGATAGGAAGCAGCTAAGTCCACATATTCTTCACTACTTCCTGATATTGAAAATTCAATCGGTCCACCATCTCGTACACTTGAAAGGGGATGAAATTCGACAAATTGTCCTTTTTCGATAACGGTCTGGGTTGGGGGAATTGAAAATAAATCTAATTCCGACTTGACGCAAGGAGCAGAGTCTTTGTAGATGAAGGATGCCATTAGGAGAAAATATCATGCGATGTGCACTTCTTCTTGGCTGAACGTGGAATGATGGTTTTTTTCTTCTGCATACGCTTTTTATGTCTTTTTCCACTACCAATCATAGTCTTGACTTTGGTGGCGGCTTTATCTGTTAACACATTTCCAGCTTCTTTGAGTCTTCGTTTGGCGGCCATTTTAAAATCTTGACCTTGAGAAACATCATTCATCAGGTTGACACCGCTGTGAAACATTTGTTTCCCAATAGCTTTAGCACCTGATTTCAGTAGCGGAGCTGCGGCACGAAAAAATGATCTGAATAGACCTCCTAATCCATATCCTCTCTGATAAGAACTTCCTTGATAATAATTCAAGCCTTTTCCCGTCTGCTGCACATAATAATCTTCGAAAGATTTTTGACAACACTGGTAAGGGACATACATTATGAGAGAGACTTCTGACGAAAGTGTAACTTCACGTATGAGCGCCCACGTTCAAATGGTGTTAAACATCCCGAGTGCGTCCTTATAACGATTTCCAAAGTCTCAATAATTTTCCGGTTTACAGGTAAGTAGTGCGGTCTATCATACTGTTCACTAATCATCTCACCATCTTGTCCTCTCACTCTAACCACCCGAAGGAGAGGTGCTAAGACATCTCCCACAATTTGTGGTTCCACTATATCCGTATAAATCATCAATACGCGATAATGTGCAGAGGGGTCGGCTACGAATGGACCCACAACAGTTGCTTCTATACTTGCGTCAAACGAAGTTATTTCCATAGGTTCAAATCCAAGCATTTCAGCAAGTCCTTGATATAATATGAGTTTCGCATTATTTTTCACAGTTATCTGAACACGCTTAGTTACCGCATTATAACTTGTGACAATTTTATCATCATGTTCTTTCACATAAATAGCCTTTAAAATATCAGGAACTGTCTCATAACAACCCGGAGGTAATCTTCTTCCTACCTCTAACTTTCCACTCGTCTCGAATCCAATTAAATTATTCTGATGATTCACATTATACCAAGTATGCGGATATAAAAACTCTACCGTTCCAACTTCCCATTCTCCTTTCAGTTCAATTGGTATGGGTAAGCGAGTAATAAAATGGGAAATTTTATTTTCAGGAAAATAGGACATGGAACTATCCGAGATGAGTGTTATGTAGAAACTCATGATAGCAAATGAGTCTTGCAACATGTGCTAGTAGTATTTATAGGGCTAGTAAGTTTGAAGTGGGGATCCATTGATTAAACTTGTCGGGGTATCCTCGATATTTCACAAAATATTCCATTTTCTTTTTACGCATGCGCTTTCTTAAAACTTCTTCAACAGGAAATTCGTCTTTCATTGTTACTTTTTGTAACTCTTGTGCGTAAAACGTTCCTTGTATAGGCTCTCCTAATAAATCATTCACTCTATACACTGCAGGTTGTCTCTTGACACACTCTGTTATGACAAACAATTCTTCCGTCCAATTCGTTTCATACCCCTTTTCAAAGGTTAATTTCTTCTTTGAAATGCGAACTACCTCATCTACATTAAATACGCATTTGGGTTTAGGTAAATTATCCATATCTCCATAGAGAGTGAACCAAACATCTTGTTCATTTTCGGCATTCACCTCCACGGGAGCTCTTTTTATACTTGAATGGTAAGTATGATTATAACTTTTCACTAAATCTTGTAATACGTCAATGTATCTATGAGTATTTTTAGCAGTAAAGTACTTCCACATTTTAGTTTTAATACTTCTATTCCAACGCTCGACTATGTTTGCTTTCGACAAATTATATGTCGTGAAAAATCTAATCCCCTTCTTTTTTAACAAGGTCTGAAATAGATTATTCTTAAATTCCGTTCCCTGATCAGTCTGAAGTGATTTCGGAGTTCGCTGATCGAATATTATTTGAAAAGCTTCAACAATATCTATACCTCTCTTTCGTTTCAGAGGAATTAGCCATCCAAACTTTGATAGCACATCAATACAACTCAAAATAAAGCGATAACCATCATTAAACTTTTGAAGACTTGTCATATCCACCAAATCCGCTTGCCATTGCTGATCAATGTTATAAACAATCACCCGATTCGTAGGAAATTTATGACGAATGGACTTGTGTAGAGTGTACGCATCCACCCCCTTTAGCCATTTCTGTATCGTTTTCTTGGGAATCTTTCTTCCTGAGGCACGGTATAATGCATCGATACCACCGAAACTTGCTACATGACCCGGGTCTTGATACGTCGCATTCATTACAGCAAGAAATTTTATTAACTCTTATCTGTATCCTAAGTCTTAACATTTTCACATTGAAATAGATAAGTTTCCAGTTTCATTGAGACGAAGCGTAAAATCGATAGCGAATCGATCACTACTACTTAAAAAATAAATAAATAATAATGCAACACATAAACAAATACACAAGTATGCAGTATTCACAACCTCACTCGATAGAACCATACTTGCAACTAACACATTCAACTATAAACTTTACCTTATAAAGAACAAAACTTGATAAAATTAATGTCCTTAAGATCATATCAATACCTTAAAATTCCTTGAAACTCCGTTTAAATGCAAAATTCCCACTATATCCCCTCTGTGACGTAACATAAATATTTTTCAAGCAAGAACGCTATCTTCAATTCCCACCACGTGGTAATTTTTCTGCAAGTTTTAAAATTAGTTTAAATTATATTTTATAATCATTCATCAACTATTACTTAAATCTTTCCATTTCAACAAGTATCAACGTTAAAAACCCACGTGATAATTTTTCTATAAATAAATATTCATTTAATAAATAAGCGTCAATACCTTATCTGTTTAAATGCTAGATTCCAGCCATATCATCATTATGACGTCATGTGTTAAAAGCCAATGAGTTTATATTTTGCAATCGTTATCATCAGCTCAACTCGCAAACGCGTTGAAGCGTGTTGAAACATGCCTAGTCTCGCTCCCCACCCGCTCTGATCGGTTAGAACCAAGCAGCGCCCTCTACCATGAAATCTGATTGATCGGTGAAGTTACGTGATCGCCCCTCATATATAAACGCTACCGGTTGCCGTCTCGTCATTTCTACTTAGATTCCTGAGGGTGAAAGACGTTCATCGTGTTTGCTTAGTATTTGCTTATTGTGCTTGTTTATCATATTTTGCTGCTACTTTAGCTTTTTTCTGATTTCATCTGAATTATTCGGTAAGTAAATTTTTTATTATTTGTGAAATGTTAGTATCTTTTAAGTAATATATATATTAAAATGTGTTAAGTATGTTAAAGTAGTCGATTCAAGTATTACATAAAAATTATTTCCAACTTGTATTGAAAATGTATGTTTTTCTTTCGATATTTATATATATATATTTTTTTTTTAAATTTCAGTTATTTATAATGTCATCATCACGTTCTCCTTCTCCCATGGATATCGTTATGGAAGTTAATGACCAAGTAAGTGTTCTTTTAGTAATATATTTTTAAATTATGTTTGAATGCTTATAGATTGTATTTATTTCAAAATTACTTACTATGTATCTAAAAGAATATTCTTTAAATATGGTTAAACTTGTTGCTTTTAAGTAGATGAATGTTTAATGTCTAAGATAAATTTTAAACTGTGCTATTTAACGTCGCATAATTGATTTGTTCACTTAAAACTTTCTCAATTATATTTAAAATTCATGTCAATAATATATTCCTTAAAACTTTTTCTAAATGTTGTTCATTAGTATAAGATTCACGCCAAAATTTGTACTTGGTATTTTTTCTAAATGTCAATCACTTGAATATTAGTATAAGATTCACGCCAAAATTTTCAATGCTTAGTAGTTTTCAATGTTGTAACTATTCAAAGTCGCCCCAAATTCACGCTGAAATTTTCATTACTTTTTGTACTTAGTAATTGTCAGTGCTGTAACTATTCAAAGTTGCCCCAAATTCACGCCAAAATTTTCATTACTTTTATACTTAACAATTTTCATTGTTGTAACTATTCAAAGTCGCCCCAAATTCACGCCCGATTTTTCTCTGACGTAAAAAACTTAGAATAATTTCTCAATATCTTACTTTAGGAGGTTGTTGTTGAATCTACTGTTGCTGGACCTTCTAATGCTGCATCCACCTCACGCGGTTTACATGTAAGTATTATTTCAATCATTTAGGTGAAATAATATTAACTTTTAAAACATGTTACTCAAAATTTCTATTTTCAACAGGTCTGTACCATCTGTCAGAAGGGTTTTAATCATAAGGGACATCTTAATCGTCATCTGAAAATCCATCAGAAAACTGTAAGTATTACATTCTAAAGATAAACTATTGTTTAGAATATGTTAAAATAGCTTATTTAAATGTTAAATAATTTTCTTAGGTACTTGCTGCTGGACCCTCACAACATGCTGCATCCTCAATTGCTGGACCTTCCAATGCTGGGAATTCCAATGTTGAAGCTCATGTAAGTATTAGTTTTTAAATTATATTTTGCAGAGAGAGTTTTTAGATACTTTGATTTAAAATAAAGTATGTTTCACATATATAGATAGTTTATAGAAATAAAGTATTTTTAATAAAAAATGTTTTCAGATATTTTACAAATTTAAGTAATTTTCAGAGAAGAATTTAACAGTTTATCGAGATTTAAAATATAGTGCTTTCAGATTGATGTATTTTACAAGTAGAAGAAGAGAAAGTTTTTTTTTTTTTTTTTTTTTTTTTGTAATAAAATGTGTTTTAGGAAAAGACAAATTTTAAATAATATGTCTACTATTACTGTGAAATAATGTCATGTAACTTATCACAGTTTTATTGTCAACAGATATGTCACATCTGCAACAAGTCCTTTGTCCAGAAATGTCATCTCAATAGGCATTTGAAGAATCATGCTGGCAAGAAGAATTTCACCTGTGAGATATGCCAGAAGTCCTTCACACGTAATGCTGACTTAATCCGTCACATGGAGAGTCATCAATCCGCCACCCCTCATGCCTGTCCTGACTGCGGAAAGAGTTTCGGTCGTAAGGATGTTATGATGCAACATCTGCTCACCCACCTTCGAGTTGCCCAAGTAGGAGGAAATCAACCAGCACCCTCTGCACATAGAAGGAGGAGAGTTGAGGTGAAGACGTCTGATGTCTTTGCCACCCGTCATTTATTCCCGAGTGAAGAGGCAGTTGGAGACCTGCTTCTCTTCATTAGGGAAAGCACTCCCCAAGTTCAGGATGTGCTACAGGAAGAGTTGGGAGAGAAGAGGGCCATCAAGTGGTATGTTGTATCTAAAATCCGGTTCGTTCGTAAGAGTGATGAGGGAGATGAAGAATTTGCCACGCCCTATTTCCGGAGCAAGGTGCAGATGGAGCTGGATGACAGCGACCTCCCTGAACACATCGATCAAGCCTTCGCCAAAATCAAGTCCTCCTTCGATGAATTCATCGAGCGGGGATCTGGATGGGTCCTCGATGAAATTATTCATTTGGAGGTGAAGACTGCCACATACCAACCTCTAGCCCCTGCCAGCCACTTCAAGTTACCCAACAAGTTAGCAGCGAAGCAGGCCGTCCTCAACATCCAGAATGAAGACACTAAATGTTTCATCTGGTCTGTCCTGGCTGCCCTCCACCCCATGAGCTATACAGATCATCCATACAGAGTTTCACACTATCTGGAATTCGAGCAGGAGCTCAAAATGGGAAATGTAAGCTGTCCCGTCCAACCGTGCAAAGTTCGTTTTGTGGAGGCACTGAATAATCTGAGAATAAACATCTACGGCTATGAAGATGATGAGATACTACCTCTATATATCTCTAAGAGGGAGGATCCTGAGGTAATCAACCTCCTCTACATCATAGAAGGAGAGAGGCAGCATTACTGTCTAATTAAGAGTATGTCCAGGCTTCTCACCAACCTCACTAAACATGATGGAAAGTGTTTCTATTGTTATAGCTGTCTGCATCGTTTTACCAAGGAGGAGACTCTCAAAGCACATGTCCCGTACTGTAATGAGCACTCACCCCAACGCATCAAGATGCCGACTCCAAAGGACTGTGTACTGAAATTTAGTCAGTACAAGTTCACCCAGAAAGTCCCGTATATCATATACGCGGACTTTGAGGCCCTTGTAGAGAAGTTGGATGACACCACCCCCTCCCGCACTATGAAGATAGCTACCCACGTCCCTTGTGGATATGCGTACGTTATAATAGGTCCAGATAGTAAGCCGACCAAACCCATCTCTGTCTACAGGGGAGAAGATGCAGTGGACCACTTCATCAGTAGTATCATTGCAGAGAAGGACGAGCTGGCGGTGAAGCTGACCACCATCATCCCCATGAAGATCACTCTCCAAGACCAGCATGCTATTAATGGTGCAACGCACTGTGGCCTCTGCAAAGGCCGACTAGGAACTGATCGGGTGAACGACCACGATCACTTGACCGGTCAGTTCCGTCAAGTGCTCCACAATGAATGCAACCTTGCTTTCAGGTTGCGGAAAATGATTCCCTGCGTCTTCCACAACCTGAAGAATTATGATTCGCATTTGATCATGCAGGGGCTAGGGAAAGTGGCTGACCATGACATTGGAGTCATCCCTACAACGATGGAGAAATACATCTCCTTCTCCATCACTAAGAAACTTGAGAAGATCCCGGTGACTCTCCAGTTTATTGACAGTCTCCAGTTTCTGAACGCATCGCTTCAGAAACTTGTCGATAATCTGGAGAGAGACAAGTTTCACATTTTAAAGAGATCTATCGCATCTAACCATGGTACGTAATATAGTCAATGTTAATATTATATAAATGTTCTCTTAACAATATCATTTAATTTTTTTTCTTTTTTTTTTTCCTTAGATCTCTTGCTGAAGAAGGGAGTGTACCCTTATGAGTATATGGACTCGTTCACTAAATTTCAACAAACATCTCTGCCACCTCAGCAAGCCTTCTATAGCACCCTTACAAACTCCTCCATCACCGATGCAGATTATGGTCATGCTCAAGTTGTTTGGGAAGCTTTCGGCATCAAAGACCTTGGCGAATATCACGACCTGTACGTGAAGACGGATGTGCTCCTCCTCGCAGACGTATTCGAGAATTTCCGCCGCCTAACTCTGGACTTTTACCAGCTAGACGCCGCCCACATGATGACGTCTCCGGGGTTAGCGTGGCAAGCCGCTCTCAAGATGTCAGATGTCGGTTTGGATTTATTCACCGACATCGACATGCACCTCTTCATAGAGAAGGGTATTCGGGGAGGAGTCTCCGTCATCACCCATCGTCATAGCCAGGCAAACCATCCAGGCTGTCCTGAATATAATGCTGCTGAGGAGAAGAAACATATATTGTACCTGGATGCCAATAACCTCTATGGTAAGCATGAATTTACTTTAAAACTGTCATTTTTTTATTTAGCTTCTATGTTAATATTGAATGATTTAATTGGATTTTTCTTTCAGGTTGGGCCATGTCTCAATACTTACCTGTTGGTGATTTTCAGTGGGTGGACCCTGAAAATATCTCTACTAAAACCATCTTGGACCAAGCAGATGATGCAGATGAGGGCTTCATCCTAGAAGTGGATCTCGACTATCCTGCTGAACTCCACGATCTCCATAACGATTATCCTCTGGCTCCCGAACGCTTCACCATAAAGCCAAATATGCTGTCTCCTACCGCCCTCGAGATTTTGGAAGAAATGCAGATGAAGCCAGCTTCTTCCAGCGAGAAACTCGTTCCGAATCTTCAGTCAAAGAAGAATTATGTTATACACTATCGTAATCTGAAGCTATATCTTTCCTTGGGACTGAAACTAACTAAAGTTCATAGAATTCTAAAATTCTACCAACAACCTTGGCTGAAGGACTACATAGCATTTAATACGGAGCAGAGAAAACTGGCCAAAACATCGTTTGAAAAAGATTTCTTCAAACTTCTCAACAATGCGGTGTTCGGGAAAACAATGGAAAATCTGAGGAATAGAGTGGATGTTCAGTTGGTGAACAACCCACATAAAGCCAAGAAACTGGTCGCGTCTCCTGCCTTCCATGCCTTCACTGAGTTTGATAACAGCTTGGCAGCAGTACAAAGAAAAGTGAAGAGTCTCACACTTAATAGACCCATTTATGCTGGTTTCGCCATCTTAGAACTGAGCAAGGTTTTAATGTATGATTTCCACTATAATGTCATCATGAAGAAGTATGGAAGTAATGCCCGCCTACTATTCACCGACACAGATTCACTCACTTATGGACTCACCACCCCAGATCTGACTGCTGACTTACATCAGTTAAAGGGATTTTTTGACTTTTCTGACTATCCACCAGATCATCCCCTACACGATGTGTCTAACAAGAAGAAGATCGGCTACTTTAAGGATGAACTTAACGGAAAATCTGCTTTGGAGTTTATAGGGCTTCGTTCCAAAATGTATTCCATTTTAAGCGAGTGTGGTGAGAAACAAACGGCCAAGGGAATCGCAAGAGCAGCTCAAAGACAGCTAAAACATCAGACCTATAGAGACTGTCTTCTCAATCGACAACCTTCGTCTGTGGTTCAGCATCGGATCGGTAGTGAAAAACATCACATTTTCTCCATCCAGCAAAGAAAGCGAGCGCTCTCGGCATTTGATGACAAGCGATATCTGTTGGAGGATGGTATAACTAGTTATGCCTATGGTCACTACAAAATTCCTTAAATTTAATTCTTCTAACTTAATTTTTCGCAATTCATTAACTATAGTCATTATTTTTACTAAAATATTACATTAACTTAATTTTTATAAAAACTAAAATTAGTATATTTTCAGGATTTTGTTAGTGACCATTAAATTTAATTTTGGGAAATATACGTTCCCCCAAGTCTTCTTCAAAAAACTGGACACTCTTAAATTTAATTTTTAATGTAACTCTATTCTAGAAATAGTTTGTGTCCAACATTAATCTTTTAGACTAAAACTTTAAAATTGTTAAGAGGTGAAGATATCTTCTTAAAGGATATCATCGGATGGTTGATTAGTGACCTCAAGTTTCAAAGAAATATACGTTCTTTGGAATAAGATTTTTTTTTTTTTGTTAGGGTGGAGTGAGGCGGTACCAATTCTTCCTAAAAGAGGTATCGGGCTGGAGGTGGGTCCTCACCTTTAATAAATAATTTTTCAAAATTTATTAATTGTAATTCTAAAGTCTTAACTTATTCAAAATTAGTTAGGGAAGGGGGGGGGGGTAGATGAGTTATCATGAAGGCAACGTCCGATAGTCGATATTTTAACAATTGTTTGGTAAAATATTGAAATGTCACGTGTAGCTCGGGGTTAGGGTTCTTTTTGACCCTTAGCAAATGGCCTTCACTTTTATTAACTTTTCAAATTTAACATTTTTATTTGTGTAACTTTGTTGCAGGTATTTTAACTTAATTAAAGGATATGTAAGTAACTCACTAGAAAACCAAACAGTCAATCAGGAGTTAACTTTTGGTCACATGTTTAAAACTTATTCAAAATTGGTTAGGGAAGGGGGGTGGGTAGATGAGTTACCATGAAGGCAACGTCCGATAGTCGATATTTTAACAATTGTTTGGTAAAATATTGAAATGTCACGTGTATCTCGGGGTTAGGGTTCTTTTTGACCCTTAGCAAATGGCCTTCACTTTTATTAAATTTAAAAGTCGTGTTAAGCTTTTTTTTTTTATTTGCATGTATCTCTGATCTTAGAAATTTAATGTAAATGACCCTTAAATTCATCCCTAGATGGTGCCACTACCTTAAATTTTGTAGAAAACTATCTTACTAAACTGTATAGCCAATGAAATCATGTGACACATTTCAACCAATGAGAAGAGAGTATTTGGTGATGTGTCTAAAACTGACCAATCGCAAGCAAGTATTTTTCCGATCTCTAACATAAAGCAATTCATGGCGACATATCTACTGTGACGTCACTAGTAAAAATATCTATCACTCTTAACTTATTCGCTAAGAAGCAGCCCTAGAACAATTCAGCTCCATCTTAAAGGTAAATCGAAACTAAAAAGTGTTGCCACCGCTCAAAACTTTGATATAAAACACATTATGACGTCATCTGTGACGTCATACACAAACAGCTTATAATGAAACTAAAACAACAGCAGGAGGGGAACAACTCAACTCCACTTCCGGTCACGTGACTTCCGGTGACGGCATATCCTGTGATGTCACTTCCTGTGACGTCGTATCCGGCCACGCCCCCTTCCGGTGACGTCATCGTCCCTCGTCCCATCCCGCATCCCGCCATGGCTTCGGACTGTCATTTTCTAACTACTAATGATAACTTATTTATATATACCAGTGAACTCGTCTGAGGCCTTCGCATTTGTAATTGCTAAGACATGGATGTTCATCAAAGTATAAAATACATTCTATTGCCAAGAAATATAATGAAACTCGATTTTGAAAGCAAAACTCGGCACGAAACAGCTCATGAAACTTGGTCGGTCTGATGACAAATTGTATCACATGCAGCATCATTGAGTATTCATTTGAGATTTTTTAACATTTAAGTTTGATTAATCAACAAACAAAGAAGATAATTATTTAAACCAGAGAACTATATCTTTATAGCAGTAATAAAATTGTTAACTGTAGTTGATCAAGCCGAGTCGAAGCTTCCCCTACATATAGCTTACCTAATTACCTAATTTTACATAGTCTCTCTACATAAAGTTTTCTCATAGAGTTCCTTTTATTTAGAGACCCTGAACATGGATCACTTTTCATAGAGTGCCCCCCCCCCCCAAAAAAAAACTGTGGTGATGAGCAAGTGTTAGAGATGCGCGTGGTTAGAGTAAACTGTGGAAAACATGGGTTATGGGTTACCTTGGATTCTTCAAAATCTCGCTCTCATTTTTTTTCCGATACCGAGAAGCTTATGAGTTACTGTGTTGTTTTGTTGAATGTAAATTTGATATATATTATTTTTATGATTACTGTAGTTTCATTGATTTATATCGTACTGTTATTTTTTTTTATTAGAATATTAAATATTTTACATTTTTGTTCCCTGAGAAGTCTAGTTATTACGTCTTGGGTTTTTCTTGTTAACGTAACCATTGCTTGATGTAGCTATTCGTAAACTCACGCTCATCACGCCTCCTCAAAGCAAATAACACAGAATGTAATTGTAAGGAAAACATTCGTCGTAAGCGGAAGTCTTAGCCTTTAAATTGGTACATTATTAATCAATATTACTTTAAATGAAAGAGAGAATTATTAAAATACGTTATACATGACTTTGACTAGAATTAAAAAAAAAAAAAAAAAAAATACCTGCTACAATTTTCTACCCATTAGCTACGAATAGAAGAAGTAATTTATTTTTTATTCTATTACGATTCGGATCTCTTTTTAATATTCTTAATAAGCTATTAAAATATTTTAAAAAACCCATCTTTAACAATATCAATAATAGTTTACTTAAAAAAAAAGAAGGATAATGAACAATAGTGTTACGAATTTTGTATATTTGTAAATATTTCGTAATGTTAATTTTGTAAATAGATAAGTTTCTGTACATTTCGCATAAGGCAATGCAATGGTTTGTTTCCCAGCAATGAATCTCTCAACGCTTGATAGCGGGTTTTACAGAGGTAACTCTGGGAAGCGAGTTTCAAGGGGCAGGGCATTTAACATTATGGTAATAGGAATCTCGCCAAATTGGCGAGATAGAGCCAAGTTGGCGATGGTTTTGGCGACTAATTTTTGTCGCCAAATTTGGCGAGAAATCGCCAAATGTCGCCAAACTTGGCGACCATTTGACGACATTTTCGGTACATGTATGGGTACATGTATCCCTTGTACATGTATCCCTTGTACATGTATATAGGACTTTTCAACTACATTCTGGAAAGTTCTCCAAATGTCTATCTCTGGAAGGTTCACGTATGTTCTCAGGTCACCCTATAAAAGGTCAGGAGAGCGGGTGATGGAGTTAGTTAGTGGTTGACTGATTTTGAGTCACGGAGCTAGTTGTTAGCTGAGTCCGATAGTTGACTGAAGTTAGTTGATTTTGAATCACTGAGTGAGTTGTCTCTCAACGTTCATTGTGAGAGCTGTATTCCTGACTTGAGATACTGAGCATTCTAAAGGGAACTGTTTTGCATTGTCTTTGGCGGCGATTTAGCAGTTGTTTGTCAAGTTTTTAACTGCTGTTTTGTGCTCTGTTGAGGTGAAAAGAGCTGTATTGTGTCTACTAGAACGAGAAGTTCTGGAGCTGTAAGAGAACTGTGAAGAGTTATTTTGGAATAAATTTCTGCAAGTTTTGATCTGCTTTGGCGTCAAATCTTTCGAACCCGTACAACGCAACAATATATATATATATATATATATATATATATATATATATATATATATATATATATATATATATATATATATATATATATATATATATATATATATATATATATATATTGTTACGAATTTTTGTATATTTGTAAATATTTCGCAGTGTTAATTTTGTAAATAGTAATTTATGTACATTTCGCATAAGGCAGTGTAATAGTTCGTCGTTAAATCGGCTTCCCTGCAGTGAGCATCTCAATGCTTGATAACGGGTTTTACAGAGGTAACTCTGGGAAGCGAGTTTCAAGGGGCAGGGCATTTAACATTATGGTAATGGGAATCTCGCCAAATTGGCGACGGTTTCGGCGACTAATTTTTGTCGCCAAATTTGGCGAGAAATCGCCAAATGTCACCAAACTTGGCGACACGTTCGGTACATGTATAGGTACATGTATCCCATGTACATGTATATAGGATTTTTCGACTACGGTCTGGAAAGTTCTCCAAATTTCTCTCTCTGTAAGGTTCGTGAAGATTCACCACTCCTGTATAAGCGCGGCCTGAGTTGGTTAGTTAGTCAGTCAGTTCTTGAATTTTGAGTCACTGAATTAGTTGACTGGAGATACTGAGCATTCTAAAGCGAACTGTTTTGCATTGTCTTTTGCGGCGATTTAGCAGTTGTTTGTCAAGTTTTTAACTGCTGTTTTGTGCTCTATTGAGGTGAAAAGAGCTGTATTGTGTCTACTAGAACGAGAAGTTCTGGAGCTGTTAGAGAACTGTGAAGAGTTATTTTGGATAGATTTCTGCAAGTTTTGATCTGCTTTGGCATCAAATCTTTCGAACCCGTCCACGCAACAACTGGTGTCAGAAGTGGGGTTTAATGCCGATTACCAGAGCAATGGCGGAACAAGATGAAAAATTTCAACAGCTTTTTGCTTTCATGCAATAAATGAAGAAAGGCCAAGACGAGATGAGGAAAGGCCAAGACGAGATGAAGAAAGGCCAAGAAGAGATGGAGAAGAAAATGTCCAAAGGGCCGGAAGAGATGAAGAAAGAGATGTTCTCTGGCAAAGAAGAAATGAAGAAGGAAATATCCGATGGGCGAGAAGAAATGAAAGCGAGTCAAGAAGAAATGAAAGCGAGCCAAGAACAAATGAAAGCGGCCCAAGAGGAAATGCAAAAGAATATTTCTGCGATCTCTGCCGCACAGGAGGAATTAAAGAGTCATCTTTTAGCAACTATGGAAGAAAGTGTGAAACAAATAGAAGACAAATTTGAAGAGAAATTCGAGAATGTCGAAAAGAGGTGTAATAGTTTAGAAGGGAAATTCGAATACAAGTTTAATGATTTGGAGAAGAAGATAGAGATTCTGGAAAAGAAGAATCTAGAAGAAAATTTGGATGAGATAGAAGAAAAGATAGACCAAATGTTAGAGAAGAGACTGTCGAGCAGAACTCTTTCGGAAGATCTGAAATGTGTACCAGTCACCTCCCGACCTTCAATCAAGCTTTCGACTTACGATGGAAAATCTTCCTGGACAGTGTATAAAACTCAATTCACAATTGTCCCCAACGCCAACGGATGGGACTCCGTGACAAAAGCCTGCCAGTTAGCTGCATCTCTGCGAACTGAAGCTGCAGATATACTACAAACGCTTTCCGAAAAGCAACGCTTGGACTTCAACGCACTCTCAAGTGCATTAGAACTGCGGTTTGGCGAAAAATGTGTGAAAGACTACAGCAGGCTGCAGTTGAAATCTCGCCAACAGAAGCCTACCGAAACACTCCAGGAGCTCGCCACGGATGTTGAAAGGCTCTCCCATCTCACCTTTTCAGACTGCCCCGATGAAACGAGAGAAATCCTGTCTCTACAGTACTTCGTCGATGGCATCAGGGATGTAGAGATACAGAAGGCCCTACGAATGGCAGATGTCAAGGATTTAAAAAGTGCTTTAGTATATGCCATGAAGTACGAGGCATCCCAGCAAGCAACTCGTAGAGAACGCCATCCTATCAGGACTGCTACTATACAGGAGCCAGAACACCCGATTACTTCTCGTATGGATGAATTGATAAGACAGATCAATAACTTGGGACGAAATATCCCGGAAAAGAAGCAGAGCCTGAAGTGCTGGAACTGTGGAGGCGAGGGCCATATAAGGAGAAACTGCCGAACCCGCCAAGACACTGGAACTAAGACCGCTCCCAGAAGGGAGGATGGAAGCCATCTCGCCAGGCGGTGGTTGCCAGTTGTTGAGAAGCCCCATCTTAGAGCTCTACAAATTTCTGCAATGAGTGATGGACTCTTCATCATAGGACACGTAAATGGAGTTCCCTGCAATATGATCATTGATACTGGAGTCAATGTGACCATCATCCGGAAAGATTTTTCTCAACAACTGGATGGAAGACTAATCTGGAAGCCGCCCTGCGTTACCCTCCAAACTGTGTTCGGCGATAAAATCAACATCCATGGAAAAATGAACATCAACATCACGTTTGGGAGTGCTTCTTATCATCACACGGCATATGTGGCGGACATTATGGACACTTGTATACTCGGACTGGACTTTTTAAGGAAATATAATTTTTTCTTAGACTTTAAAAACAATGAGCTGCATTCAGTTTCTGAAGACATTGCGTTATTTGGAATCAAAGATAGTGAAGTTAAATCCGTACATCAAATAATAGCTCAAAATGACATCACATTACCCGCAAGAACAGAATTATTACTTCCTGGTTACATAGCTGAAGATAAAAGTTTCCGATATGGCATAATGGAATACCCTGAAAACCACAACAGCCTCAAAGGAGTACTGGTAGCTTCAACTCTCGTCGACCTTACAAGGACTGCCATACCTGTGAGGGTCGCCAATGTGAATGATAAAGTGAAAGTCATAAAGAAAGGTGAAGTGTTAGCCACATGTACTCCAGTAACTTGCATAAATCGAACTAGAAATCCTCCAGTCGCTGTGTCTTCAGAGAACTTAACCTATCAAGCACCACCCAAGACGACTACCGTTTGCTAAACAGGAAGAGGTAGGAAGACTCTTAAAAGAAATACAAGATAGCGACGTGATTGAACCGTCAGCCAG
Source organism: Linyphia triangularis (assembly GCA_963978545.1). Classification (NCBI taxonomy): domain Eukaryota; kingdom Metazoa; phylum Arthropoda; class Arachnida; order Araneae; family Linyphiidae; genus Linyphia; species Linyphia triangularis. The sequence goes on along the minus strand of OZ021724.1, from coordinate 77,402,905 downwards.
CCCTTGGGCCTCTCCCATCGTCCTGGTTCAGAAGAAGGATGGTTCAACTAGATTTTGCGTCGATTATCGGAAGTTGAACGATGTCACGAAGAAGGACAGCTACCTTCTTCCCAGAATTGATGACACTCTGGACATCCTTTCTGGAAACAAGTGGTTTTCGACACTAGACTTAAAGAGTGGATATTGGCAGGTTGAGATACATCCTGATGACAAAGAGAAGACAGCATTCACAACCGGACAAGGACTTTGGCAGTTCAAGGTGATGCCGTTTGGATCACGCAATGCTCCAGCAACATTCGAACGCCTCATGGAAACAGTGCTAAGAGGTCTTTCCTACGAAGCCTGTCTCGTTTACCTCGATGACATCATTATCGTGGGGCGAAGTTTCGAGGAACATCTTGAAAATTTTAGGAAGGTGCTGGGGAAATTAAAAGACGCCAACTTGAAGTTAAGTCCGGCCAAATGTAAGTTATTCCGACATGAAGTGACCTACCTCGGACATGTCATCTCTGCCGAGGGTGTACGAACAGATCCAGAAAAAGTGTCGGCAGTTAAAAAGTGGAGACACCCCAAAGATGTATATCAATTAAGGAGTTTCCTGGGGCTTTGCACCTACTATAGACGATTCGTGAAGGACTTATCTTACATCGCAAGACCCCTTCACAGACTAACAGAGAGTAAGCAGAAATTCTTGTGGACAAAAGACTGTGAGGATGCATTTGACCAACTGAAGGAGGCTTTAACATCTGCACCTATCCTGACGTATCCTCAGCCCGATAAGCAATTCATTCTTGACACGGACGCGAGCAACGAGAGTGTCGGTGCTGTTTTGTCCCAAGAAATAGACGGCCAAGAACGAGTCGTAGCATATTGGAGTAAGTGCCTATCTAAACCGGAGAGGAATTACTGTGTCACCAGGAAAGAGTTGCTCGCCATAATTAAAGCCGTAGAGCATTTCCATCATTACGTCTACGGCAGGAAATTCCTGCTCCGTACGGATCATGCATTGTTGACCTGGCTTCTAAATTTCAAGAATCCTGAAGGTCAGATAGCTAGATGGATAGAGAGACTCCAAGAGTATGACATCGATATCCGTCATCGGAAAGGATCATCACATGGAAACGCAGATGCCCTGTCTAGGAGACCCTGCCCAGAGAGCTGCCGATATTGTTCCAACGTTGAGGCGAGTTACGAACTGATCAATCCGGTAATACGCCAAGTTACATCTTCAACTTCATCGGATCCAGACACGTGGAGTGACGGAGAAGTCAGAAAAGACCAATTGGGAGATCCTGACATCAAGCCGATAATCGATTTAAAGGAGTCTTCGAATGCGACACCTACTTGGCAGGACATTTCCACCTTTAGTCCTACGACAAAGCAATATGGGGCCCTCTGCGACTCCCTCCATATTCGAAACGGCGTGTTGTACCGGAAGTTCGAATCTGATGATGGAAAGACATCCCGATGGCAGCTATTGCTTCCAAGATCCCGAGTCACAGACGTTCTTAAAGAACTACATAGCAGTCCAATTGGAGGCCACTATGGAGTAATGAAGAGATTACAAAGAGTTTGAGTGCGGTACTACTGGAGTAAGGCGAGGGCTGACGTGGAGAAGTGGTGCCGGTCAGCCCGGAAATGACCGAAGAAACGCAGTCGAGGAAAACTGCAACGTTACAACGTGGGAGCTCCTTTTGAATGGATTGCGTTTGACATCTTGGGACCACTACCACGATCTGCTGACGGCAATAGATACATCCTTGTTGTCATGGATTATTTTACGAAGTGGCCCGAAGCGTATCCTATCCCTGATCAAGAGGCTACCACCGTTGCAGAGGTAATGGTTCAGAGCTGGATTTCCAGATTCGGAGTGCCTCTTCAGTTACACTCCGATCGAGGAAGAAATTTTACCTCTGCTGTAATGAAAGGAGTTTGCGATCCACTTGGCATTGACAAAACACAGACGACACCTTTACACCCACAGTCAGATGGCATGGTGGAGAGGTTTAACAAAACCATCCTCAATAACCTCTCACTGATGGTTTCCAGAAACCAACAGGACTGGGATCAGAAGTTACCTTTGTTTCTTCTGGCCTATCGCAGCGCTATCCACGAGACTACCGGCTATTCCCCATCCCAGATGCTCTTCGGTCGTAACCTTCGTCTGCCTTGCGATCTGTTGTTTGGCCGTTCCCGGATGCACCTTCATCGCCAGAGGAGTACGTCGAGGATCTTCAGGCACTGTTTGAAGATGTGCACAATTTTGCCCGAGAGCGAATCCACGTGGCGACGGATAAGATGAAGACCAGATACGACACGAAGGCTACAGGACATCAATTCCACGAAGGTGACAAGGTTTGGTTCTGGAACCCGAAACGACAGAAAAGACTCACTCCCAACCTTCAGTCTCACTGGGATGGTCCTTACTCAGTCCTCAAACGGCTGAATGATGTCGTGGTCCGAATACTTAAGTCACCAAATTCTAAACCTAGAGTCGTTCATTACGACAGGTTAGCCCCTTACTATGGCCATAGTTTGTAATCCCCATAGTGTGTAATCCCCATAGTGTGTAATCCCCATAGTGTGTAATCCCCATTGTGTGTAATCCCCATAGTTTGTAATCCCCCTAATGTACAAAGTGTATATAGTTATTAAGACCATGGTCATATGTGTATATAAATTTTTAAGTTTATTGTTTATTTAATTATTTATTTATTCAGTAATGTTTCTGTCTTTAAATAAGTAAGTTTTATAGTTTAGTTATGAACACAGAGTGTTTTGCTATTGCATTGAAAGTGAGCCTTTTTTCCGGGAACTGTAGGGGAAAGTACCCCAAAACGGGATAGCTTATCTATTCCTCTCTTTATTTCTTGTTGTGTACAAGGTACATTCCAAAGCTAGACGTCATTTAAAAGTATACCTTTTCAACTACTTAAAATAAGACCTTTGTCACAATTGTTCAATAATATTTATGTGAAATTACTGGTTTCACAAAGTCTTACACGATCCCGTTTTACCCTACCAAGGGTGGGTAAAAAGGGATAGGGATTTTTATGTTATTAGGTTTTTGCTGATTTTACTTTTGATTAATTTTTTAGAACAAAAATAGGCTACGTTTTTATAGGAAGAAACTTTTTAATAGTAAATTTGAAAAATTACATAACACAGAAATCGCATAAAATGTATCGTCTTCTTCTGCTCTGGAACAGGCTTCGTGGGCCCATCCCTGGCAGCTCGAGCATTGTATCCAGCCCTCTCCAGATTTTGATTCAAGATACAGAGCGTTGCAGAAAATACATGCTTCATCTTTTTCAGTTTCATCTTCTGAAGACGACGACGTCCAACCTTGGCTAACTGATGATTTTTTTTTTTTTTTTTTTTTTTTTTTTTATGTTAGGTCCATTTTCTTCGATTTTTGAAAAAAATTTCAGATTCAGAATAACATTTTTTAACTTTATCTGCCTGTTTTGCATTTCCACTTGGTTTTCTTTAACGCCTCGTTTGTTTTCTCTTCGGAACATTCAAGAGACTGGTTTTGGCAGCCCTTTTTTTCAGCTTTTGAGTTCTTTCTCGTTCTTTTTTTTCACGCTCTTCTTCTTCCAACTCAAGTTTATATGGACTGCCTGTTATAATTGCTGTTTAGTTGTGATTAGCTTATGTTTTTATAATATTATAGTGCGCACAACGTGTGGTTTTCTGGTTTATCTTTGTATACGCCACCCCCATAAAAAAGATTTAAAAAAAAACTCAACTTTTTTGAATTTAAAACTTAAATTTTAGGTCAAAACATTTTTCTGACTTACAGTTTTAACCTATAACTAAATTTTGTACATAAATCAGGCCAATTATTTGTATCCCAAAAGTAAAGTAAATTATTTTATTTCGAAAATATAATTATTTAAAATTAAAATAAATTATTATAATTGATTATACATATTTTAATTCATTACTTATTTCAATTTAAATAACTTAGACACATTGCCAAAACATTAATGGAAATGGTCGGGTAAAACGGGACACATCAAAATTGTATCCCGTTTTGGCCACCCCAAAAGTGTCCCGTTTTGCCCGACCGTGATGCTTTTGACAACATAAATGGCTGACCCCTGAACCGTCACTCACTAGCAATATTTAAATACATGAAATTGTTGATAAATGAGCTATGAACAAAACACAGTATTTACTGGAATTGTTCCGAAGTACGGAGAAGCACAAGGATAGTTGTTCTGCAGTCGAAAAAAGTACAAAGTAAGTAAAAATCTCACTTGAAAACTTTGAAAAAATATTTCTTGGCGAAACACGTGGCTAAAGTTGAGAGATCAACTGAGAATGCTGTCATGGCGGTCGGGAACCACTTTAGCCTTTCTCCTGCGAGATAGCACTACCAGTCAAGATCCGAGGCTCAATATCCCGTTTTGCCCGCCTATCCCGTTTTGGGGAACTCTCCCCTACTGACCGGGACGTGCAGTCCTTGGGAGGGGGGCAATGTTACGAATTTTTGTATATTTGCAAATATTTCGTAGTGTTAATTTTGTAAATAGTAATTTATGTACATTTCGCATAAGGCAGTGCAATAGTTCGTCGTTAAATCGGCTTCCCTGCAGTGAGCATCTCAATGCTTGATAACGGGTTTGAGGTAACTCTGGGAAGCGAGTTTCAAGGGGCAGGGCATTTAACATTATGGTAATGGGAATCTCGCCAAATTGGCGCAGGTTTGGCGACTAATTTTTGTCGCCAAATTTGGCGAAAAATCGCCAAATGTCGCCAAACTTGGCGACCATTTAGTGACATTTTCGGTACATGTATAGGTACATGTATCCCATGTACATGTATATAGGACTTTTCGACTACGGTCTGGAAAGTTCTCCAAATTTCTCTCTCTGGAAGGTTCGTGAAGATTCACCACTCCTATATAAACGCGGCCTGAGTTGGTTAGTCAGTCAGTTCTTAAATTTTGAGTCACTGAATTAGTTGACTGGAGATACTGAGCATTCTAAAGCGAACTGTTTTGCATTGTCTTCTGCGGCGATTTAGCAGTTGTTTGTCAAGTTTTTAACTGCTGTTTTGTGCTCTATTGAAGTGAAAAGAGCTGTATTGTGTCTACTAGAACGAGAAGTTCTGGAGCTGTAAGAGAACTGTGAAGAGTTATTTTGGAATAAATTTCTGCAAGTTTTGACCTGCTTTGGCGTCAAATCTTTCGAACCCGTCCACGCAACAATATATATATATATTAGGGTGGTTCGAAACAAAATATTTTTTTATTTTTGAAACGCATGAGGTAAAAAAAGTTGATACACATTTTGATAAGAAAGACTGTAAAAAAAATTTTGAAAAAAATAATATCTTCCGATCGCGCATTCACCTCAAAGTTTTGACAAAATACAAAAAATAACTATTTTTCCTAAATTTTTTTAAATTTCTAAACGTTATATATTTGAAAGGCAATAGTTTGCAATGAGTAGTGAAAGGGTGGTATAACACAGGTAAACACTATTCTATATATTTTTAAGACATATATTAATAATTAAAAATATTCAAAAATAAATTTTTTTCTTAAAAAATGATTTTTCTCTAAAATCTATACTAATGTTATTTTTTATATATTTTTGTTAAAATTGTTTTATTTACTTCAAGCATTCACTTCAAAGTTTTGAATAAATACAAAAAATCCCTTTTTTCCATCAATTTGTAAAATGCACCAATAACTAAATTATCGAGGCATATTAGTTTGTATTGTATATAATGAAGTAGATAGAACTTGGAAAAAAATCAAATTAGTAATAATCAATAATAATCATTCGCGCGTAACCTTTGAAACAATGATAAAAACTGTGTTTTTGGCGGGTTTAAATCTGGGTGGCCTTTCTCGTGGTGCCTTCTCTTCATTTGAAGCCCATAAACTTACTTGCTTATTCATTGGATCATAGCGCCCGGGGCTGTGATTGGGACTGCAATTAATACTGGCTGAAAATAATCTGACAGATCAAATTGCGCGTTAGGAGACCACTACATTGGGATATATGCCTCATATACTCTAATGAACTACCATTCTGATGCCTATTTAAACACGTAGTACTACAACAAGACCAACATCTTTTAGTGAGATCAAAAATTGAAGATTCATAGATCAAAAATTGAAGAACTGTGACAATTTTCCCTCGACTGATTTTTTACGTGTTGAATGTTCTATTCCTTTAACTGAGATGAAAGTACTGAGCACAGATCAGTTATATTCTTGATATTTTTGCTGCGATTAGACACGAAAGGAGAATTGTAAGAGAACTAAGGCGTCGGGGTTTTGAAATCTCGAGAACTTTCCTAGAGAAAGACAATCAAGCATTTCAAAGCAACCAAACTTAACTTTATTGCCACTAATTACGTGGACATAATTAATTGGAATGCTTGTAATAGGACTCCTCCTTTGTTAGGAGTAACAAACGAACGTTGGCGCATCCGAGGTAGCACTGTTAGATTGGAGGAAACAGGGGAAGACTGGAAGGTTGGCTAGTCTGGCCAAGCATAGTTCCAAAATATACGATTATTTAAACCAACAAACAAGTTAAAACCACCACATAGTTTTGTTTCTCATAAATAAAATATCCCAAGTTTAAAACTGTGCATCGGCGTATCAAAACCTCTTATATATTTATCCAGATTTGGCCGAGATTGGCTAATATTATTTCCAACGACCGATTCACAACGTTCCACATCGGAATTGGCTTATGTCTGGCGAAATTGGCCAGCGTTTCTGTGCTACTAGGGACCATTGAAATTAAACTTCAACTCGTTTCCTTGTCACTCACAAGCTGTGGAAAGCTTATGTAGAGAGACAAGACAAAAAGTGGGTGACGCGGACGCAAAAGAAGTTAGGACAACACTTTTTTTTATAAAGATCCATAATGCCCGACTTTTCTACAAAAGTTTCCTTCAAAGTGCAGTTATGGGATAGAAAGCTCGAGAAAAAAGTGAACCAAATGAATAATGGCATGTTTAAAAAAAAAAAAAAAAAGAAAGAAAAAAAAAAAAAAAAAAAGTAAGAAATAACATTAGTACACATTTTACAGAAAAATCATTATTTCTTACAAAAATTTTTAATTTTTAGTATTTTTAATTATTAATATATGTTTTAAAAATGCATAAAATAGTGTTTTTCCAGGTTTCTACCAGCCTTTCACTACACATTGCAAACTATTTCCTTTCAAATATATAACGTTAAGAAATTTTAGAAAATTTAGGAAAAATAGTTATTTTTTGTATTTTTTCCAAACTTTAAAGTGAATGCGCGATCGGAAGATATTATTATTTTTATTTTTTTATTTTTTTACAGTTTTTCTTATCAAGATGCGTATCAACCTTTTTTACCTCATGCGTTTCAAAAATAAAAAAATATTTTTTTTCGAACCACCCTAATATATATATATATAACTAGTCTTAGAAAATAATAATTAGTTTTGCCATATCCCTAGATTGAAATAACAAAAAATCTATAACTAAAACCTTGTATTAGAAATATAAATTGGTTTTATTAGTAATTTCCCTGTGACGATGCTCATGTGAATCATTTGAGTAGAATCGTAATTGAATCTTTCATTGATTTGAAATTTCGCTCAATTACGAAATCGAAAGGCAACACTGAAAGGAATGTAACGCCTCTTTTTACCAAAAAATATTACTGCAATTAATAATTAAATTCTCATAATAAATTTACTAAATAAGAGTAAAATTTTTTTTTACCTTTTCTAAGAGGTAAGAAACTGTATGAGGTAGAGGCAAAATTACAAACGAAAATTGCGAAAGCGTATCGGTCTTCAGTGATGGTGAGAGAAGACTTGGGCTATTTCCGACATCAGTTAACGTAATGTTTAATCCAATGGTGAATAATTTTGATTATCGTTTGAAAAAAAATTAAATAATATATTTTTTTTTTCCTTTTTCATTTTTACTTTCACTCATCTGTATACATTTATTTCATAACTATTATTTTTTTTTTAACTAATCCTATTCATTCGGTTTTATGGATTGTGGTTTCGTAAAAATATGACAACACAAATATTTCAAATACTGACTTTAAAAACCCATATTCTCAATTATTTGGAATAAACTTAACTTTCGAAAGCTATATTTTAACCGGGGGCAGCATTAATAATCTTTTAAAGTAGAACTTTAAACAAAACATTCATTACCTGCTGAGAGATTTCCCATGGTACCAGAAGGGACAAAAAGAGCCGCTTCTTTTCCAAGTAATTTGGCCACTTTTTCTTCCAGTTCTGAAATTATGTGAATAATACACGCTATTATTCACAGTATACTCACTATACATTAGTCACTGTTTCTTTACTATAAGAAACACTTCAAATAAAATATTTCTTCTATTGCAGTACATACAACCCGGTACAACTATATCCTCAAAAATATATTCCTTTACATAAAACTTTTAAATTCAATTAATTGAAACAATGTCTGAGTTTTTTTTTTTTTGTTTTTTTTGTTTTTTTTACCCTGCAGAATATATTTTAATATTTTAACTCTGCAGAATTTACCATTGAACACTACAGAATAATATGAATTTGAATATTCTTCACTTTGAAAATTCCAGTACAAACACCTATTTGTTTTATTTTTCTTTCATTAAATTTATAATATTTTATTCTCCCTAAATACCAAATTTCGATTTAGTACATGTTGAAAAACACATCACTTATCAGAAAAAAGATTTTGTCAGATCTTCAAGGGAAATCTTCATATAAAGGAGAGTATTAAGATTGGTCCAACATCAAAACGGGGAGGAAACAAACGAGCGCGTATTTCAGAATGTTGCAAAAGTACCGGTATTAGTCTAAAGTTGCATGAAAACTACTTAGATTTTAATAAGATATTTAACAACTGATTAATACAAAATTAGTTAAGTAACTGAAAAGTAACATAACTTATTACGTATCAAGGTTATAGTTGCGCCAACTTCCCTGAAGTAAATAAAATATCGAGAACTATAATCTACAGAAATATAAAGTATACTACAGTTGATTATTAAATGGATAAATACAAAATTTAGGCATTTGTAAAGAGTATTGAGCAAAGTATAACTTTTTGTACAGAAACGTTTCACTGTAAGTACAAATGTATAATGAATGATAATATTGTTTTTTAAATGTAATTTAATTTCAAATTATTTGTTAAATGTAATTTAATTTGTAATTGTTTATTAAATGTAATTTAATTTGTAACTGTTTATTAAAATTAATTTAATTTGTATTTGTTTATTAAATGTAATTTAATTTTTAATTGTTTATTAACTGCAAAATAATTGATTCCCAACATCTTTTCCCCCATCCCTTCTACCTCTTTTTAGAAAAATCTAAAATTTGCATACAACAGTCTGTTATTGTCCTTAGAATATTTTTCAATAACTTTCGGAAAAGTTACAGACTAAGTTTAACAAATAACAAAACTTTTTTTAATTTTATATAGATATTTTTTAATTTAATTATTCAATCAATACAAAATTGTTAGGTTGCTATAGTATTATCTGACAATATTAGTATATAGTTAGATCATGTTTATTTTTTAATGCATTTCACTAATGTAATGAAGATTGGCTGAATAATTCTTTTTTAATTTTTCCAATAACTATTGAAGCTTATTTTTTGAAACTTTGTGTAAATTTTTCAACTAAATGTTAGTCAGAACTTGTTAAATCACTATATTACCTAATATTGATGAAAATTTTTATGTAATTTCAGTCTCATTCTCAAAATCATTCGCTCTACTTTATACTTAAGATTGTTATCTATGTAATAATTGTCTAATGCAGGGTTTCTTAACCTGTGGTTCATGGACCCCTTGGAGGTCCATGGGTCATATTTTAGGGATCAGGCGACTGATCCTAATTTTTAAAATGATATCAATTTAATAATTATCAATATTTAAAATATATCAATATTAAAAATCAATATTTAGCCAGCAGTGGTAACCCGGACCTACTTCATCCTTAGCGCGCTTTGGATGGCAACCCTGTTTCTTTTCCCGCTCCTCCGGAGAAGAGAATTTGAGGCGCTTTTTCGCGCATGCTCATTTATTTCTCTTTTGTTTTAGCCTTTTCATTGGTCGATAATTTGTTTGAGTTTGAAATAGTGGTATAATTTTAAACTTGATTCACGATTTTATTTCCGTTGGATCTGCCCTGGAGGTAAGGCGTACATTTATTTTTGTCTTTCATCTGTTTGTGAGTAGCATATTTTTTTTGGTTTTTTCTTAGCTTATATTATTGCTAAATGCTTGATTTCACTATGGAATTAGCTCTTGCTGAAGTTTTGAATGCGAAAAATAAATAAAACACTGTGTCAAGAAATGAACGCAGAACATGAGGTACTCTGTACCACACGGAAGTGCGCTGGCTGTCACGAGGGCATTTTTTAAAACGAATTTTCATGTTGAAGACGGAAGTATAACTTTTTTTAGAAGAAAAAGATAACTCACTCTTCGAATATTTAAAGAAAAGAGATTTTATATGTAAATTGGCTTACCTGGCAGACATTTTTAACCACATGAACGATATATGTCTTTCAATTCAAGGGCCTGATACAACAATTATGGATGCCACTGAGAAACTACAGGCATTTTTATTGAAAATGTCACTTTGGAAAATTAGAATTCAAAATGGGATATATGCAAACTTTCAAATGTTGGACGAAGTGCTTTTTGAAAATGGATCTCGGCAAGATAATTTGGTATTGAATAACTTGAAAAATGAAATCTGTGAACACCTGGAAGTACTTCAAGTTTCATTTGAAAAATATTTCAATTCGGATGGAATAAATATAAAAGATGAGTTGTGGATTCGTAATCTTTTTCTTTGTGATATTGACTGTATCGATAACATGAACCTTGCCAAAGATGAGTTAATTGATTTGAAAACAAAGTCCTTGTTAAAAATGTATTTCGATTCAAAAACTCTTGGAGAGTTTTGGTCTTCTTTAAGAGAAGCCTACCCATTGCTTGTAAAACGAGCTATGGCAGCCATTATTCCGTTTGCTACAGTATATCTTTGCGAAGCGGGATTTTCCACACTTGTCACAATAAAAACAAAACATCGAAATCGACTGAATGTCGAACATGATATGCGCGTTGCTTTGTCGAAAACCATCCCGCAATTCAATCTGTTAATCAAGGAAAAGCAGCAACAGCCTTCACATTAAAAATTTTAATTTCTTCAAATTTTTTATACTATTGAAATAAAAATATTAAAATAATTAAATAATAAAACAGAATATATTTTGTAATAAATGATGTTTAAGCAATTTTTTTTTCACAGAGGGGTCCGTGACATATTAAAATTTTTTAAAGTGGTCCATTGTACCAAAAAGGTTAAGATACCCTGGTCTAATGTGTGTATTTTTACGCCTTTCTGAAATGTCCATAAGCTTCCCGATGACCCATTGGGTTGAAGTTTTGTAAATTTATTATGGTCTCAAACTCGTGTTGGTTTGCATTGCTCTTTTTCTTGGCACAAAAAGATCTAAAAAAAAAAAAGGTATGCTGCACCCAAAATATCGTAATTCATGGATAATTGATATTTATTTAAATTTAAAAAGAGTTAAAATTTAAAGACTTATGAAAATGTCGTTTAAAGGAACTTTTTGCAGTTGAGTAACGAATGAGAGAAGCTTCGAAATGATAACTCTAACGCAGACAACTGATAATACTATCCCCAATGTGTCTATTTTTACTAATAAGAGAGCAGTAACCAGGAATCGAACTGGAGTGTTTTTACCATGCTAGACGTGTGTTTTGCCTCTAATCCAGGAGCTTGGCTTCGATTTCTGGACAGAACCTACTAAATTAAGAATTTGATGCACACTTCTCAAAACTTACTGCTTACAAAATGTATCGCCCATTTCAATATAGTGGGAGTCTCAATTAAAGTTCAACTTACAAAAAGCTGTAAAAAAAAACCTCGTTAGTCAGAATGGCCTGAAATTTGACTTGTATATACTCAGAAAAAGGTATAGGCGGAAACGGTATGGCATAAGAGAAGAAAAATATTTGAAACTATTTTGTTTTCCTTATGTCATATCATTATTTTTTGAAGGTCATGATTTGGCATAAAACATGTCTCGCTTTTAAAATGATATGCTTTTTGAAAGCTGAATAATCTCCCTAAAGTGATTATAATCACACAGGTAAAAAAAAAAAAAAAACATTTTTTTTTTTTTTTTTTTTTTTTTTTTACGCCTTAAAGTTTCCAGTTTCTTCCTTTTCCTATACAGGTCAAATTGAAGATTATGCTGACTAATGTTTTTTACAGCTTTTTAAATGTTGGAACTTAAATCAGGAACACGCTATACGTTTGCCGACCAAACGGTATAGTGGTTAGCGTGCTAGCTTCTAGACCGCGAGGTTGCGGTTTCGAGTCCCGTGTTGGCATGGGTGTTTGTAAATGTTTGTTGGCTTGTCTAATGACGAATGTTTCGGCGCATTATAGCCCTCGTGTTGCTGACGGCGCCAGATAATCTGAATACAACCTACAAACCACGCTATACGTTTATGTCTATCTCTCAACACTTTGTAAAGGTAAAATAAATACTTTTTTTTTCCAATTTTTTTTAATTTTAATTAAACTTTAATTAATTTTTTATGGATAAAAACAATTTTTTTTTCTGTTTAACATTAATTTGTCATTATTTAAACGACCAGCCACTCGTTAACAAATTATGAAATTTGGTATTTAAGCGTTTTTTGTGGATGCTAAATCTAAATAGGGCATAATCTTATATGGTTGCAATTGAACTTTGTAAGGTTTGTTTTAGTTTTAATATGTAGATGGCACTCTATGGCAAAAAATAATATACAATTATTAAAAATCGTCCTCGAGTTACAACGGCACTTTTCTATCTTTTTTTTCGTTTCAAATTAGATTACAAGATATTGCCATCGTTCGGATTTTTTTTTATTTATTTAGGTACAGTAAGCTTGTGTGTTAAAAACTGTTAGTATATCCGTTTTGTACACTCTTACTCTTTACTGCATTTCTAACAGAAATATTTATTTCTTTTTATTCAAGCTTTTTTTTTTTTTTTTTTTTTTTTTCCCCTTCACTATTTCTTCTTAGCGCTTTCATTTAAAAAAAAGAAAACCTTTTAATAAACCGTACACCAGAGTTTGTTTCTTTCCTTTTCATATCAAAATTCACAAACACGAGTAGGATGTAAAAAAAAAAAAAACTTCACTAGAGTATAATTTTTGTTAAATCGTTGTACAACAAATTATGCACAAATGGGTACACCCTTACCATTTAATGTAGGATCTTCCTTGTAGACATCGTCCCCAACGACAGCCTCAGCCATCGCCTTCCTCATGGCTGGCGTGGGCTTGGTCACCGTATCACTTCTCAGATCCACTTCTCGCACCATAGTTCCTTCCTTTTTCCTTCCTGTCCAGAGAGAGACTGCAAAGAAAAAGCGTCGATCATCCTCGTCCTCCCCGAAGGGACACTTTATCTGTTTGGAAATCTACACCAACGAGTCTCCTGCTGTCTGGATTCGGAAAGCTTTCGAAGTAGCCGCAGAATGTAGCAACCTGTCAGTTCTTAATTGGAGTGACGACCTGTCAGTTCTTAATTGAGTGTTTTTTTTATATGTTTTTACATGAAGTCCTGAGATTAAGTGGCGCACGGCGGCATTCATATCACAATTCACACAAAAAGAGTTTCTATGTCGTCTTTTATTATAAACATCAGATTTTTTTTCCTCTTTTTCTATATCTCAAAACTTTCCCTTCTTTCAAAATTACTGAGCCTCTATGTTTTTTTGGAGAATAAAAACCTTGTATTTTACCAATGAGTTAACGAAAAATGTATAATTTTTAATAAAATACTTATCTTTAGTCGCTCCTTAACATAATAAATTATTTATGCTTAATAAAAGTTAAATATGCTAAAAATTCTTCAACAGTAGATTTAACAGAATTTTCTAAGAGGATCAAAAGCTAACCTTTGTCCACCTCCATCATTGCTTTCATGTATTATCAAATTGCTTGCATGTCTATAATAATAGAACAAGCTGTGTGTCTGTCTGTGGATCTATAGAAACCTACTTAAAATTGGAGTAGAGCTCTGAAATTTTCAACATAAGAAATTTTAGCTTTCTAATTTTATGTATGTCAAACAGAATGTTAAAATTTTAATTAGTTCTTTTTAAATTGTTTTAATTAATTCATTTTTTACAAAGTGACTTCAAATAGATATACAGCTCCGAAATTTTCAACATAAGTAGTTTAAGCCTTCTAATTGGACTTTTGAAAAACAGAAAGCTAAAATTTTAATTAGTTATTTTTTAATTAATTTTCTTAATTAATTAACAATTTTTTTTACAAAACGACTTCTAATTGGGCAACAGTTCTGAAATTTTAAATATCAGTAGTTTTGGTGTTTTAATTATACTTTTGAAAAACAGAATTTCAAATTTTTATTGAATTCTTTTTTAATTTTTTTTTTTTAATTAATTAATAAATATTTTACAAAACGATTTCTAATAGGGCTACAGCTCTGAAAATTTCAACAAAAGTTGTTTTAGCCTTTTAATTGGACTTTTAAAAAACAAAATCTTAAATTTTTATTTAGTTCCTTTTTAATTAATTAATAAATATTTTACAAAATGATTTCTAATAGGGTTACAGCTCTGAAAATTTCAACAAAAGTAGTTTTAGCCTTTTAATTAGTCTTTTGAAAAATGGAATATTAAATTTTTATTTGGTTCTTTTTTAATTTATTTTTTTAATTAATTAATAAATATTTTACAAAATGATTTCTATTAAGGCTACAGCTCTAAAATTTTCAACATAAGTAGTTTTGGCCTTCAAATTTGACTTTTGATTTGTTTTTTAATGAATTTTTAATTAATATTTTCACAAAAAGTGACTTCTAATAGGCCTAGAGCTCTGAAAGTTTCAACATAAGTAGTTTTGACCTTCTAATTTTGCTTTTTACAAACATCACGTGTTAAAATATTCTTAAAGGGGTTTTGTATTATAGTTATTAGCGGGGAATATTTTTATTGTTTCTCGACAAGGGAGGGACTTCTAATATTAAGGCTTTACTTAGCAATTAGTTTTTAGTGTGTGAAGCGACCTTATTCTTACGCAGCAATGAACATTTCATCGAGCAAAGCGAGCTCATGTTAAGTAAACTTGTGCTTATGTGTCAATGACTTGTTCAGCGAGCGAAGCGAGCTCCATTTTGCGTTGCGATGAACCTTCCTGCGAGCGAAGCGCCAAAAATTGGTGCCTATACATCAATGACGGATTTCCGCAACGCGGGGCCTCACAGCTGGATAAAATATTTTACATGGTAAAATTTAGTGGCGAAGCACGGGTATTCAGCTAGTATGTAATAAAAATATATTTTAGAATTGCCCTTCTAATTTAAGTTATCGTTCCAAAGTGCGTATCATATTTTTAATCCTTTCTAAAATCTTCATTTTCTTTCTCAATTTCAACAAGCTATTCATGTGAGATTTGTTTACGTCATCGCTTTTCTAACAGTGAGTCCCATAATTAATATTCAGTATTGCTCGTTCTTGCCTCAGACGTTTTTATAGTTTCACACATTCATGTCTTGCTGACCTCAGTACAATTTCTATGGTTGGTTTCCAATGTGTTTCACGTGACCATTCATTCATTTTATTGTCAATGTCCATTTTCTTTATGAATTGACTGCATCTTAAAAGGTTGTTTCCTGCCTCGCCACACTGCTTAAATTTAAAAAATCATGTGAACATAAATGTATTATATCTTCCGTGAAGTTTATTCTTATATTATTAATTTAGAATGTTACACTTAAAATTTTTCATCAAAATGAAAGTTAAACAATGGCAGTTAAATTATGGGCTTTTGAGTATTTTATTATTTGAGTTTGGAATTAAGATTTTGTATTGAGTTTCGTTTGATTCTTAGAACTTGTAATCTTTACAATAAATTAATAAAAGAAAAATAAAAAAATAAAAAAAAAATAATAATTCTTATTTATGTCTTATTAAAGTTCAAATTATTTTTTTGACAGAAACAGTAAAAATATATTGTAAATGAGACTGTAACATCCAACTCGTATAGTTTTCTGAAATCCTTCTTTGTTTACTGACTTAATCTTTAAGTGAAGAACATATTCCTGGATCATTAAAATAACCATCATACTAAAATCTTAGAACTAAGCTTTTAACCATATAACCATATAACATAACCATATAATTGTTGATATTTCTATCAACAATTATAAAGGCAAACACAAAGAAAAATTCCCCGTGATCCTCCGATCACGGGGAATCTATCAAGGGGAATCTATCAAGGTGAAGAAGCCCAGTGCTCTTCAGCTTACTTTCTGGCGTGGTAATTGATCCTCTTCTTTAATCAGAATGTTTCAGTAAACTTTTTTGGAGCCTTTTCATTTTATCGTGTAGTATTTTGCGAACACGCGAATCCTACATTACTTAAAATACCCTTCGCACAGAAAAATGTTGCCATAAAAAAATAGCAATAAATCATAAAAAACGCATCTACAGATCAACATAATAGACATATTATGTACTGATACAGTTTTCCTGGAGCGATAAAATTTGAAAATAATGATTTTTTTTATATAATGAAGCAATTCGCTATTGTACAATCCAGTGACAACAAATCCAATTGACGAATTCTTCAGTTGTAACACTTTCCCTTGTGACACACGATACCTTTATCAAACAGAAAGAAAATATATTACAAGAACTGATTTACGTGCACAGTATTTTAGTAATAGCACAACATTGTATTCTTTGTGTTTGATCTAATAATACAATTTTGAAATATTTTTTACGAAGTTATGATGCGGATCTTTCTAAAGGCACAGTCTAAATCTTCTTGAGAAAGGTCTGAGTGGAGTACGTATCGTGCACGATTTTTAAACCAAGTGGAAGCTTTAACTATTACTTTCTCTTCATCGTCATCTTTCACCTGAAAGAATTCGAAATTATCGGCATGTTAGTGGTCGCAATCAAAACTTTGCAAAACAAAATGCAAATGCTATCAAGATGGTATTGGAAGAAGTTCTGACACTGGTAAATGAAAATTCTGTTAATTTGAAAATATAAAAAATTTCAAAATAAAAATTAAATCTTTGAGATGCTAAATTTTAAATATTTATTTTATGAAATAAATACATTCAACTTCTGAATAACCAGTGATTTAAATGTATAGCTTTGATTGAGTCAAATGAGTTTTATTTAAAAAATTTCAAAGATTTTATGAAATATTATTTTTTGAAGAAAAATTGCACTTATATATATATATATATATATATATATATATATATATATATATATATATATATATATATATATATATATATATATATATATATATATATTAAAATTTCAAAATAAAAATTAAATCTTTGTAATATATATATGAAACAAGAAAAATAGTAAAACAAAATCAGTTCAGATTTTGAATTCAGAAAATTTCCTTTTTGTAGTCCGACAGCCAAATAAGGATTTTTCTTCGAACCCCTTTTTGAACTATAAGTTTGTTCCTATTTGATATTTAGAGCATTTAGATAGGAACTATTTATTTTTGAGTTGCTAAAAGTATTAAGTTACTTGTTAAATAATTTTTAAGTACGAGAGCCTGCATGAATACTGAGGCTATCGCATTAATGGGAATGTGTGTGTGTGTGGGGGGGGGGGGTTCTTTGTAAAAAAATATTCAACCAAATTTGAATTTTAAGTATTTACACATATATTTTCCAAATTTTTTTCAAACTATTCTAAACAAATATTTTGAAGGTTTTTGTCTAAGGTTAGTTTTGCCTATGATTGAGGAACAATTTTATACCTCAATACTGTAGCTCGTGGTAATTTGGGACAAAAATACAATTTTGGGGTATGGTGTAATTTTCGACTTTTGAATTTCTTCCCTATTTTTACGAATACTGACATAGGCGCTGCCAGGTAGGTACAGTATCCAAAAAAAAATCAGAACTATGGCTATATCTTGTGCTCTAATTGTTGAAATAACAAACAAAAGGTACCGTTGTAAATCGTGGAAGGTTTTTAATAGTTGCATGTAGTTTTTTTTGTTTGTCTTTTTTTGTCATGAGGGGTCATTTACATATTAAAACAGAACCAAACTTTAAAAAGTTCAATAGCAACCACATAAAATTATCCCTTATTTGGATTCAGTATCCAAAAAAATGTCGAAATACAAAAATTCGTAATTTTCTAATGAATGGTTTGTAATATAAATGATAAAAAGAAAATGATAAATTAATGTTAAATAAAAAAGTTGGTTTTTTGGCCATAAATACTTAAATTAATTAATATATTTCAGTAATTTTTTTTTCTTCAAAAGATAGTTTGTAAATGGCCAAACATAGATAGCAATCAACTTTTTTAATAATTAATTATTAATTAATAACACAATTTTAATTTTTTTTTTAATATAAACATATATTTTTTTTTTGCTTTCATTAGATTTACCATGGTCTAAAACTCCCACACAGTTTTTTTCTTTCTATTTGGACTTTTAGTTCTCGATTTTTTAGCGAAAATGTAAAAAGCGCTCACTTTAAGGGACCGTATAGTAGACGACTTTTGAAAACTATCAGAGATTAATTCAAGGTAAACTAGAGGTGTGGAAAATCGCACAACGTTCAATTATCGTAAAATGGGGTGAACAGGAACAGCGGGGTAAATCGGAACAGAGTTTCTTGAAATTACAAAAAGAGATATTATTTTATACAAAAAAAGCAGTTTTATTTTTTATAGATATTTTTTTAATCTATCTAACGTGTTTGGAATTGTGGAACATATGTTTTGTGTGGTTTTCAACAGTGTTCTTTTTTTTTTTTTTTTTAAATTACTTTCTTAAATTATATTTATTTAAAACAAAATTTTTTTAGCAATTTCAATAAGTTATCCTTTAAAAATTTTACTGAATCCTGTGATTTTTTTATTTTATAAATGATTTCAACGATCAAGTTATATTTGTGTTTACAGTGACATGTTTCTGTAAAATAATCACGCTTTGCTGAAAACTGTTTACTAATACCTACATTTTATGTTTATTAATTTTCTAATCATCAGTAGTATACGTTATACTTCTGCAATTACAGTTTTCGATATTTTATTTATTTCGTGAGAAGAATGCACATCTTTAATGTTGAAAGTAAATTATGTTACTTTTGCGTTTACTTGCTATTTTTGTATTAATCTTAAACATGACACTATAAATCCAAGTAGTTCCTATGCAGTTTTAGACTAATATTTGTATTTTTTAACGTCGTGAAAAGCCGCACTGACCGTTCGATTTCTCCCGCTGTGAAGTAGAACCTTAAAAATACCTTTCGTTTTATGGAAATTCTCCCTGAAGATCGGTCAAAAAATGGTCGAAACGTTTTCGCTCATAAGTGACGTGTTTTTCAATATTTTGCATTGAAATTTCGTAAATAGAGTAAATGGTGTATTCTAAATCGAATGAAATGATAAAAAATAGGGGTTCGTATTGAAATTTTCGAAGATAGTGTTACTTTTACTTAGTAAACGGTCCCTTACGAAAAAAAAAATTGCTTCAGATATATAGAAAATTGTAAGCAAACCATTTTGGTGCAAACCGTAAGATTCTACGATAATTAGAACCGAAGATATAGCCATCGTTCTGATTTTTTTTTTGGGGGGGGGGCGGCGGAGGGGGGGGGGTACTGTACAAGGAGGTGCACTTTCAACCTACAGGCTGTTGAAAATTACAGAAAAAGTAGATAAAGTAACCCAATTTACAGAAATAAAAGAAGTGTAATGCAGGTTTTAAATTATTCATTTGAAAGGAAATCGAATACATAGTTTTTTTTAATTAACATGTAATTAGGAAAGCCAATTTATATGTTTAAAAAATCAAAGTTTGAAAATAAACTTTTCCCTCGTAACAGGAATTAGTTTGTTTTCACTTTTCAGACCCGACAGTCGAATTATTTAGAATTTCAGAAGATAAAGTATGCTGACAAGCATACAAATCATTTTGTATTTATATTGTTACCTAGCAAGAGATTGGCACAGTATGGCCCACGTGTTGCCCTTGCGCCGTTAAACTCCTACCAACCAACCCAGCAAGATACTTGCCTCAGTTGAAAAACATATAAATGTACTTACTTCGGCCATTCTCTTAACAAAGTTTTCTGATGTGAAACTTGGTGATGGGAAGTTCAGCAGCAATATATTTGACTGAACAGCTTGAGGATCGACTGTAACTAGATTGCTCTTCGTATTGTAAATATCTGGAAGAACGGATATAGTTATCAATTTATTAGGTTTAGTCAAAGTTAAGAACTAAATGGTCAATCCAAGGAGGAACTAAAGACTGCATTTAAGCTTGAAATGGGAACGCCAAAATTTGAAAGAGGTTTGAATTGGGCTTACTGGTATAAAATCAAATAATACACTCACTTTAAAAAAATGTTAATTTGTTCACAAAATAGGCATCACCCTATCAGATCATTTTTAATGTTTACACAATGTGAACTTTACAAATGGTGGGGACCCTCCCTCCTCCCTGCAGAAAATGAAGCTCAATTTCTGATTAAGCTTTGCTTCTTAAAAGAATTGCAGCAACTACATTTTGGAATTAAAAGTCAGTTTTTCTTTATATTGCCACATTGGATGCTCATAGCATAAAAGCAGCAGCAATAAAATAACACATCTAGACTACAGAGACTAATCTAAAATTCGGAGACGAATGCCTTTCCAGGAGCCACTTCGTTTTAAGATTTGTTTTGTAAACAAATATTTTTAAATAGATATTTTCAAATAACTTTGTGTTTATCAATTTAGCTTATTTGTGAAAATTCTTTTCTTTTGAAAAATCAATCTTCTTTATTTTTAATTGCACCTAGACGACAATTTTTTCTTACCATTATAAATATCCAGTAATCTCTGTTGAAAAGTACAATGCTATCGATAGATAAAAGTATTTTTTTAATGATACTATGGTTAACACACGAGGCGAGTAAAACGGTGAGTAGGATCTTGGCAGTAAAATTCGCCATAAAAATCCATGGCGAATTTTATTGTCAAGGTCCTACTCACCGTTTTACTCGTCTCGTGTATAAGCCCCTTACGATTAAGTTTTTTATTTGTGGAATAGGTACTTGGTGAATATAATTAAATTCCTTGCCTTGAGCTAACTTTTTGGCCCTTACGTGGTCTACCTGCATTCTTTTTGCAGCTGTTGCTAAACCAACGATTGCAGCAGCTGCTAAAACACCAGCTTGTGCCATGGCTCCTCCAAGAACTCTCCTGCATCTGTGTACCCTGATGAGAGAGAAATTAGAAATTCAGAAAAAGTAGTTAAAATAGTTTTAAAAAATAACACAATTTCTGACCACTCCCTGTTCATAACTTAAGTATAGATTTATATGTTTTTTAATGAATTAGAGAGAGAAAAATTGTACCATACTCAATCATTTTGAAATTCTAAGGTTCCACTCCCAACTCTCGCTTTTCAAAGTGATTTACCATTAATTTTCTATCTAGATTTAAAGTTAGATTTAATTGACATGAAATGTTTAAATCCAAATAAAGTATATAAGTAACTATATTTTCATCTTCAGCTACACGATATAGTTAACAAAGTTAATAATTGGGTGACAGCTTTTATACGTTTCACATTCAAATGTAAACTTTTGTTTGTATATTAAAAAATTTATTCAAATTTGGAAAAAAAAAGTACACAAAAAGGGAAAAACTTAAATATTAGAAGGGTTGAAGTAATGTATTGAATTTCTGTCTTTAGAAAAAAAAAACATACTTTTGTGGAAAAAATTAAGTTTTAACTGAAATTTTTTTAAATAAAAGGAATTCAATAAATGCAAGTTGAATAATTCCTTTAGACAAATAATTAAAAAACTTATTGATTAACGTCTTTAAAAATTATTGAAATTGTGCAGTTAAATAAATAATGTTCTTCTCTTAGATACTCAGAAGGATTTCTAAAAAATGAGAGATCTGAATTTATTTCTCTTCAAGAGCATCTTTATGAAAAATTTCTTACTTTATCACGAGCATTATTTGATGAATCAGTCAATGACACCAAGATAAGGCATAGAATGTCAGTTAGCCATGAAACAACTCAAATCGAAACTCACAGTAGATAACGATTAAATGATGAAAGAATTTCCACGAACACTCGGGAGATACAATTTATGACTTAGTTATATTCAATGTAAGTGTGCAACATCTCACTTCTTATGAATAAATGCAAATGTATACTATGTCTCAGAATTACGATTTTTTAAGACTAATCAATTATTTTTGAACATTGGCACATGGTATTGTGGGGATTTTATTGCTATACTAGAAGACAGGATGAACTGAGCTCACTGAATACCCAGTAAGAACCGGTTCCCCTATGGTTGTTGAGTATTGAGTGAGATCAAATTAGGTTGTCTTCTAGTATATAATAGCTGCATGGTCCCGCATACAAAAAGAAAAAAAATGTTATTGTGTTTAGGTCCCAGCTTTTGACGCTCCTCGAACCAGGCTCGTTTCGCTCACTAAAAGGGTCATTGCTACGTAAGAACAGGCTCGCTGCGCTTGATGAAAGGTTCATTGATGCTGAAGCATAGATTCGCTTCGTTCGCTAAAAGGTTCATAACTATGAAAACCATTATTATTACAGCCCTCTCCCCTGCAGACTCATAAAAAAATTTCCCCGTTAATACAGTAATACAACCCAGCCTCCCTCCTCCCGAAGAATTTTTTCAAACCTTCCCTTCCCCACATTTTCAATTTCAGAGACTAACGCTTATGGAAGTTACTTTATAAAAACACTTAAATTAAAAAAAAAAAAAAAACTAATTAAGGAAAACAAAATTAAAAAAAGTTGTTAAAAACATTAATATTTTGTTTGTGAAAATCAAAATCTGGAGGCTAAAACTACTTAAGTTTAAAATGTCACAGTTGTACACTTAAAAATAATCTGTTAAAATAAGAATCTTTCTAAATCATGGATCGGTTTATAGAAAAAAAAAATCACACAATTGGCGTGCGGAAACTACTACTCCTTTTCCTTCCCTTCTCATCAGGGCCGGTGCTAGGGGCAAGTCGGGCTCCTGCCCGGGGTGGCAACCTTAGAAGGCGGCAAATGGACTGTAAATTACCTAGTTTATGCAGAACATGATTAAACCAAGATTCATTAGAATACTTATGAAAAATTCATAGGTGGAATTTTAATAAAATTTGCTTTTAATATGTTTTACAAACTTTTAAGCATAGTTACCCACTCACTTCAAAAATACTCAAGCATAAAAACGATATAAGAAGGTTGAGGTATGTAGTTTGTAAATAAAAACACGTTTTGAAACATGAGTAGATTTTTCGTGTATTAAAGACCAATCCAAAACCGAACTAAAAATATAGAGCAAAATAGATAAAATATCAAAATAATTCAAAGAAACCACTCACAAGCATAATAAACTCCCACTTAAAAATGTATAAAATAAAAAATGAGCCTTTTATTATAATTTAAATAAATGAACACACTTAAAAAGTGTTGTAAAAGAATTTTTTGCCGTGTGTTTTAATTTGTCGGAACATGTACGGGCGGGTCGTGAAAAACCAGTCATGAAAAGCTGTGACACGATTTTTATCGTTTGAATAGTTTTTTATATATATTTAATTTTATATTTGCCTTGAGCCATTTAAAAATTATTTTTTAAGCATAATATCTTTAAATTTTGATTTTTTGCTCGGACGACACGTCGATTTTGTTTTAAAGGCTTAAGTTGTATCAACCCAATAAGTAAGCTCTTGCAGAGAAAAGACTATGAATTACCATCTGCTGGAACTTTTGAAAAATTGTAAAAAAAAATTTCAATTATCTTAGATCGGACAAGATTTTTTAATAAAATACTTTGCGATGCTCGAGAACTGTTTTATTATTATAGATGCAATAAAGGTCCCCATTATGATCAATTATAAAACATCTTAACACAATTGTTACTTACTTCGTAATAAATTGTTTGGATCCAGCGACCACTGATCCTACAGGTTCTCCAACTCCCTTAAAAAAGGTGTGACAAATCATTTAAAGTAATTAGTGAAAATATTTAGTTTATTTGGTGTTGCAAACACCATTATACCACATACGTTTTATCGTAACGTTGAAGCATTATCATACACTGCATTTCCCAAATACAATATTAAAATAACAATAAATATTATAATATTTCCTAAATTTTTTTATTACTGAAACATGTACTTTGAAAAGATCAAGTATTTTAATTGGTTTAGAAAGAGCTTACTTTTGAAAGCCACATGGAGACAGAGGCGCAATTTTTAACAATTTCATCCACGGGTATCCCGCTGTAAACTGAAGCATTGATGATTCTAGCGCCGTCCATGTGCACAGGAATTCAGCGACTTCGGGCCACATCACACAACTAGTATAAATAATCAGTTTAGAAACTAAAACAAGAATATAATCTTATTATATTTTGAAAAGAGTACAATGAATTTGGGGATAATAGAAAAAGATAAAGAAGGGTTTTGTGTCCTTTTAAAAATTATAAAATGTATCAATAAATTGAAATTCATTATCTATAAATAAAGCGCCCATAGTAAAATAATATCTTTATGAGTGATTCTGATGAAAACAACAACAATATTTTTGAGATATATTGTGTTTAAAATATAAAAAAGCTACACTTTTACGCAGAAAGCAAATTTTATAAATGCACATCTGTAAATCTATTCAAAATTACAATTTTTATGGTTTGATTAAAAAAACTACTTAAAAAAACAAAGTAAAAACTGTAATTTAATTCATATTTTTGTTCTCAAATTTATCAAAGCTATCTTTCTTTCGAAGACCTTTTTCAGAAACTGAATGAAAAATGTGGCATATGAAAACAAAATAAGATATATTTAAGTCGTTTTTCTGAAATTTGAACTAAGAGTGCTTATCTGTTGATTTTTAGTGGTGCTGGCATTTTAGTGGTACTAATCGAAGACATATTGTCAAGGAGAAATAGCAATACAGTTTAAGAGGAAATTCCCAGACAATACTTACCACTTTAACGTTTCTATACATTTTCAAACCTCTAAATTGCGTTTTCTCAAAATTCTGATTATTTTCCAAGTGACATTTAAACCACTTTTCCCCTTGACTTTTATAAATGCAAATATCCTAGTTTATTAATTATGTACTTAAGTTTTTTTTTTAGTTTCAATTAAATCACTTACCAAAAAAAATAAGAAAGAAAAAAATCCAGTTCTAATTTAAACTTTTATATTTTCTTAAATCAAAATCTGTTTTTCTTTTATCGTTTCTTGTTAACGATTTTGATATCTGCTTATCATTTTAATGAATTTGTACTTATTTTAAAGTATAATTTTCTCTAATGAAATATTTTAAACATTTCGCTGGTTAACTAGGAGGAGGTTAATACTTCCAAATATCGCAGCAAATTTTATTGTTTGACAAACTGTTTACAGAAGGCTTAGGCAAGTTGGTCTTAATGCCACACGATCATCTGTTTGTCACCCCTTGAAGTCTGCTCATTAACGTGCGCGTTTACAGTGAAGCTTAGAACATCGATAGCGGAGTCACCAACAATGGAGAAATGTCATGCTTAGTGACGAGTCAAGATTCAGTTTAGAAACTGATTCTCGTGGTAAATTAAACTGGAGAGAATACTCTTTTTAAATTCTTTTTATTAACTTCGATTTTGTGCGTATGTATGTTTGTCTATTCCGGGTAAATCTACGGAGACCTAATTAACCCCTTTGCTGTTATCCAATTGGGCTGAAACTTTGCAGATAGATTCGATGTCGAAGACAATACATTTTATCAAATTTTGGGGCTGTAACTGTCACTAAAAAGTTGCTTTTACAGAACACTAATAAACCAACTTGCAGTCATCCAATCGATCTAAAATAGTATATTGAAAAAACCACGATGAATAGATTAATGAATAAATTAAAAAATTGTTTTAATCAGAATAAATAAAAGATATTTGAATATGAGTGCCTAAATTCCCGTTAATTTTTAATAAATAAATTTTGAAACGCAGCTTGTGGCACATTTTGCTGATAGTTTTTGATATTTAAAATTAGATACAAATGCCAAGCATTCGCTGTTTACAGAATCGGTGCTGTGTTAATGAATATAAAAATTGCCAATGCACATGAAGGATTTCAATTAAAAACTTTGTTTTTATGGTTTATATTATTTACAAAACAATCATCACAGACTAGCATAGTTTCGAAAGGCTGGTAGTTATGGTCTGGGCTGGCTCCATGTTGAAGGTCGCACAGAACTTAACTGTAAGAGGTACAGAGACGAAGTCCTTGATTCTACTGTTCGCCTTTTTCAAAGTGCTGTTGGTCCTGATATTATTTAGTTAAGTGATAACGCGACTCCTCATCGTGCAGCCCTGGTCGCCAACTTCCTTGAAAGTGAAGGCATTCAGTGCATTCATAATAAGCTTGCCAACTCTTCTGATTAAATCCGATAGAACATGTGGCTGGCGAACATATCGCTGAATTATATACCCACCAAGCTCGGTTCCAAAATTAAAAACCCCTCTAACATGTTTGGGAATCTCTTAGTACAGAACTAATCAAAAGCTTTATCGGAAGCATGTAAAATCGTTGTACAACATGTGCGTCTTCGTAATGGTATGAAGGTGTGTGTTTTATAGCTTACCGTGAATATCGAAACTGCTTAGCGATATATGCACACTCACTTCTAAAAGTTAAGCACAGAGAGGAAAATGTTAATTTCCGTAAGTCAATCTGAATTAAAGAAGCTGAAATTTGCTGCAAAGGTAGAAGGAAATATGCAAATATGTTAGGTAACAGCCAATCACGGTTTCGCTTAGAGAAATATACAAAACAGACAGTCGTATAAGAAGCCGGCATTGTGAAGGGTTACAGGAGTTGCATGTTAGTGCTGATGAAAAGTGTTTAGAACATTCGTACGATTTATTTTCAAGCTATATGTGTTTCTATAGCTTCCAGAAGACGAATAGAAGATTCTGAACTCTGGCGGGCTATCGGACGCATTGCAGCAGGACAGTCTATCACATATGTTGCTCTTTTCTTCAGGCGTTCATCATTCTATCATTTCACGATTATGAAAACAATTCCAAACCAGCCAAACAGTTGTCCGAAGACTTGTGGCCGGTCGTCCAAAGGTAAAGACCTCCGCGGAAGATCGATATATTGCTATTGTCGACAAGCGGAATCGAAGATCGCCCTCCACGCGTGTGAAGCCACAGACCCACCAAACGGCACGACTACACGACCCCTTTTTATGAATGTCTAAAGGGGAGGAAATGCACTGAAATCTTAACGTGTGTGGGATTTGTAAGGGGGAGAAGTAGTTGTCCCAATTAAGGTGACAGTTTTTTCCAACCCCTTACAAATACCACATTCCTTAAGATTTCAGTGCATTTTCTCCCTTTCGACATTCATCAAAAGGGGGGCTTGTATTATCCGTGCCGTTTGGTGTGTCTGCGGCCTGACATGTATGGTTGCAGCGGCCATTGATAAGACGATATCTGGCACTACTGTCCGCCGAAGGCTACACATGAATGGTCTGAACGCCCGGGTACCAAGAGTTTGTGTTCCTTTATCCGTCCGATCCAAAGGGGCACGATTAAAGTAGTGCTTGCCAGCATGTGAATTGGACTGTGTCTGATTGGGGCAGCGTTTTGTTCATAGATGAGTCCAAATTTACCCTACAACCCGATGATAAGCGTGTATGGGTCTGGAGGGATCTAGGCACATGCAAATTGGACCCAGAATAT
The DNA here is from genome assembly GCA_963978545.1 of Linyphia triangularis. NCBI lineage: Eukaryota > Metazoa > Arthropoda > Arachnida > Araneae > Linyphiidae > Linyphia > Linyphia triangularis. Next base: position 77,375,079 of record OZ021724.1, on the reverse strand, counting down.
CACGCATTCCGCGCTGGAAGCATCATGTTCTGGGCAGGGATTTCATTGGGATGTCGCATCAACCTACACAAATTCAGGCGAAGTTCTGTATGGTATCGAGATGAAGTCTTAGACCCTTTTGTGAAACTGTACGCTGCAGCAGTTGGTCCTTCTTTGGTTTTAGTGGACGATAATGTGCGTCGCCATAGAGCTTCCATCGTTGACGACTTTCTGGAGAGTGAGAGGATTGTGCTTATGGAGTGGCCGGCTTACTTGCTGGACCTTAATCCAATTGAAAGTCTTTGGGATGCCCTTGGCTGTGCTGTATGTAGACGTTTCCCACCTCCAGCCACTCTCAGAGATTAAGAAACTGCCCTACAGGTGGAATGGCGATTACTGGACTCAGGTGAGGGGGGCTATGCAGGTGAGGGGTGCTCACGTACCCTTTTAATGTCAGTTTTTGTTGTTTGGTTTGAATTTAAACATCATTTTGTTAATGACGCAATATGACGTCATCGTATAGTTTACGTTAGTTACCGTTTTACGAAAATTCAATATTTTTTTTTTATCCCTGTTTGTAATTTTTGTTTTGTTTTTGTTTCATGAATAAACATAGAGCTACTTGCAGAATTTCGTGTCAATCAAAGCAATATTTGTCCATTTTTTTGCATATTACCGCTACGTGCTGAACTTTTGGAACTTGGAAGTGAGTGTATTTTGATTAATGAAACAGGCATGTCACATGTAAAAGAAGAAAAAAAGTAAATACTTTCAGAGGGAATGTCTCAAAATCTAGTTTTCGTTCCATACCTGCTTCATCCATTTACATCTTCAAATGCAAAAAAGACAGACCCCACAGTTAAGCAAATAATTATTCGAAAAAATCACTCAAATAACTCCGTTTGACACGCATGCGAGCGCTCTCTATTGTCCTCCTTAAGATTGTGGCGACATCAAATAACAGATAAAGTTTCTGTGCACTGGAGTACTCTTTTGCACAGAGGTAAAGTTTCTCTCTCGAGATCCAATGGTCTCGCGATCTAGACCCGTCGCCCGCAACGAAAGCTGCATACGCTTTATTGGTTACAGTCGGACTAAAACGAATCATGCTGCATCTATCGGCGCTTCTGAAAGGAGAAACTTCATCGCAACAAGCAATTAGACGCAACTCGCGTGCAACACCGCAACAAGCGGGCACAACGATGCAACTAGCATCCCAAACCTCCAACTCCAATCAGACGTTAAACAGAACAACAGTATCGCTCCTTCGTCGCTGGGAGGAGGCTGTGTGGCGACATCAAATAACAGATAAAGCTTCTGTGCACTGGAGTACTCTTTTGCACAGCGGTAAAGTATCTCTCTCGAGATCCAATGGTCTCGCGATCGACACCCGTCGCCCGCAACGAAAGCTGCATACACTTTAAGATGTAAGGAAAATAGTCTCGCATTCGGAGAGCAGCTACGTCACGGATCTCTCAATTAAAAACCTCTATCTCATTCAAGTTGACTAAATGTTTTATTTTCACGAATCTTTTATGATAACTAAGTCATTACGTTTCTAAGATAAAAGGCCTATAAAGGAAAAGCCTGAGTGCCAGCCTCTTTACAAACTCATTGCAGTGAGTGCCTTTTGGAGACATTATATTATAAAAGTAGCTTTGAGTAAGTTGTAATTAAGATGAGTTACCTCTCGGATTAATGAGATTGGCAAGATCTTCCCTCCGCACCTGGTGTTTGTGTTTTCAATGCATATGAGTCCAGTCGAGGGCTCGTTGCTCTCCGGATTATCTGGTCTCAGCTTGTTGTGTAAGTCTTCCATACTGAAAGTGCCGTCTTCTAGGTTGGGAATGGTACTCACGTGAACACCAGCGAGCTGAAAATGAAATAAAAGGGGAATAACATTACAGTCAAAGCACGAATTAATCACTTCACGAAGTTACTAACTATCCTTTTTGTCGTGAATAATACAGATCTTGTTGGAAGGCCAAAATATGAAGTATTTTTAAATTATGTCACTGAAGAGTTACCAATACAATAATTAATCAAATCTGGCTATTGACAACTTAAATAAGATACTTCACGAAATGTCAATACATAGAAAAATGGAGATACATTGAATATTACTGTACTATGACCACAGCTTGAGCAGTTGAAATCGAAATGCCTCTTTCCAGTTTGGTAAATGATCAATCACGCTCCAATTTGGTTGAATATGTATTTCTTAAAAAGATTCAATCCTAATTTTGTGACTAACAACAATAATCATTTCGATTTTGAAAGCTTGATACTGTATCAGAAATCCAAGAATATGGATAAAACTTTTAAAGGCGCAAAAGAAAACAATTTAAAAACAATTCGTTACGTTTTGCTTTTTGTGATATTAAAATACTTATTTCATACAAGGTGCTTCAAAAGTGACAATCAATTTTTAATAATGAACATTTCGAAAACCATTTCTCACAGGGGTATGTGTATTGGAAACTCAATAAAATAAATACATTTAGATTGATTTTCTGAACTTAAAATACTATCCAAAAACCATGCAAATACTTTCAATTCCTTCTAAAAAAACGGCCTTCAAGATGTGTTTAAAGATCGGTTTTAAAAGGCAAACTGTACATAATGTTTGTACAACTAAAAATAATTAAAGATGTAATATGTAATCTTACCTGCGATATCCCTCCTTGTTCGTTTAGAAACATATGAGATTGGTCACCAATAATTATTTCCTGGCCTCTTGTCCAGCAATGCGCCATAACTGAGAAATTTTTTTAAAAATATATATATTTCAAATAATAACTTATTTCTATATACTAATGGACCGTACACAGCCACAACATTTATGATTACAAAGACTTAAATGTTCATATTGAAGTTAGATATTGATTTTTAATTTAGTCAGTGACTTAAAAAATTGTATAAACTGTAAAAGTAAAAATATTACTACAAATAATTTTTCTTGGAAGAAAAATTATGTGTGATACTTAAAAAAGGAGTTCACTATACTAAACTTCAACTTAACTAGACATCACTTAGACGGTAGATCGTGACAGTGCTCATAGGTATTTAATCCATTTTGGCGGAGTGAAGACATAATTCTCGCCAAACCACAACCCTACAGAGAACAAAAGACTATAAGGTTTGGCGAGAATTATGTCTTCACTCCGCCAAAATGGATTAAATACCAATGAGCACTGTCACGATCTACCGTCTAAGTGATGTCTAGTTAAGTTGAAGTTTAGTATAGTTTAAACTAATTTTTGTTTTACTTCGTTTAAATTTATTCCTTTTATAACTAAACTAGGGGGCTCTCACTCCCCTGCTCTTTGACGCTCGCCAAACCCCGGGATTGCAACGCAATTCCTCTTGGTTCGTGATGCGAACCAGGCTCGCTTCGCTCGCTTAATATGGAGACTTTTAAAATAGCCCTAGCAAAAAGCTGTTTCAGTCGCAAAATCAAGAAAATCCTTGAAGAGTAATATTGTGCCATGAAACTGAAAAAATTTGACTATTTATGATAAGCTACAGTACTTGCGACATCATTATCCTATTGCTTATGTTGAAATGCGTTAAAGGGACAGTGTGGCAAAATAGAACGTTTTTCAAAAACTGTAAAAATAAACAGCTTCATACTGCTTCATACTTTAGCTTCATTAAAAAGTATCAGGTACTTCCGTGAACAATTAAAATGTAAGGATTGGTTTAGCATGAAGCCCCAAAATAATTAAAGTTGCTCTTCGAAATTCCTTAATGAAGCAATTATATGTTTGCATACTCTTTTTTGCGATACTTAAAAAATAATACAGTAAAAGATCAATTATCCAGCATTCATTCAATCAACCGTAATATTTTGAAAATAAAGTTTAGCGAGAAAATTGGCTCTATTTCGCCAAATAGTTTTTTTTTTTTTTTTTTTTTTTTTTTTTTCATTTGAGATTTTGAAGTTGAATGAGGGTTTTTATTCTTTATTTTGATAATTTTTAAGAAATGTAATTGCTTAATACCTGAATTTGCACTGATTAGAAATGAATATAGGCTAAAATTTATTATATGGTGCCTCTTGGCTACTTTTTAAAAGTTGGTGATTTGGCGCCGAATGTGGTAACCTGTCAACTTGGTTTTCCGGGCACCCTAGTAACCGTTTGGATTTGACAACATGGTGTTTTTAACGCCATTTTCGATTTAATAACACAGCCATTTGACTTTATTTTCAATTTGAAGACTTTTTTTAAAAGTCGCAAAAAGGCACCGTACGGTGAATCTAACCTAAATAAATTTATTTTTTACAAAATTTATCTTTTAAAAATTGCTGTTTATCCAGACTGCTGAAGTTTTTATAATATATAATGGTAATATTCTTAATGGAAATTCCTTGCTCAGTTTTTATCGGCATATATCCGGAAAACGTTCACATATAAATATGCGTAAAACTTCCCAGTACGGTACGGATTCTTCTCTACGAATTGTTTGCATAAAATCGCGCAAAATTATGGAAATCATAGGCAGTTCATTTGTTAATAAAAAAGAGGCGGTGACTCTGCCATTTGTTGGCGAAATTCTTGGTGCGGAATTCGTATCGGGCTTGGAATTGGGATAATTTTTTGGAAAAACCTGGTTTATCCAGAATTCTAATCCAGAAGAAACGTACACATCTTGCAACTATTTATTTCGGCATCATCGTTAATATTAAATCAATACATTTTAAATAGGCAAAAATGTGTATCAGTAATAAGAAAAACAAAATATAGCGAATTCAAGTTATTGACTGCTGCCAGATGTATTAGTCAATTTTCAAAAGATATATTGTGATTGGCTGGATTGCGGAATTTGAAAATTCGTGCATAAAGTACATTTAGAAGATTTGTGATTGGTTGTTGGAAGTCGTTGCCATTCTGTTCACAGAAATACAACCAAATTTAGACGGCATGCAAGAGAATTAGATACATAAGCGTTAATAATTATGATTAGTTTTGCAGAACTTTTGATTTACTTATGGCCCTTCATTAGATTGATCAATACCGTAAGGTCTGGAAAACAGATGAAGTTTAAAAATTAAGAAAAATACTAAGCCTTTTTACTGTAAAAAAAAAATTCAATTAATCACATAAAATTTCAATGATAGTATATTCTTTTGCTCTTCATGTAAAGATCATGATTGTAAGGAAAATTATGTTTTTGAAACCTACTGCAAAATTTACTACCCTTACGCTTCGAATAGAAGCTATCATTTTTTTTTTTTTTTTTTTTTTTTTTTTTTAATACTGTTTCGATTCTGGTCTCTTTATAATATTTTAACTAGCTGAATTCTACGAAATTTTACCATGTGCAATAGTTTAGCTAGCTGTGAGGTCCCGCGTTGCGGTAATCCATCATTAGTGCATAGGTCCCAGTTTTTGGCGTTTCGCTCGCAGGAAGGTTCATAGCTACGCAAAATCGAGCTCGCTTCGATCGCTGAAAAGTTCATTGGCACATAAGCACAGGTTTATTTCACTCTTTGAAAGGTTCATTACTATGCAAGTATAGGCTCGTATCGATCGCAGAAAGTATCATTGATGCGCAAGCTTGCTTCACTCACTAATAACTAATTCTTACTTAAAGCATTTACCCCTCCCCTGTCGAGAAACAGAAACGAAAAAAAAATCTCTGTTAATACAATATTACAACACCCCTTTAAGAATATTTTAACACGTGTTTGTGAAAAGCAAAATTAGAAGACAATAACTAATTATGTTAAAACTTTCAGAGCTCTATGCCTATTAGAAATCGTTTTTTTGTGTGGAAATATTAATTAAAAAACAAATTAAAATTTTAACAATCTATTTGTCATAGGTACAATTAGAAGACCAAAACTACTCATATTGAAAATTTCAGAGCTCTACTCCAATTTTAAGTAGCTTTCTATAGATAGATAGATACACAGACAGACAAAAAATGTATTTTGACTTAATATGTGAGTGACTGAAAACAGTGGCAAATTTTTGAGGGATGGTCATTTAATGAGAAATATTAATGGAAAGTAGGGCTCGACTGCAGTTAAGTTACCAAACTCTACAAAAAGAATTGATTTCTTCCCAAAAAATAATTAGACGTTGTAAAAAAAAAAACGCCAAGTCAACCAGAAAAAGTTATGAAATCTAATGTTTGCCGCCAAGCGGCCGCGTTTAGTTTCTTTGAGGTACTTGTACACAATGAACTAAATTGTGATTATTAGTGGGTGGGGGGGGGGGGAGGGCTAAGCATAGCAATCAGTAGTTGTCAGGCTAAGTTTTTATACAATTATTCTCAATTCAGTGCAATGGGTGCAAAGTAGCTGAAATAATGAAATAAGATTAATCCGAAATAATTGTAGCCTGCCAAGTTCTGATTGTCTATGCTTACCCCCCCCCCCAATAATCACAATTTAGTTCATTGTGTACAAGTACCCCAAAGAAATTAAATGCGGCCGCTTAGCGACAAACAGTAGAACCGCTTGACGGCAAACCCGTCAAGTCAGCATCTGACTTGCCGTTTTTTTTTTTTTACAACATCTGTTTTTTTTTTTTTTTTTTTTTTTGGAGGGGGGGATACATTTATGTCACAACAACTTGTTTTTCGAAACTAATCGTATTCATTCGGTTTTATAGTTAGTGGTTTCGTAAAAATTACCACTGATAATATTTAAAATAATGACTTAAAAACCCACATTTTCAATTTTTAGAAACAAACTTAATTTTCTGAAGCTACATGCCATAAGGGCAGCGTTAATAATCTTTTCAAGTAGAACTTGAGCAAAACATTTGTTACCTGATGACAGATTCCCCATGGTACCAGAAGCGACGAAATGGGAGACTTCTTTTCCAAGTAATTTGGCAACTTTATCTTCCAGTTCTGAAAATATTGGAATAATACACGCTATTATTTACTAATTAATCCATGAAATTGTTCGTTCATAGTTACCCACACTTCTCTACTGTATGAAACACTGCAAATAATTTACTTATTATTTACAGACAGACTAAATCTCAACAAAAACATCTCTGTAACTAGGGGTGTGGAACATCGCACAACTTTCAATACCACTATAATACTGACGTGGATTTGTGTCATTTACCTATTTTCCATATTCATCATTCATTTTGCAAAAGTGGCCAGTCTGGCGATATTATTAGCTATAATTCTTATATGGATCTTTATAAAAAAATTATTCCTCAAATAATGATTTTGGCAATATACGTTTCAATAATTTTTATATTGTCCTTTCTTATATGTGAAACTGTGGAGAGGAGAAAAAATTATCGTTGATGAGGTATGCTCAAGGAAATAGAACTCTGTGTTAAAGGAATTCGTTTTCAACTTTTTAAGCCATTAAAGCATTTTTACGAGAATTCCAGAGGTGGGGATGTGTATAACACCTAAAGAGGCATTACCATAGCGATTTTGGACAAAATCGTTCGAACCGTTTTTTAGCAATTACTGAAAAACATTATATTTCAATGGCAGCAACCTTATGCACATGCGTGATTTTGACGATAACCTTAATGGTAGACCCTGTGCCATCACCAACCCGCACATCAAATTTGAACATCGTAGATAAATTTGTTCTGGAATTATGCTGACCACAGACACACACAGACAGTCATTTTTTCTAAATGACTTTTTTTAAATCAGCAAGTTCTAAAATGTGGAGAAATAAAGATTTTTTTTTTTTTGACCGAATCCATTACTTTTATTACCCTGTGTATACATTTGGGTAATTGAAATTAAAAATGCGCCAAGTTATTCATACAATAGTTATGGCCGTAAAAAGTATTGAGATCTAAAGTAAAGCCAAGTTTAACGTTGTGTAAATTACGGGCTATGAAAATTAGTAATCAGTAAGATTTTCTTCTCAAAGTCAAAACTTCCCTTCATAGGCCTCAATATCCAGCCACAAAAATGGTTGCGACTCTAAGCCCTTATGCATTCTTAAGGGGGTATTCTGGTTTAGAAATTCGAAAAAAAAAAAAAAATCGATTTTTTTTTTGTGTGTGCATATTTTCATAGTATAACCCTTCAAGAAAATGTCCCTAAAAGGATTTTTCGAAATTCAAATTATTTTCGGAGTTACAGCTCATTTTGTGACGCGCCGACAAAACCGTTTCGCAGCCGGGTCGCGCGAGCAAACGAGGTCCGAGGTACGAGCTACTGAGGCTTCCAAGGAAGCTAGAACTGCTAAATCATCTGAAAGAGCTTCACTAAACATGACATTTGAAGTCGAAGAAGGTACTTTGTACGGAGCAGGGATAGCTGATTAATAACAAGTGAGTATAAAACGTCAGTAAACGACTCCGACTGAACGCGATTATTCCTCAAACTTTAAACTCGTTTTTCTCGTAACTACTTTTCTGGAAACGGTGTGCATGATATCTTTAATTCTACTCAACCGATTCACTTGAAATTTTACACAGAGCTTCTTTATACATTATAGTATCGCACTACGAAGAGTTTAAAAAAAAAATTTTTTTTTTGTATTTTTAAAAAATTCCGAACGATAAAAAAACAGGGAAAATACGAAACTTTTTTTTCAAACCACCGCCGTTTGGTGAAAAAAAAATTTCTTTTTCAAAAACGTTTCGTAGTGCGATAACTACACCCTTCCTCTTTACGAATTATTCATGGATTTCCATTTCAGGTCATGGGAAGGATTTATATCCTGCACACCAGGACAAGCCATTTTTCCATCAGTCCCCACTTCGCCGACCTGCAGTTTTTTGAAATTTAATTTTTTTTTCTTATATTATTAATGTTTTGTATTCTTAAAATATCAATAAAAAGCTTATAAAAAAATGTATAGTAAAAATATTTTTTTTTTTTATCGCGTCCGAAAAAATACCTAAAATTCGGGCTTCTAAACCAGAATACCCCCTTAATCACTTACTGGCTGTGTTGGTTCTGCGGCGCTTAACAGCCAAGTCGCCCTATCATTTTCGTAGCTGGATATTAAAGGCTATGAAGGGGATTTTTGACTTTGAGAAGAAAATCTTGCTAATTTTCATTGCCCGTAATTTACAACGACGTTGAACTTGACTCTTTTTTAGATCTCAATACTTTTCACGCCCATAGTTATTTCATGAAGAACTTAACGTTTTTTTTACTTTCAATTACCCATTTCACCACGTTTTGGAACATCCTGATCGCAAAAAAGTGATATGGAAAAAATGTATGTCTCTGTGTATGTGTGTTTGTGTGTACGTGGTCAGCATAACTCCCCAACAAATTGATCTACGATGTTCAAATTAAGTGTGCGGGTAGGGTGGTGGCCATGGAACCTGCCATTAAGGTTTTCGTCAAAGTCGTGCTTGCGCATTAGGTAGCTGCTTTTAAAAAAAATCATGTTTTTCAATGATTGCTAAAAAACGGCTCTAACGATTTTCATCAAAATCGTTGTGATAATACCTCTTGAGGTATTTTAAACATCCCCACCTCCGAAATTTCCATAAAAATGCTTTAATGGGGTAAGAAATTGCAAAATGAATGCCGTCAACACAGACTTCTCTTTGTTTGAACATAGCTCATCAACGATCGTTTTTACTTCTCTTCTCAGTTTCACTTATAAGAAAAGATAATATAAAAATTATCGAAAAGTATATCGCCAAAATCCCCATCAGGTTTTTTTTTTTTTTTTTTTTTTTTTTTTTTTTTTTTTTTTAAGACCCATATAAGAATTATTGCCAATCTGGCCATTTTTTCTACATGAATAATGAAAATATAAAAATGGTAAATGACAGAAATCCAAGTCAGTATTGAGTGTAATTGAAAGTTGTGCGATGTTCCACACCCTTTGTTAAAGAGATGTATTTTTGGGATACAGAATACGCCACATGCAATTTATATTGTTATGATATTTTTAGAGTTCTTTTACTTAAAAAAAAAAACCTTATTTGTGTTTGATTTTACGTTATTTTGCTGTTTTTCTGCAATAATATTTAGCCATTTTTTAAGGATAACAGGATTGCTAGTGTCACTTCCTCTTGTTGTATATATTCAATAGAACTTTCGATAGCTTTTAGTCAATCTGTAAGGGAGATTTTCGTTCGTTGATTTTTATCGTCACTGTCTTCATCATTATTGCTAATTTTAATTTCCTTATTGGCGATCATTTCATCTGTAATCTCTTGCTGTTCTTTAGTATTTAATCCAGTCCCATACAACCTCTTCGTTGATTGGCTTAGAAAATGTCAGTTTCATGACTAAATCTAAAAGCTCATCGCTACTTTCATTGGACTGTCCATGTTTCTGTATTCTGTGTATTCATTGGTAATGTATTTTGTGAATCTAGGATTTTCCTCTACGACTTTATTATGGTGGTTTATTTTACTTCATTCCATGTCTCAGATATCCAGTAAACAACATATTTTAGATTAAAACTTTAAGTGTCTCGGACACAGACAAATCTAGAAATATTTTATACCTCAGTAAAGAGGAAACTTTGATAATAGGGGCTCGGATAACCGGGGATTTATTGTATGTTGTAGTATTTATGCGAGTTTTTACCAGTAAAATACAGAAGATATCTCTAAATTAAAAAAAAAAAAACAATTCTCTTCTTGTTTAAAAAAAAAAAAAAAAAAAAGATTTGAAAAAGCTTATTCTTAAATTCAGTTCCTTGATCAGTTTGAAGCGTTTTCGGAGTACTAGCTACCATTAAACTTTTGTAAATTTGTCATATCCACTTGCCGAAGCTGATCGATATTATAAACTACCACCCGATTCGAAGGGCATTTATGATGAATTGGGTTATGTATGTATACGAATCCCCTCCCTTCCGCCATTTCTGTACAATTTACTTGGGAGCTTTACAGTTTGCATTAACATTACAAAACCAACTACAACACCGAAGCTTCTACGTGTGTGAAGTCTTGATACGTTAGGTTCCTTGCAACACGGAATTTCATTAAATCTTATTTGTATTCTATGTCGAATCATCTTCACATTGAAATGATTAAGTTTCCTGTTTCGTTGAGACGAAGAGAAAAGTCAATTGCCAATTGATCACTATTCGTCACAATATAAAGGAATGGCATCACTAACCGTAAACACGCTGCACTTGCATCCTCACTCAGTAAAACCGTTCTAGCAATTGATTATCTTTTTAAACCTACACTACCGTATAAAGAGTGTGACTTCTTAGCTCAATAACCAAAAGGATAGATTACTGAGTCACGAAGTCATTTGATTTCCGAGATTGTGAGTTCCAATCCCCTCTCAGATAAGTTCCGGGACGCCATAGCCACTTCCAGTGACGTCACTGTACCATGCCTCGCCATGTGAGCTCGGAGCAACACATTCTATCTACTCATTCTATTTAGGTTTAATCTTTAACAAACTATCGTGGGAAAAGAAAGTTACTAAAATGTATTAATTATTTAAGAATTTATAACTAAAAAAAAATTAATTTTTCTTTTTGACATTAATTTGTCATTTTCTTGACATCATTTAAATTAATAGACACTTATTGGAAAATTATGAAAATTGGTTTGCATACCTTATATTGGATGCTGAATCTAAATATGGCATAATATTATAGGATTTCTATTTAATCTATTTAACTTAATATGTAATTATATAACTTATTTAACTTAATATGTAATTATATAACTTATGTGGAGTGTGTGCGGAGAGCTGGGGCGCACCACTAGAGAACCCCTCGTGGCGACTCCTAGCGGCAGAGAGAGGTATTCCTCATTCTGATGAGAGAGACAGATAGCTGAACATTCTCGATGTGACTATATGTAAAAATGGCTCTTGTGCCAAATGTAGTATGAGGTATGAGCAGTAAGAAGTTAATAAAGCTGGATTCTACACTCAGCAAATGTCCCTTCTCTGAGCGTCTACTCTCACACTTATTTAACTTAATATGTAATTATATAAGTTATTTAACTTAATATGTAATTATATAAGTTATTTAACTTAATATGTAATTATATAACTTATTTAACTTAATATGTAATTATATAACTTATTTAACTTAATATGTAATTATATAACTTATTTAACTTAATATGTAATTATATAACTTATTTAACTTAAAATGTATATAACTGAGCTTTAAATATGAATATGAAGTTTCCCTCCTATTCATATAAAGTTTCACACCTCATGAGTAGAATATAAAAGATCTTCACTGGAGTATAATCGTTGTACAAGATTATGAAGATATGTGCCATTTCCTTACCATTTAAGGTTGGATCTTCCTTGAAGACATCGTCCCCAACGACAGCCTCAGCCATGGCCTTCCTCATGGCCGGTGTGGGCTTGGTCACCGTGTCGCTTCTCAGATTCACTTCTCGCACCATGGTTCCTTCCTATCCAAAGAGAGGCTTCTATGAAAACGCTACAAAGAACTCAGCTATGTACTCTATGAAAAACGCATAGATTTCCGCCATTGACCGCTTTATCTGCTGCGCTCTTGCTTGTCTGGATTCGGAAACTTTCGAAGCAGTAGAAATGAAGTGATTTATCAGTTCTTAATTAAAATGATTTTTTTTAAAGTTTCTGTATGAAATCCTGAGTCTAATTAACACAAGTCACATTCATATCTAAATTCACTTAAAGAATTTCTATGTCATCGTTTATAATCATCAGCAGATTTAAAAAAAAAATGTATCTTTTTGCCTTTCTCTATATCTTCAATTTCTTTCAGAATTGCTGAGTCTCGTGTTCTTATTTATTGTAAGTCATTCTTTAACCTAATTAAAGTTTACAAAATGCTTAATAAAACTTAAACATACTAAAATTCTTCAACTTTAGATAAATTTTTCAAGACATGTGTTAACCATATATATATAATAATGAACTTCATATGGTATCAAGGTATATCCATCACGTTGAGTTCATTGCAAGCCAAAAATCCCACTGTCTAAGTTTATGTCCAAAGAGAGGCAAATGCTATCTCTTTCCTCCAGTTCTTCGTTGCTTGTATTATCAAGCCACTCTGAAGCTTTTACCTACATAATTTAATGCAAACTCAATTAAAACTCAATCTAAAAATATTAATGTATATATGTGGATTCTTGTCTAGCGATAGGTATGAATCTTTTATATTGACAACCATCGCATTGGTTTGATTTGGGAGTTTTTCGTATAATATTACACAATTTTCATTGTAATGCAAGTTAAATATAGTAGCCAAGACTATTCCAAAAAAATACGTGAAATATTTTTGTCATTTTGAAGCAAAGCTTGAAGAGATAGATCCTTTAATTAGGATAGGTTTTTATTAATCTCACTTTGTTGAGGTTTTTCTGTACATATGATGGCTTAACCATAGAAAATATTTTTTCCTCAAGTGAGATGCGTTTTACATTTTGATATCATAACTTTACTGTTACATCAACTTTTTAGGTTGTAAAAAATTCATTCGAATCACATTTCAAGGGAAAAAAGCAGTTTTCTTTTTTTGTGTGTGGTGTACCGTGAAAATCAAATTTCCCTCATATTTTTTATCAGGTTGCTAACGAGTTTCAAATTGCTCTATTGAGTTTTCGGGGAAAGTAGCATTTAAATATTCTTGAATTTCTACCATATTTGTAACATAAAACTCTTCTACTTCTGAAGAAAGATCATTTTCACTATAGCACTCATCTTCCGAAATAAGCTTTTAATGGTTAGAATGTATTTGAAGATAAGACTTAATCTTCCGAGACTCAGAGTCCTACTTATTTTTACGTGTAGACTTAGTCATTGTATCAAAAATACTGAATTGTTCTTTCAGAAACAGCCTTGGAATTGTTCTTTCTACACCAAACAAATTAATGAACATCAGATTAAAATTTAAAAAACATAGTATCGGAAAAATGATTTTAAAAGTCAAAGGTGAAATATTTTAGGGGCTAGAGGCATTCCATGAAGAATGACTCATGGTCGGTCAGACCACATACAGCAGTTAAAGGTTAAATTTGTATTATTAACATTTGATAAAGGCATTGAACAGAAATTATGTGTTCAAAACACACGGAAAAAGCAAAGTGTTAAACAGTAGTTAATCTTTAATCATTTTATTTTGTTCAGTTATTAAACATAACTTATATAAAGTTTTAATTTCCTAAAGTACATAGGTTGGGTTTGTATATAAAATATTACATATTTCAAAGGGTGATAAATTCATAAAACAACACAATATGCTAACAATATTATAATGGACAATTTCCCCATTTTTTCAAAACAAGTAAAATTAGTTTATATTTATGAAGAATTTCTTTCTGATTCCAAATATTTAAACAAAAGTTCTTTAAAAAAAATTAGTTATTTAAATATTAAGAAAAGAAAATGCCCCATAACCGAGTCAAAACCAGTCCGATCAAAGCACTCAACAAAATTTATGACGTCAAGAGATCCTTCCGTTTCTATGGTTACCGTGACGTTTCTGCCAAATAGTTAGCGTTGATTTGGTAGACCATTGCCCTATCCCGTACAGGTTGGCGAGATTTGCGAGAAACTGGCAAAATTGGTTTCCACTGCTGCATTTCAAGCCAAGATGTTTGGGAACTCTTGACGTCACATTCAATTCGAGCCGAATGAATAACTTTCTTGCCAACGTCTAATAGGGGACTTTAATTGCAAATTAAAAAAAAAAAGAAAAAGAAAAAAAAAAAAAAAAAGGCATTGAGCAGAAATTTTTGTGTTTATGGCCTTTTCGAAACATTTAGAATTGAATAAAAAAATTTTTAAAAAAATGCGGAAAAGGACACTTCCCGTAAGGTATGCTCAAGGTATGCTTTTTCGACCCACACAAGAATTATCGTAAAAAATATCACCGAACCGGCCATTTATTCTAAATAAAGGATGAAAATATACAAATGGCAAATGCCACAAATCCACAACAGTATTATGTTGTAATTGAAAGTTGTGCGATGTTCCACACCCCTAGTTTACTTTCAATTACCCATATGTTTGGAATCCACGTTTTGAAACATCCTGATTTCAAAAATGTGATCCAGAAAAAATGGCTGTCTGTGTGTATGTGTGTCTGTGGTCAGCATAACTCCCGAACAAATTGACCTATGATGTTCAAATTTGTTATGTGGGTTGCTGATTGCCATTGAACCTACCATTAAGGCTTTCGTCAAAATTTCGCATACGTCTAAGGTAGTTGCCATTGAAAAAATCATGTTTTTCAATGATTGCTAAAAGACGGCGCTAACGATTTTGAAAAAAAAATCGCTGTGCTAATGCTTCTTAAGGTGTTCGAAACATACCTACTTCCGAAATTCACATAAAAATGGTTTAATTGCGTAAAAAGTTTAAAAACAAACAAACAAATTAATGCCTTCAACACAGAGTTCTCTTTTCTTGAGCATACCTCATATACGATATTTTTTTTGTCACATATGCCTCTTAAGGTGTTCGAAACATACCTACTTCCGAAATTCACATAAAAATGCTTTAATTGCGTAAAAAAAAAAAAAAAAAAAAAAAAAAAACGAATGCTTTCAACACAGTTTTCTTTTCTTGAGCATACCTCATATACGATCTTTTTTCTTCTACCTTCAGTTTCACTTATACTAAAGGATAATATATGGATTATCGAGAAGTATATCACCAAAACCACCATTATGGCATATTTTTTTTTTTTTTTTTTTTTTTTTTTTTTTAGAATTACCGCAAAAAATATCGCCAAACTGGCCATTTTATCTAAATGAATGATGAAAATATAATAACTACACACAAATTCACGTCAGTATTATAGTGTAATTAAAAGTTGTGCGATGTGCGATGATCCACACCCCTAGTTTTTTCAATTTGTCATCTCACTCTAGTTTTTTTCCATTTGGGCTACGTCAAAGCCTTCTCAAGGAACATCAATGATGTAGAAAATCTTCTTGTCTCAATAGCCGCTGCTATTGCTACTGTGACTATATCAAACATGACTAAAACTGAACTACAGGCTGGATATCTTGAGGGCTACTAAGGGAGCCCACGTGGAAGTGCTCGATTTTTTTGAAAACTCTGTGAGTCGTGTTATCTAATTTCATATTTTTCTTATGCTTTCTAACTTTCTGTTAAATATTGCGGCTTCTCCAATTAAAAGACATTTGATTCGGATTTTCTGTATTTTACCCCATTGTGGAGTAAAAGAGATATACAAATTCTTTTGTGATCGTTAATATTATACAAAAACGCTTTGAAAGTACTCTTATATTAAAGACCTAATTCCAAAACCTAAAGTAATCTAATTTCAAAATACAATAACAAAACAACAACAAAATTGATTACTCATTAATTAGCAGAGGTCTTAAAAAGTACACAAATCCTATCCAGTTTACTCCAACTGATCCGATTATATCTAAGGATATAAAGAAAATAAAAGAAATAAGTGGTTGATCCTGCCTATAGTTCGGGACAGGCTTACTAGAAGTCATTGAATACGCTAGACCGATGTGTGAACTGGTTTTACAAAGCCCTGATTGGCTGTGCAATAATCGATGGTATGTGACGTCTTGCAATGAGTGGAGACAGCTGTAGCCTTGTTGGCAGATTTGGCACGATTATCATAAAAAATTCGAGCCTAATAAAATAAATATAAGGAAAAGAAACTATTATTTTTTTATGGAGGAATGCACTTTTTGGTTTCGAAAAAGTGTTTATGGGAAAGAGGGGTATTTTTAAATACTTTTTAAATACTATACTTTTTTTTATGGGATAAAGGAGTTTTCTTAACTCTTTCATAGCATTTCAGTTAAATTTAAACATTCAAAATATAGCACTTTCGTTAAAAATCCTAAGTTCTATTTTGTTTCTGAATCTGCAAATTGTGGTCTAACTTATAAGTGGAATACTTTCTATATCAACTATTTTTTCTGCACAGATCAAAAATCCTGAAATTTTTGTATTTAAAAAAATAATAGTAAAGAGATTTGGATTCTGAAAGTATGCATTTTTTTTATGCATTTCTGAAATTTTCAACACAAATAGTTTTGGCCTTCTAATTGGACTTTTGACAAAAAGAACATTAAAATTTTAATTTGTTTTTTAATGAATTTTTAATTAATATTTTCCCAAAAAGTGACTAATAGGCATAGAGCTCTGAAAGTTTCAACATAAATAGTTTTGACCTTCTAATTTTGCTTTTTACAAACATCACGTGTTAAAATACTCTTAAAGAAGTGTTGTATTATAGTTATTAACGGGGAATTTTTTTATTGTTTCTCGATAGGGGAGGGGCTTCTAATATTAAGGCTTTACGTTGCAATTAGTTTTTAGTGTGTGAAGCGACCTTATGCTTACGCAGCAATGAACCTGTCATCGAGCAAAGCGAGCTCATGTTTGCATAGCAATGAACCTTTCAACGAGTTAAATAAGCCTGTGCTTATGTGTCAATGTCTTTTTCAGCGAGGAAGCGAGCTCGATTTTGCGTTGCGATGAACCTTCCTGCAAGCGAAGCGCTAAAAATTGGGGCCTATACACCAATGACGGATTTCCGCCACGCGGGGCCTCACAGCTGGCTAAAATATTGCACATGGTAAAATTTCGTGGCGAAGCACGGGTATTTAGCTAGTAAATAATATAAAATACTCAATGATTTTATATTATTTATGCACATCAGTACACATTTGTAGAATATAAAAATATGTACTGTTTTTTTAAATTTTAAGCTAACACACAAAATTGTAATCAAGCTGAACAACAAAAATAATGAGTTGGTTTTTCTCATTCTCACTAAAAACCACTTTTGTTAAGGACAAATGTTGATAAAACTACTTTATAGGAACATTTTTTACAAATCTCAAAGGAATATGGAAGTATTTAATTAGAAAATAAAATTTTCAATCAATTCAAAATTTTCAATCCAATCCATCAAATTTTCATCCATTAACATTTCCATCCCATTAAACTCTACTCCTCAATTTTTTATTTTTTTATATTTTTTTGCAATTTTTCACAATTACAAATCAAGCCAATTTTATTTTATTTGACACATTTATGCTCATTTCGACGCTTTGATGCCATAAATTAAGTGAATCAAAGGAAGCCAATCTAAAGTTTGAGATTTCTTCGTTCTGGAACCACTCAATGATCACTTGTCAACACGTTAAGTTGACTGTTAAGATACAAGAAAAATCCTTTTGGCAAGTTTATTTGGTTTGGGGTGTTCATAAGTCATATTTTTTCCCCCTTCTTTTTAAAAAAAAAAAAAAACTCGTATTAGCTATATTAAGGTCAATTCTAAATAAAATATAAAAAAGAGATTTCTTTTTCAATCAAAGAACCCTTAAATTATATTAAAAAAATATAATAATAATAATAATAATAATAATAAACAAATAAATATTTTTTTCCCCTTCATGCCGACTCCACTGAGCTCATGGACGAAAATGAAACAAGGGAGCAATGTTCTTCATACTCTCGAAAGAACACGAAAATCTACAAGATTGATAAAAACAAGCAATAAATAATAACTATAAATCAATAGCACGTTTAGTGTCCCTCTTTTTCGGCCATGTGTGACTTCTGATGGATGATCTTTTACTTTCATCTCACGCAAATCTGGCCGCCAAAGGTGAATTCAAGGTACAAAAATGATTATAGACATTGAAACAGGATTGAAAACGTTTCCAGAATAAGTTAAGTTCATTTGCGTGGCCATTCATAACTTTGAATCAAAAGAAAAACTACCTATCAATTAAGCAAAAACATGAACATTGGAATTTTTTTTTTCCTTTATTAAATATCCTGTGCTGTTGACTGCTCTGTTCTTTCTACTATTGCATTTCTAAAACACAAAATGCATAGGTACGGCCAATTAGAATATTTTATTAACATATTTTGTCACAAATAGGCATGGTCTTTCGGGGAACTATGGTCTTATTTGGTGCAGCTACCTTATATTAAGAAACAGTACAAATTTAAAATCTTGTAGTAAACATACCAATGTCATATCTATTAACTGGTAATCCAAATAATATAGCCCATAAAAACAAAATTTTTAATATAAATAATTTATATGCGTTGCCAATTTTTATCTACAATTGTAACTTATTATACTCAAATCGAGTTGTCATTTTATTTTGTCTGACCACCACGAAGAAAACATCTATTCCGAACTATTTATAAACTTTTTTTTTTCACCAAAACTTGATTGAATACATTGTCATCCACAACGCGTCTATCTGTCAAGATTCAAATCCATTGAATGACGACAAGTCAACTTTAATATGGGAAGGTTTCCGTCATTAAATATCGCACAAATTGAACATGTTTGAAATATTAAGCTTGGTATCTGGATTACAGAAAGTGAGTAAAAGCTGACAAGTCAGGTAAGGCAAAGAAGCGTGTGTAAAAGAGATATTGCGTGACACTCACTACACCTGCAAGTTTTAAAGATTCAGCTAGATTGGATGAAGGAAAGTAAGTTAATTAATCTGAAGCGACAATAACAGCGTGTAAGAAAGTGGTCATTCAGTAACAGTGACAGAACCAAAACTTAATATAATGTATTCTTATCAACAGCAAATCTATGTGTTCAATTGAAGTTGTAATAGAAGCGTTCGTAAAAGCGGTCTTTTAGTGACAATGATGGACCCCAAATTTGATAGAAAGCATTGTTATCGACATCGAATCTATCTGCTAAGTTTCAGACAGATTGGATAACGGCAAGTGAGTCAATTAGGCCTTTTGCCGGCAGCCACACCAGTACACCGACACACTCAAAAATCGAATTAATATAAAGGATTTAAAAAGATAAATTTCTTACATGTACCAGAATGACTTTCAACGCTTAGTGCCAGAATTATCTCTTGAGTAAAATATTCTAAACAGAGAACATTATTTAGAAAAAAAGTCGAACAGTTAAACCAGTCTAAAAGTCAATCTGATATAAAAGAATTTGAAGGCCATCGAATTCCGTTTATCTGTTTCAGTAAACATGTGATTTCACGGGTTACCGAAGTTTCATTTCATTCATATAGTCTATTTTCCTAGAGTTTATGAATGATATGAAATAAAATATATTTGAACAGTTATGGCAAAATATAAACATTCGATATTATGATATTATCCGAGAAGGTATCGACATTCTCTGGACATGGTTGAAAGCTTCTACAGCTTGTAAGTTTCTTTTGTTACAAAACGGGGAATTGTTAAATTACTGGACTTTTTGAAAAATTTAGTATAAAAACCTGACGAAGGGATTACCATGGTCTAATTCCTGACCATAATCCCAAACCTATTGGATAAGAACGGCCAAAAATTACACTTGAAAATTGTTATATTCTCTATTTTAAGGTTTGTTCCATCCAATAAATCAGGCGTGAATGGGGACAAAATATAGATTTCGGTAACGTAGAATTTTGAATCTATGCTGCAGAAAATGTTTTCTGATCACACCCTTTTTTAAAAAAAGAATCAGCTATCTCATTATAATAATATTTTTTATTTTGCAAAGTTGTAGTATCAAAATGTAAACGAGTTTGGCAGCTAAAGTTCTTACTCCATCACCAACATTGTGGGTTTTTCAAAAATCCATTGAAAATTTACTTCATACGAAACGTACTTTTAGAAATTTTTTGTTCCAGGAAAATGACAAGCATTCCATAAACACTAACATACCAGATTTATTATTCGACTTAAAAAACGATAACGTATATAAACTGACGTTATCTATGCGAGATATTGTCTTTTTCAAAGATTTTTTGAAAGATATTTTCTTTTTCAAAGGTTTTCCACAAGGCTATCGTCTGAGGTAGTCAGCACTTTCAACGATGTTTCGGGCTTGCGTAACTTTTGCTCTAGGCAACTTTTACGCCAACGATCCAATTACAAAGTTGTGGATTTGTATAACAATCGACCGTTTTCATTTCTATGATTCTGTATCGATCCCTTAAAATGTATATAATATCCCTAGCTGACTCAATTCCTGACAGAAGGTGAGCCAAAAAGAAAAGTGACACAGTTTTTAATTTTTAGTAATTTGTTTAAACGCCTCGATTTTATCAATCAAAATTTTCATAAGCATCATGTAGTAGCAATAGAGAATACTTTTTAATGATTAAAGACTTAAGTTTTATTTGCACTAAAAAAAAGTTTTGAATAATATAGCTTTTAGGATAATATAGAGTCTCAATTGAGACCCTCGATATTGAATAAATATGTCTAATTTGAATTTGTTGGCACTTCACTGAAAAAAAGTTGCCCTTCACTGTTGTATAGGTGAAAAGTATTTCCTAAAAAAAAGTTGAATAAGAACTTTACATTTTAGACTAACAAATATGATAAATTACCCGAAGCGAGATATTAAGCATGTGAACTTAATAAATGTCAACTCAACAAAAAGTAAAAATTTTAAAAAAGGGCATACATTTTGTACTTGAAGCAGCCCTATAACAACTTATCCATGATCCTTTTCACCCTCTAAAGAAAAATACCGTAGAGTGAATATGCGAGAAATCATCAGAATTTTTTTTATTTTATTGTGTTATACAGAGAAAGAAAACTTTCAAATGACATTTGTAATTTTGATATTTAAGAAGAATATTAGATGCCTAAATCAATGACACTTAAAATATCTCATTCAATAGCTAAGAGGAGCATTTAAAATTCAATTATATTAACAAATTAGCTAAATGTAGTTTGGAAAAGGGGCACTATAGTCTGCATTCATAAAAACAAATAGTTCTATAAGATATAATTTTATTTGAATTGTTTATTGCTCATCTTCAGTCTTGGGATAGAACAATGGGTATTGATCTGTCTTTGGTGCAGTTGGGTTGACATCCGGCTTGTGAATAGTGGTTTCCATACACACAGGAAAATTATATGGAACTGTATCCAAAGTAATCCTCTCCTCAAAAGATACTTGATTTCTCTTCCTGCGTTTCCTGTACTTGGTCCTGTATGGCAAATTATAAACTTTACCGTTACCTTTCTTCTTTTTACCAGAGACAACCATTCTATTTTCGTTATCTGATGAACTATCAGAACAATTCTTTCTGGTTCGCAGTACCATCTGATCTTTGTTCCTAGGCACGTGTACTTTAGTTACCTTAGTGCTTATGATCCTTGTCTGCACGTTAACAGATATTCCTTGATCGTCATCACGTGAATCAGTGCGAGAAGAATGTGCAACCTGTGGGTGAGACAAGGTGGACATTCCATGGTATAACACACTCGCTTCTTGCGAGTTGCGGTCATTTAGAAAATTCAAGGTATTCTCCCTTTTCTTAATCTCGTCAGTGGCCAAATTGGCTTCCATTTCTTGGGGAAAATTAGGTTTGGCTATAGCCAAATCATCCCCCTCGAATCCCAAGTTGGTATAGGCAGCTGACTCTTGTTGAATGCATTGCTTGTACTGAGGTAATTCAACGGGATAGATAGCAGGCATGTTCTGAATTGTTAAAGTGGGAACATTCAGAGTAGTTTGTGAAGTTTGAGAAGCAAGGTAATCTGTAGGCATGCTGTGGTTTAGTGTGGTCGGCAGAATCAGACTCGTGTGGGAAGGTGGTGTTTGTGTGGATTCACTGTTTTGTGTGACAACTGTAGCTGAGCTTTTTGGAGAGCTGCAGACATCCTTTGGATTTGGTTTCGCGATATCAATACCAGAGGCTGAGGTCACTTGAGACAACAAGTCATTAAAGTCGCCGTTATTTCCTGACTTCTTTAAACCTGGAGGAGCTGCAGTTGGTGGCTGGATGTAAATGGGAGTTGGGGCAGGATTCCATTCAAGGACGACCTTCCCATTGCGGAGTCGTGCCGTTGGTTGTTTGGATCTGAAGAGGTTATACCTTCTCCGAACGTCTGCCGCACTGCCACCATTTCTTCGTAATTCTTGAACCGTCCTCTTTCCAACACGCTGAAAAAATATATAAATTATACTAATTATAGTTTCATTGTTTGTAGATTAATGAATAGAATACCAAGTAGGGATGGAAATTTAAATTGCATAAAATTTTTTTAAATAATGGTAAGCCGATGACGATTAATCGTTGTCAATGCGCCATCTTAACGGTAAACATCGATCCCTAGCATTAACTATTACTAATAATAATTCATCTACTTTATCTGAGATCTAAGAGGGACCAGCAACATTTCTTAATCAAGATTATAAGGTTCTTTCGTTCGATTCTTAAGTTCCATGTAACATACAAGAGAATAAAGCACTTAACCAGTTACATTTCTCAATATCCTATACAACATAAACATTTCCCGAATGATATTGCAAATAAACATTAGTGAACTTACTTAGATAAGAATAAGTAAACACAAGCATAGGTGTAACTAGAGTTGATGAATGAGGGGTACCAATTTTGAAAAATATGGACTCACTACACCAATGATAAGATAAAAAAAAAAAAAAAAAATAGGGGTGGGGGACAGAGAGAAGAAAACAAAAATAAAAAATTTCATCATGAGAAAAAGTTAAAATTTTACAAATCTACGAGTTAAGGGAAATTTTTTAATAATTCTTTTCTTCAAAAAAAAAGGAGTAGGAAAATGCTCTTGAACACGTGGAAATTGAAAGGGTATGATGTAATTGTACAATACTTTAGGAGAAACTTTAGGATCAGTGACGAGCCCCTCGAAATACTTTAAACATACACTGCCAAAAATAAACATTAAAGAAACTTCCATAAACATTTAAAAAAAAATAATTTCGAAATAGATGTATCTTTTAATGTGTATATTGCATAATTTTTTATATATATATAATGATACCAACATCGTCCGCGTCTGTAAATCTGCGGATAAAATTGAAAATTGTTGTTTTTTCTACTTCATCATCTATGCTATCCGTGGATTCTTTCTCAACTTGAACAGTAATTTCACCACATTTTTCATCTTTTGCAAAATGAAAACTCTGTTTCACTTAGAGTTTTGCGTTTGCTACCTGCACTCATTTTAATTACTGTCAATTACTAATATGTTGACATAGAGAAATGAACGTATTGTTTTCGGTAATTTTTTTTTTTTTTTTTTTTTTTTTTTTTTAATTTTTTGCATTTCTTCTTTTTGCATGTTTTGGAACATCCTGACTGAAAAAAAATGGTACAGAAAAATGTGTCTGTGTGTCTGTGTATACGTGGTCAGCATAACTCCAGAACAAATTGACCTAAGATTTTCAAATTTGGTGTTCGAGTTGGTGGTAGCCATGGGGCCTACCGTTAGGGTTTTCGTCAAAATCGCGCATGCGCAAAAGGTAGCTACCATTGAAAAAATCATGTTTATCAATGATTGCTAAAAAACGGCTCGAACGATTTTAATAAAAATCGCTGTGGTAATGCCTCTTAAGGTGTTCTAAACATCCCCACCACCGAAATTCTCGTAAAAATGCCTTAATGACGTAAAAAGATGAAAAACGAATGCCTTTAACACAGAGTTCTCTTTCCTTGAGCATACCTCATCAACAATTTTTGTTTTTGTTTTTTTAAAGACCCATATAAGAATTATCACAAAAAGATATCTCCAAACTGGCAATTTTTTCTAAGCGACAGATGAAAATATAAAAATGATAAATTACATAAATCTACATCAGCAATATAGTGTAATTGAAAGTTGTGCGATGTCCCACACCCCTAATTTTTATTTTTAATGCATGTTACGAACACGTGTAAGATATTTCATAGTTGGATTTCAGAAGTTTAAATTATAAGAAGGAGGTACACTAAAATGTAAAGGTTGGTATTTTTAGAAAATAGCCTTTAAAGTATAAGATGATTATAATTAAAGTCTTTCAAAAAACTTTAAAAAAAAAGAAAAAGAAAAAAAGAACCACTGGTCAGAATAACCTGAAATTTAACAAGAATATATGCGTTGAAGGGGGAAGTGATATTGCTTACGAAAAAAAAATATTTTAAACTATTTTTTTTTTACATATTATATCTTACTATTTATCTCTTTTTTCGTGTATATTCAGAACAAATGTCAGGTTTTCCAGCTTGTTAAAAATTGAACCTTAAACATCGGGTATACTATAAATTTAATATAATTTTATAGAATATATATATATTTTTAATATTAGGGTGAGACCTCTTCTCGCTAACGCTCTCCAATCGTCATCATCATCAAATAGATCATTGAAAAGAGCCAAAATTTGTGACCATATATTTCAAAGTAAAGAAATATATTTCAAATATATTTAAACTATTTATTCACATGGGCTGCATTGTGAAGAATTCTTCATTGATATTACGTATCTTTAAAGTTATACCTTTAATATTGCATAAATAAGAAAATAATTAGAATTGAAACATTCTGACTGTCTGATGGTAAATTAAAGGTAAAAAACTTCTTATCTAAAAAATTTCAGATATATTCGGATATTCTTTTAACATTTTCAACTCACTCTAACTATTGTTCTCATAGAAATTGCATTATGTGAAGGTGAAAATTTGGGAATTTTGCGTATTAAATATTGTTTTAAAAATTTTAATAAAAATTTTAACATTCCGGCTGTAATTCGCACAAGTAGAAGTCAAGAACTACCTATGTTTAAAACTCCAGAGGTGTAGATTTATTGGAAGTCACTTTCTATTGACCCCAATTTCAAACACATAAACTCCCATGTGATTTGCATTACGCCTACATTTCAAAAGTAAATTTGAAAAAAAAAAAATCTTAAAATTCCACTACCGTTTGACCAAAGTTCAGAAGGTAAATTAATTATGTTTAAAACTTCATAGCTGCATGCTAAGGGATGGTACCTTAACAATCCAGGAAAAAATTTAATCCTTTTTTTTCTTCTAATACAGGGAGATTTTTAATATTCACATTTCCTTTTGTTTGATATCGTTTGAAATTAAGGTTTTGACTTATTAAAAATTCTGGAAAAGGATTTCTAGTAAATTTTAGCTTCCGGTGTCTTTTAATAACAAACAAAATTGTTTTTCAACAACCTCATTTAAAATTTTTATGCTCGCAGCAGAACCAACCATAAGCACGTACTACAAAGCAATTATATTTCAGGATACCTTTGGGTATACTTCATATTCAAACTTTTATCATAAACAAATTTCAAAGCAAAAATACATATCGCCGCTATAGTGGAACAATGACGCATTTGTAAATTTGTCAAAATTGATTGAAAGTCTCGATTGGGTCAATGGAATACCTAGCGCATCGAGGAAAACCAAGATGGAACTGTAACACTTATTGTAACAATATTACGCCAGTTCAAAGTTGATAGGTGCTATTAAGTTTATGAATCAATATGGTTTTTTGCGTTTCCCAAAAATTCCAATTTTCGCAGTTACGTAAATGTTCCACAATAGCGGTGATACATGTTCGCGTGCCTAAAAATCTAATTTAAGAAAAGTAACAAAAAAATTTAATTTCAGCTACAAAAGAAACTAGTCATCACAAATAGTAATAATTAAATAGAAGTTAACGAAATATTAAGATTAATATGTTACCTTCCAAAGCGCAAGTGCTTGTTTCTTTTCCTTTGCTTTTGACTTGGGTTTTGATTTGATTACGACCACTCCCCGAATTTCAGTATCTTTTTCAGTCGATGGCATTTTTATGGAGTAAGTCTGAACAAACTCTCGAGCAGACTTAATGTCGATTGACCTCTCCAAAGCAACGATTATGTTGGCCCACTTTAAAAGAAATAAGAAATTGTTGCATTTTCGTTACAGAAATGACAATAAGTAAAAAAAAATAACTTAAATGACTAAGACTAAAAATGAAGTAAGACATTTACTTCATCTACACATATTTTTGAATTCTTATGCTCTCATTTAATTACCTAACAACTATCCTTTAAGGGGATATAGGCAAGCAACCGAATCTGTCTTTAAATACTGTTAAAATTGTTAGTTTTTAAGGTACATTAAAAAATACTTCTTCTTAACTTAGACACCAAACCTTTTGACTATATATTCTATATTCTATGAACTTTTTTGCAGATAACTCATAAAGCTATTGTTTCAAGGCTTGGCTGGTAGGTTTTTTTTTTTTTTTTTTTTTTTTTTTTTTTTTTTTTTCTTCCTTCTATAAATTCATATAATTTTTCCAGAAACAGGGAAATTCAAACACGTTGTAATATCCATTCGTAATATCCAAACATTTTTTAAAGTTGTTTTATGCACAAACACATGGGTTAAAATGTTTATTAATTTGCCAAGGTTTAAGAAAATGAATGAGTAATCTTCGAGAAAATGTCTTTTTTTTTTTCTGTTAAAAACATGTTTCGAGAACACAAAGATTTACTGAAGAATTTTCATAAATACAATTCATAATAAACAGCTTTAAAAAAAGCAAAAAAAAAAAAAATCCTTTTTGTAGCCGGTAAAATTTTTTAAACGCTATTACTACTGAATGCAGAAATATTTTTAGCTTTAGAAAATACCAAAATTTAACAATCGATTTTTTAAACATTAGTGCGAGCTTATCTCGTTTAAATAATTTAATATCGGCACTTGTATACCTACGCTAAAGTTTTACTTAAATTAGGAAGACAGTCTAATTAAGAGGAAGTCCTAGTAAGGATCCTTTCCTATACTCTCTATGTTATAATCTTCTAGCCCAATGCATTTCGATACTTCTTTGAATAAAACATTGAAATTTAATGAGTAGGTAAGAAAACGATCACCTTAATGAAATAACACAAATTAAAAACTCAAAAAACGCGTCCAATTTATTTTATCTTGTGTTTGAAATTCTTACATCTATGCCTATGCTGTGGGTCTACCTGGTTTTGTCTTTTGCTATTTAAATTTTAATTTATAACAGATAGACATTAAATGAAAACCATTTATGTAATTTCATTAAGTGATCCCTTTCGTACCTACTTACCAAATTTCAAGGTTTTATAGTAAGTAGTTTCTAAATGCACTGGGCTAAAAGATTGTAATATAGAATAGACAGAAAATGATGCTTACCAGGACTTCATGTTAAACAAAATTTTAAATCAACTCACTTGTTTCACCCATTCTTTCTCGGACTGAGTGATAACTTCACAGTAAGTGTTTCCCATCATAGCGATGAGCATGTTGAGAAGAAGGATGGGAGTGAAAACCATGAACATGGCGAATACTAATTGAGTCAACTTCTGATAGTACGTTTCTCGGAACTCTTCATACTGAAATTATTTATGTTATGGTTAAACATGTTTTGACAGATATAAATTGGTTTTCAAAACGGCAATAAGCACATCACCCAAAATTTAATATATATATATATATATATATATATATATATATAGAAATCACCAAATATCGCCAAACTTGGCGACCATTTGGTGACATTTTCGGTCCCCATGTACATGTATAGGACTTTTCGACTACGATCTGGAAAGTTCTCCAAATATCTACCTCTAGAAATTTCAAGAAGGTTTGATTCCTATATAAGCCGGCCAAGCGAGCGGGGCGTTAGTTAGTCAGCTGGGTTAGTCAGTTGTTGACTGGAGTTGAGTCAGTTAGTTGACTGGAATTACTGAGTCTCAGTGAACATTCAGAGAGTTCCGAAAGTGAACTGTATTGCATTGTCTTTTGCAGTGATTTTAGCAGCTGTGTTGTCAAGTTTTTAACTGCTGTTTTGTGCTCTATTGTTGTGAAAAGAGCTGTATTGTGTCTACTAGAACGAGAAGTTCTGGAGTTGTAAAGGAATCTGTGAAGAGTGATATTGTAATAAATATCTGCAAGTTTTGATCTGCTTTGGCTTCAAATATTTCGAACCCATCCACGCAACAACTGGTGTCAGAAGTGGAATTTGAATGCCGATAACCAGAGCAATGGCGGAACAAGATGAAAAATTTGAACAGCTTTTTGCTTTCACGCAAGAATGGTGGGAAGAAATGAAAGCGAGCCAAGAAGAGATAAAGAAGGGAATGTCCGAATGGTGTGAAGAAATGAAAGCGAGCCAAGAAAAGATGAAGAAGGAAATATCCGAATGGCGGGAAGAAATGAAAGTGAGCCAAGAAAAGATGAAGAAAGAGATTTTCTCTGGCCAAGATGTGATGAAGAAAGAGATTTTCTTTGGCCAAGATGTGATGAAGAAAGAGATTTTCTCTGGCCAAGAAGAGATGAAGAAAGAGATTTTCTCTGGCCAAGAGGAAATACAGAAGAATACTGCTGCGATTTCTGCCGGACAGGAGGATTTAAAGGAGTCTTCGAATG
This sequence comes from Linyphia triangularis, assembly GCA_963978545.1. Taxonomy (NCBI): domain Eukaryota; kingdom Metazoa; phylum Arthropoda; class Arachnida; order Araneae; family Linyphiidae; genus Linyphia; species Linyphia triangularis. The sequence continues at coordinate 77,346,034 of OZ021724.1, read as the reverse complement.
CGACACCAACTTGGCAGGACATTTCCATCTGTAGTCCTACGACAAAGCAATATTGGGCCTTCTGGGACTCTGACCATATTCGAAACGACGTGTTGTACTGGAAGTTCGAATCTGATGATGGAAAGACATCCCGATGGCAGCTATTGCTTCCAAGATCCCGAGTCACAGACGTTCTTAAAGAACTACATAGCAGTCCAATTGGAGGCCACTATGGAGTAATGAAGAGATTACAAAGAGTTTGAGTGCGGTACTACTGGAGTAAGGCGAGGGCTGACGTGGAGAAGTGGTGCCGGTCAGCCCGGAAATGACCGAAGAAACGCAGTCGAGGAAAACTGCAACGTAGCAGCGCCTTTTGAACCGATTGCGTTTGACATCTTGGGACCACTGCCACGATCTGCTGATGGCAACAGATACATCCTTGTTGTCATGGATTATTTTACGAAGTGGCCCGAAGCGCGTATCCCATCCCTGATCAGGTGGCTACCACTGTTGCAGAGGTAGTGGTTCAGAGCTGGATTTCCAGATTTGGAGTGCCTTTACAGTTACACTCTGATCAAGGAAGGAATTTTACCTCTCCTGTAATGAAAGGACTTTGTGATCTACTTGGCATTGAAAAAACACAGACGACGCCTTTACACCCACAATCGGATGGCATGGTGGAGAGGTTTAACAGAACCATCCTCAATAACCTCTCACTGATGGTTTCCAGAAACCAACAGGACTGGAATCAGAAGTTAACTTTGTTTCTTCTGGCCTATCTCAGCGATGTCCACGAGACTACCGGCAGTTCCCCCTCCCAGATGCTCTTTGGTCGTAACCTTCGTCTGCCTTGCGATCTGTTGTTTGGCCTCCCTCCGGATGCACCTTCATCGCCAGAGGAGTACGTCGAGGATCTTCAGGCATGGTTTGAAGATGTGCACAATTTTGCCCGAGAACGGATCCACGTGGCGACGGATAAGATGAAGACCAGATACGACACGAAGGCTACAGGACATCATTTCCACGAAGGCGTCAAGGTTTGGTGGTGGAACCCGAAACGACAAAAAGGACTTTCTCCCAAACTTCAGTCTCATTGGGATGGTCCTTACTCAGTCCTCAACCGGCTGAATGATGTCGTGGTCCGAATACGTAAGTCATCAAATTCTAAACCTAAGAGTCGTTCATTACGACAGGTTTGCCCCTTACTGTTATTAGTTTGTAATTCCCGTAATGTATAAAGTGTAAATAGTTATTAAGACCATTGTCACATGTGTATATAAGTTTTTAAGTTTATTGTTTATTTAATTATTTATTTATTTAATTATTTATTCGACGACTCGCCGAGAGGATAGAGAATGAGTATGATCTAGGGAGCGAACGTGAAAGGTCGTAAGAATAACCTCTTCTAGTTTAGGTTTAAGTACCTACTTATACTCGATGGAACGAATAAATTTGCTAATTGCTTAAAAAGCCTCTACTTTCTATTTCACTTTCACCCCTTCCTCATACAACATTCATAAACACTCATGTGTGTGCTTATTTCTGTAAAAGTGATGAAGCGGGAATTAGAACGGAACTTCAAATTGAAAACGTATTTCTAAAGTAAACTTTTAGAGAAAAACCAATCGTTGAAATTAAGTGTATATAACTGTAAAATTTGATTATATTGTATTTATTTGAAATAACACTAAAATACTATTTAGAGAAATTCAGTTTTGCTAAAAAAATACTATTTTATTCAAATTCAAAACCCACCATAAGTCGAAATTAAGTGCATATTTCGACCATTTAAAGCTTTTATAATTTAAATAATCATTGATCTTAAGAAAAAATCACTCTATTTTTAGGGAATACTACAATATCTTGGATAGGCACAGTATGATTGTTAAAGTTTAGGTTTTATTTATAAAGAATCTAAAACTATGCAACTCAAATAACTATTTATTCATGCAAGTTAATAAGAGTAATAATGAAGTTCAGATAACTTACCTGGCATAGATTTTTTTAAAATTTTTTTTTTAAAGATGTTATTACGTTTAAGATAAAATATATTTCAACATTAATGCAACCACAACATAATATCTCTATAATGGATCCAATTTTTTGTTGCGTAAATTTCCAAGTTTTCAACTTTTTCTTAACAGCTATTTTAATAACTTACCTCGTATGAACCTAAAGTCATATGGAACAATCCCATCCATGTGACTGGAAATGATGAGAATCTTTTCGATCGACTTCTTTCCTCTGAAGGAGGAGTCTTGAACAAAAAGTAGAAAGCTTAAATGAAAAAAAAAGTTATTTTATTTTTTGAAATAAACTACAATCTTGTGAAATCCACAAATTATAAACTTCCAAGTTTAATTTCCATGTAAACATAAAACAGTGGAGACTTTACAAATATCTTTATAAGTGTAATCCATTTGTAACTACGACTTTAAAAGATTACACAACTTCTCAATGCACTACATTACAAAAACGATCAAAACAAAATAATAATGTACTAAAAAAACTTGATAAAGTTGTAACAGGTATAATCTTATATGTCCTTCTTTATTAAAAATCTTCTTGCAATTGTAGCCACAGCTATCATTTTGACGTGCTAAAGACAACGCACAACGTTTAAGCTAACATCCGCCATTGAAATACCATATTTGAGGATGTGCCGAGCGGAAACAACTGTGTTCACGCATTCCAGTATGACAGGAGTTTAAGTATTCATCCGATGGTTTTCTTTTTAGTTGTTCAACCACCTTCCCTCTATTTAAAAAAAAAATCTTCCTTATTATTTAAAAAATGAAGCGTTTATTTTACTAAGTATATTGCCTTTTCCATCGCTATATAGTTCCAAAATAAATAATAATAATAACGTGATAAGCATATATCAACCAACATTCATCACCTCTGCCAAATTGTATAACAAGTTTTTGATTTTTCTATTTTTGTAAAACTTGAAACGAGTTTAGTAGTTTTCGCAAACGTATCTATATCAGTTTAAAAGGTTTATTGGGAGCTAAACATGCTTTCATATTATTGTTTAAAATATCAGGAACTGATTTTTGTTATGAAATGTGCTACCACGATGGACATCTGTAAAAATTATTTATAATTATAATTGAATCAGTACAGACATTTTTTTGTAATCCGAGAAGAGTTGTATTTACCATTCCACCTTGATTATCCTTTTCCTGAATTATTTAAAATGTAGGAGTCCATCTAGAAACTAAACACAAGCGAAATATAATCCGAATGCTAACAAATTGTTGGACGGCTGAATGCCTCCTTTTGATTATAGTCGTAGTACATTGCGTTTGGGCCTAGTAACTAAATCCGTGATAATATAATTATACAATAACTCAAGTTATCTGAAACTCATAACAACAAACACTTGCTAAATAAAATATACTTTAATTCTGGTCTAAAATTAGTGATACAAAAACGCAAAGTTACAATTACTCAAGGAACACATTAAATCAAAACTGGTTCAAGAACAAATATATATAAATCAATTTGTTCCAATTAAATTAAATAAAATCTCGACTGGAAAACTATATGTAAATGGACTTACATGGACTCAGCACCATCATCAATTTCTCGTTCTCAGAAAAACATCTTAAGGATAGTTGTGTACTGACACATTCGGAATTGTCAACTCTCTATATTATTTGTTAACGGGGCCAAGTCCCTGCATCTCCATTTTCCCCACTAAAACTCATTCTCAAATCATGCTTAACTCACCGCCCAAAATATTCAAAATCTTTACTTGAATGGTCAGTTGTAGACCCGCCTATATTTTGGCCTGGCCTTATTGGCTAAGTGATTCCTTTATAAAAAATAGAGATATTTCAAAACTCACCACCTGTGTGGTAATAAAACTTTTTAAACCCCTGACTTCTTTGTAACCCGGCAACTAAAAAAAAAGCAATAAAACCCAGATGTGAAAAGCCTGGTGTTCAACAGGGGGCTGCTTTTTTAAAACTTCTAACTTAAAATATCATGAAATTGCCTTCCCAACAAAATGGAATCACTCAAACAACTTCCAGAAATGGGATATTTTGAGTGTTTAATTAAATCGTTTGAAATAATTCAACTTATAACGTAGAGGTCATTCTCATATTCAGTGGCAGAGATTGGGTGCCAAAAGTAAGAGAAGAAACTGCAATTTTTACATGATTTTTGAATTCAAACACTAAAATTTCAAAAGGTGAGGGGGCAGCTGCCACCTCAATCACGCCTCTGCTTGTAATAATGCATTAATGTATCCTGGAGGAATAGAGTGAAAGAGAATAAACGAAGAACCAAAGTGAACCAAAAAACAAACGTGAAAGAACCAAAAGCAAAGTTTATAATTGACCTTTTTTACTTGTTATTTCCATTTAAAGCATTGATGCACATACAAATCGAGATATTTTATACTTTCAACTCTATTTATATCATGACAGTTACAATTAGTAGTACTGTCTTGACAAAAAATATGATATTTAAGGACCACATCTTCAGAAATCAAACCAAAATCAGTATATTTAATTTTATTGCAGTTGATAACTAAGTCGTTGTATTTCAACCATCTTAACTTTTCATAGATCTGAATTGATAATTTCTTTCAATAAATTCCAGGTTTTTGCTGAATATATTATCACAGTATCATTAAGTAAAAATTTTACCAAATAAAGGCAGGTTGAACTCATTTATGAATATTATAAACAGTAATGAGCCCAAAATTTAACCCTGGAGAACTCATCATTTGATAATAGAATAACTTTGAAACTTTATTTGCATAAAATAATAATAAAAAAAAAATCTTTGTGATAAAATTAATACCTTGAGTGAATCCAAACAGAAAAATCACGTATATAATGCTGAAACGGAACATATCACCAACAAGCATGCTGTAAATCATGGTCACAAAGGGACCAGTTAAACGGACAGCTCTGAAAGAGAACACACAGGTCTATTAATGCAATTTAAACACGCCACATTATAATACACAATGCGTTATAATTAGAGTGTAAAATACTTAATTGCGCCACAACTAGATTATAATGTGCTATTGAATCTAAAGCAATTGGGCAGAACAAGAACGTAAAATGAAGAATTTATCAAGTGAGATTACGTGCATTCAAAAACTAATCAAATACACTGATGAATTATAATTACATAAAAAAAAAATGTGTTGTAAGTTATTCAGTTATAAAATTTAGTTTATATTGCTGATAGGTGATTTAGAAATGAAATCAATAGTGATTTTTAAAGTATAGAGATGAGCTGAGATGTGTTAAAAGAAAATCAGGTTATATAAAATTTTACCCAATCCATTTGCCACAGTTCGTCTTGCATATTGTAGAAAAGACACTATTTATTTCCTTGAATGTGCTTTTTTTGCTCTTCTTTGCTAATAAAGGATCGTCTAACTGCCTCTGTTCCATATACTTAATGCTTCAGTTTTGGCCACAATAGTTACCGAATTATTGTTTAAATTCGTAGTATATACGTAAAGTACACTTAAAATAAATATGTAGTAAGCACGTATGGAAAATAATTAGAGGTAATTTTATTATTGATTTTTTGCAAAGTTTTTATAAGTTATCTAATAAAAACTAATTTAAGTGTAATAAAAATGAATCCGGTAATTTTTTCTTTAAATGTCCTAAATCAACTTTTATTGCTATTTTTATTCATGTTCTAAACTGATATTTAGGTACATATTGTGGCCAAAAATGGAGATATATAAGTTTATGAAGCAAAAACATGCTTTGTCTTTAAAAACAAACCTGTCGCATGTTCAGTTGCAGCAGTGTACAAGATATTCTTTTCGAGGAATACTATATTGTAGGGTTTAGTTTTGTCTCAAGCCACACGTAAAAGCCTACCTAATAACATTTTCTACAGATAAAAGTTTATTTTATTTTAATTTATTTTATTTTATTTTATTTTACTTTACTTTACTTTATTTTATTTTTACACTTCATTTTATTTTTGCACTGAAGAAAGTTTTACCTCGTGATATTTAAATGTGAGTATTGCAATAAGTCCCCTAGAAAATCGTCCTCCCACATTGTAAACTATTTGAGTTTACTACCGCTCTTTAAAAGATAGAGCAAAATTATTTTAATTTCATACCCAGCAAAGAAAATTAGGTAAAACCATGATCCTGGTATAGCTAGAACTAATAGTATGTCCTCTGTTTCTCTGTCCTCGACGACGCGACAAGGAATGCAGCAGAGGATGAGGAAACAAGAGAGAAGGAATGCTGATTTTGTCGGGCTGGTCGTCTGCAAAAATTTCAAAAGATTGATTGATGACAATTTATACGTCATTCAATGTTAAAATTAATATATTTATTTATATTTCTGTAACAAGAAGCTACTTAGAAAGCGAAACAAAATATTTCAAAATAATATACAGCACTCAAAAATATAAATAATGGCTATATTTTTTGTTTGGGTGAATTACACGTTGCTAGTAGTTGTAATTCTAGATGATAAGTTAATTGGGAAGTTAGGATCAAGCCTTGATTACAATTACAGCTTTACGCTTACACAGTGCGAACAACTAGAATAATCCAGCTATTGAGCGCGCATACCATTAAGTCGCAAATCGATGGTCACATGAAAGCAATGGGGGTAACCTCGTTGACGTGCAAATAGAAAATGTTTTACCTACTGGATTTATCAGCTACAGGCAAGCCAGAGATAAACTGGCTACTCCAGTGACTGGAATAAAATGTTTACATGAGGCTAGTCACTAGCATCTAGTGATTGGCAACCTCACCTGGTACACCGACTAATAATAATAAATCGTCCTTTTGGATGAAGCTCTTTGCATCCATACGTAAAGTTTTTGATTTTCTAAATGTATAAAACATTATTTCTTAATTATCATTTACAAATTTATTTAAGAAACATCTCTAAACTTTTCATTACTAACTCTCATTTTGATCATGTCACTCAATATAGCATCGTATGAGCTAAATCCAAAATTTTACATGTTAAAAAACACGTCACATATGAAAAAAAAAATGTATTTATGATTTGAATTAATATTGAGAAACACAGTTTAGGGGTAGAATGTAATTGAACTACCAAACACAACTCGTTTAAAAGCTTTCTGCTTGCTGGTATATGTGCCCCATAATACAACGTTTTTATATATCATGCAATATTTGGCAAGTTAAATTTCGAATAGAAAGAAAAAATATTCAGAGTTAATTATGAAGAAAAAAATTACGATTTATCTCAAAAATATTTTTTACTGTTTAAATTGTTTTATGAGTTATATATAACTAATAAAAAAGCTTTATTTTTAAATCACATTATATTTATCTTTGGCCTTTAATTAACTATCGTTTGAAAAAAAAAATATTAAAATTTATTAATTAGTCTATAATTTATACATAAAATATATGTTTTCTTTTTCGTGGTGTTTTTTTTTTTTTTTTTTTTTTTTTTTTTTTTTTTTTTTTTTTTTAAATATCAGTTGGTCATTTTCTTTGTCATCACTTTAATAACTGAAACATCTATGAAACTTGGCATTCCGTCATTTTTTTAAGTGCTAAATCCAAGTATAGTATAATATTTAAGGGTTACAATTCAACTATTTAAGTTTTCCTATGTTTTATTTATGCATATGACCCACCCTTTATTACAAAAAACTAGTTAATAAGAAAAAGTTAATACGTAGTTATATATTTTTCCATTTGTTGTTCTTTAGTACTGTATAATGCATCTAATTTGAAGGGACACAAACTTGTGTTCCTTCAAACATAATATTATACAGATATTCATTATATTTCTGCACATATTCTTTCAAAATACATGGGAGTAGTTTTGCATTTAATATACATACTAAGCTGTAAAGAAATCCGGATAATCCTTGAGCAAGAATCTCTTGTACTTGCTGAACTATACCAAAGACAACGCATCCGAGACAAGTTAAAATTTCTGCACAGTATCGTACCTGTAAATAAATATTTACATATTTACAATACAATAAAACTTTATAAAATGGTAATTCAATTGTTAAGAGAACCCTGATCAGAATGATAGTTGTTAAAAGCTTTCAAGTACCTTATGTTTGTGTAGGTTATGATAAGTTGAGTTTAAGAGGATTGTTATCGAAGTACATTATCAAATTTGTTTACTCAAAATTTCACTTTATTTGTCTCTGTTTCTAAAGAAAATAACACCCGCGATAAGAGATAAGTGCGATATCCGTTGAAAGCATGTAGCTTTTGAGGTTGTTTGTGAATTTTGTAAATTTTCTTGTTAGTTTAAGCACAATAGTACTTCTTCAAACGAAAAAGTATCATTCATCAGTCGGATGAAATTTATTTTGTCACTTGCAAATCGCTGCATTTTTATCGAATTACCAATGTCTTCAAGTACTCACGCATGTTAAAGCTTAGTCATTGTTTATTTTTTATTTTCAAGGGAAAAAAATTACATTAAAAGTAGGATTTTTTTTTTTTTAACTGCAGGAATATCAAAAAACATTAATTTTAACGGTTCGAAACGCAAAGATTGAATCCATGGTCATTATTAAAGTTATAACAATACTACTTAGAAAATATTCAAGATATAATGCATTTACTCTACATTTAAATTTATCGACACATGAGATATTTAGAAGACAACACAATTTTAAATACCAGCAAATATTTTTCATTTATGATTTTATGTTGCACAATTTTCTAGTGTAAGAAGTCTGTATATAATTTCGTGTTTGCACATTAACAAGGTAAAATTTAAAGTGATTTCTTACAATAGTTGAAGCATCAGTTCCTCCAAGTAAGGATTCTCTTGTAGTGGGACGCAGAAAGACAGCAATACTAAGGTTCAGCAAGTGGATTAGCATCATGAGAAGTCGTATGTAAAAATAACGCTGAATGAAGAAAAAATCACGAAATATGGTATGATACATCCAGACGAAATAGTATAGTTTATCGATATGAAGAAAACACTATTCAACTGCAAAAACACTAAAAAAAGTGCGCGTAAATAATCACTTTCTAATTATTCAAAACTCGTTCCAATTTCTGCTCGAAATTATGCAAACTTCAAATATCAAATTTTTGCCTTACTTCTTTTTTATTTCCGTTTATTTAAAAGTTTTAACTGATTCTTATATATGTAAATGCTAATCACGGTATATTTTCATTAGAACATGTAAAAAAAAAAAAATACTTGTTTAAAATTTAACTACATTTTTAATACTTTATTTAATATTACAATACAAATAAAAGAAATAATTTACATACAAATAAACTAAATTATTTAAAAAAAAGATAAAAACAATATTTTAAGAATATCTCTTTATTCAACTGTTTATCTAAAAAATTTCGATTTAGTGCTGTTTCGAAGTTTTAAAAATATGAACATTTAATCTTAAATCAAAAATATAAATATTTAATTAAATACTCATTAACCTGATTCATATTTCATATAAATTGCTTTTCAAATTGCTATTCAATTAATTGCAAATTTAAAATTTTATTCACGGCTGTTGGAAGTACTTCATTAACAACAACACTTCCATTCAAAATGTCCTTGATTGAATGTGGAATTCCTTGTTCTTTATTTTAAATGATTATTCTACGTATTTTCTCTTTAGGGTTTCTAAAAAAAATTTTAATCTTAACAATATTAATTAAGGTACGGATAGTTGTAAAAATCATTTCAGTAGATAAAAACAATAAATCTCTATCCATAATTCACTGAAAATGTAGTTAATTGAAAATAAAGAAGGAAAATATCTTGGTGTATATATATATATATATATATATATATATATATATATATATATGTAACGGTAAAATAGTGTGGACACTCTTAGGATATAAAAAAGCAGCCGAGATTAAACAAATATAAAAGTTTATTTTCAAAGAGGTTCTCAGTGAAGTGGGTGATGCAATCACTAGTCAAGATTTGATATGCTAAGAGGCGGAGTCAAAACGGATTACGTAGCTTATATGAGTTTGAGGGACGTTCTACTATGTTCTAAGTGGTTCTCGCTAACTGGAGAATTTACTAGAGCGATCTAATAGCTTCATTGACTATCCCAATGCGAATACATTACATATATATGGAATTCCCCCCCCCCCCCCGACTTGAGCACTTCGAATCGCATTGTTTAAGAGCAGTGCTACGTCACTGCGTGACGTTGCTGCTTCCTGCCAGCCGTTTTTGTTTGAATTTCATTCCACGCTATGTAACTAAATTTGTAAGACGTTTCATGAAGAGCTCTTCGGAGCGATGTAATAAATGTTCAACAATAGCTTTTTAAAGTTCCTCCTAGACACCGCTAAATAAACTGTGTTCATGTTAAAAAGAAGATTTTATTTCAAACTCAGCATCCCTACAAATTGGGCGTTCGGCCGCGATTGATTTCTTAAAATTTCTTTTCGAATATAACAGATCAACAAATTTGCACCAAACTGAAAAGCTGCTTTCACCTGAGGTTTTTTTTTTAATTCCGAAGTGTCCGATGTTGTTCACGGTGCCCCAACCAGAAGTGTGCCTCTTCCAAACCGTCCAGTAGTGCTCCAACGACGTAATTTTTGTTCAGAACTGTCCAGTCAAGCCTATAGTTCCCGAAGGACTTAAGTTTCAGTGACCAGTTCCTGTTTGGACATTACATTCTAGTGAACAGTTCCTGTTTGGACTTGAAATCCCCTGTCCAGTTCTTGTTCGGACGTGAATTGACTGTTGGAAAGACGTTTGGAATTGCCGCGAAAATAGGAGTCCAGATAAGCCATTTACAAATTTATTCAAAATATTTTATATTAATTTTAGTGATAATTAAGAATTTTAATATTTAGTTGGAACAATACTTTAATATTATTTTGTCACTAAGTAATTATTTTTTGGAATGTGTTCTTTAAAATTGTTTCGTTTTAAAATACGTTATGTATTAACGATTTGGAAATAGAGGAAGCAAAAAAAAAAAAAAAAAAAAAAAAAAGTTGATCATTCTGTTTCGAGTATTTAAAATAGACAGGAAGTACCAGCTGCATTTGCCATTTGATTTTTTATCTTTTCTTTTTAGGGTTGCTGAATAAAAAAATATTGTGTTGTCTTATTTTTTTCCCCCTAATCATATGGCCTCTGCAACTGAAGTTTTATTTATTTTTTGTTGAACTAGTTGGAATTATACTTTTTAGAAAAGAGTTTTTGGAAAGATATTTTCTTTAATGTTACATGTAAATGATAAATTTGTGGAATCGTTGTGGTATTGTTTATATTTTGATAGGATTGTTTCATGTATCCGGTTCCAAATAATAGCAGTTGTTGTTATACCACATTATAAATTAATTGATTTGTGAAATTCTAGTGTTAATATTTCTTTGGTGTGCTTTTGTACTGTCGTCGTGCAGTGTTAACGGAAAAGTTAAAATGTTTTTAAAAGCATAAGCCAAAAGGCTGTTTGGGGAATATTAGACATTGTTTTTCTTAAGAAAAGAAAACTATTTAGAATTTCTAGAAATCTGTACTTGTAGTCGTAAAATAGAATTTGATTAATTTGTGAAATTCTGGTGGTAATATTTCTTTAGTATGCTTTTTACTGTCGTCGAGCAGTATTAACTTGAATGTTAAGGTATTTTTAAAGCATAAGCCAAAAGGTTGCTTAAGAAATATTGGGTGTAGTTTTTTTTAAGAAAAGAAAACTTTAGAATTTCTGTGAATTTGATTTAGCTACTCATTGGGAGTTAGTTTAAAATATATTTTTTAGAAAATTGAAGTTGCTATGCAATTAATTGTGGTTTGATAAATTGTATTTTGCAGTATAATTTACGTGTGTAATGATTTTGTATAAGAATTGCTATATTAATTTTTATTAGACAGTATTATTGACAAGGTCTAATTTAATGGTAAAGATTAATTAGTGGGTATAGATTGTTCTCTGCTGTTTTGATTGGGGAAATAATTGAATACAGTTAAGGATTCTAATTAAAATTCCCTGGAACCGTCAATAAGCTGAAAGTTCCTTGTAACGGTTCATTCTTATTTAAAGTTTAAACCCACGTGAAATATAGTTGAAAATTATTAAAAGGTTAATATTTTCGCAGTGTTTTTGTTCGAAAGTTATCATGTCCTATTTAAGTAAGGGTCGTAAGACTGACTTAGTTGAGGTCGCTGAGGAGTTGGGTTTGACTCCGGCTGATGGAAGTAAGGTAGCAGATATCAGAAAACTGATTTTAGAAAGTGATGGCTATGATGAAGAAACGACGCGTATAATTTTGAATCGAGTCATCGAAGAGAGGACGGAGCAAGAGGTACGAACCCGATAACGTGAAGAGAGGGAAACTCGACTTGAGATACAACGCTTGGAGGTTCAGCGCATGCAACTGCAGACTGCTGCTGTGGTTCCAAGAAGAAGTGAAGAAACTCAACAAAAGATCCCGCTTGCTCAGATAACACCTAAATTCGATGAGAAAAAAGACGAAATGGGGTTGTTCCTTGTCAACTTTGAAAGACGCTCAGAAATGGCTAGAGTTCCTAAGGAAGATTGGGTAGCCTACCTACTTCATGTGATGCCATCAGATATCTCGAACATGCTTGCTCGAGAGTCGGTTGAAAATGCAAACAATTTTGATTATGTTAAAGAGTTAATTTTGAAGAAATACAAATTAACCTCTGAAAAATTGAAGAACTTGTTTTATCGACATGTCAAAGGTCCAGATAAGACATGGAGGAGCTATGCACATGAGCTGAGCTGCTATTTTAAAGAATGGATAGCTGATTTAAAAGTCGACTCTTTTGAAGACTTAGTGGACTTGCTCATCACTGAACAGTTAAAATTTAGAGCTCCAGAAGACATAAAAGAACACTTTTTAAAGAATGGTTAAATCTGAAAAAGCCAGACGATCTCGCTGAAATGTTCGATGAATTTAAAAGTTTGAAGGAGAGTCTCACAAGGAGAAATTTTTATGGGAAACCTTACAGAAAATTTAGTGAAAATCGCACTAGTCAAGAGCATTCAGGCTACAAGGGATTGAGGCATGTTAAGTCTGAAACTGAAGACAACAGACCAATGTCTGGTCAACGCAAGTTTCACGGACAGAAGAAGCTCATTTGCTTTGAATGTGGTTCTCCAGAACATCTGCGTAATTCCTGTCCTAAAGTCGTTCGAGACAAGAACAATAAGGCTGAGAAAGATCGGAAAAAAACTCCTGAAACACACCTGGTGCAAGTTGCCGTAGAATCAAATGAACCCAAAGATTATTCGGATGTCGATCTTAATAAATTTGTGAAGAAAATCAAATTGGGTGAAGTAACCGCTACAGCACTTCTAGACACAGGCAGTACACGTAATATCTTACGAGATGACATCTACAGAAAAATTAAGCCCCTTCCTTTACTGTCGAAAAATACATCTGTTTTGACCGGCCTAGGCAAAGGTCTAGTTAGAACCATGGGATCGTTCCAGCATGTAGTCAACATTGACGGACATGTGTGCCGATTTGACTTTCAAGTTATCCCTGTTGAGGATTTCAATTTTGAAGCCATCATTGGGTCAGCATTTTTAGCTCATGCTCCCTGTCCTTTTCATGAGAAGACTGAAACTCTCTTGGATGAGTCAGCTGAATGGATATTCTTAACAGAAGATGGAACAGCGAATGAGTTGGATCTTAATCATATCAAGGAAGCAAATCTTCGTCAAAGTGTAACAGACCTTGTAACCTCCTACCAACCGAAGAAAACAAAGTTCACTGATATTTCAATGAAAATAATTTTGGAAGATGAAATACCAGTTTACCAAAGAGTCCGTCGACTGTCATTTTCTGAACGACAAGAAGTCAACAAGCAAATAGACGAGTGGTTGAAGGATGGAATTGTTCGTCCCAGTTCATCAGATTATGCAAGTCCTGTGGTACTTGTCAAGAAGAAAGATCTCACAACACGAATCTGCGTGGACTACAGACAATTAAATCGCAAGCTAGTTAAAGATAGATTTCCGTTGCCCTTGATTGAAGACGTTCTTGACCGGTTGCAAGATGCCAGAGTGTTCAGCACCTTAGACTTGAAGAATGGATTTTTCCATGTGCCAGTTGAAAAAAACAGTCGCAAGTACACATCATTCATTGTTCCGGATGGACAGTATGAATTTTTAAAAGTTCCTTTTGGACTTAGTACAAGTCCAAGTGTATTCCAGAGATATGTGTACAGTGTATTTAGAGATCTAATGAAAGAAGGCGTTATTGTTATTTATATGGATGATTTGATAATTCCGTCAAACGATGAAGCAGAAGGTGTAGAGAAATTGAAAATTGTTCTTCAAAGAGCATCCGAATATGGACTGGAAATAAAGACAAAGAAATGTCAGTTTTTAAAGCACTCAGTAGAATTTCTGGGTCACATTGTTGAAAATGGAACAGTTCGTCCATCGAGTGAGAAGACACTCGCCGTTAAAAAGTTTCCTATTCCAACAAATGTTAAGCAAGTAAAAAGTTTCCTTGGCCTCACAGGTTACTTCAGGAAGTTTATTCAAGGGTATTCGAAGATCGCGAAACCACTTAGTGATCTCCTTCGAAAGGACTGTCCATTAGTGTTCGGGTATGAGCAAAAGGATGCCTACGAGAAACTTAAATCCCTTCTCGCCACAAGCCCCGTTTTACATCTATTCAAGCCAGGTCGAAAAACTGAATTGCACACAGACGCCAGCAAAGAAGGTTTCGGTGCCGTACTTCTTCAGGAGTCTGACGATGGACAATTACATCCCGTCCATTTCATATCTAAAAAAACCAGTCCAGCGGAAGAGAAGTATAGCAGTTATGAATTGGAGGTTCTCGCAATTGTAGAAGCCTTAAAAAAGCTGCGGGTGTATCTGATGGGAAACAAATTTAAAATCGTGACAGACTGCTCTGCTTTTCAGATGACAATGAACAAAAAAGATCTAGTAACCAGGATTGCAAGGTGGGCTCTACTTTTAGAAGAATTCGATTACGAGATAGTTCATAGACCAGGGCAAAGAATGATACATGTTGATGACTTGAGTAGAAATCCAGTGATGATTATTGATGAAACTGTAACTGCAAGATTGAAAGTTGCTCAATGCAAAGATGATTACATAACAACACTGAAATCATTAGTAAAAGAGGACAGCCACCAAGAATATTTCTTGAAGAATGACATTTTGTATAAATACGAAAATGGTCGAGAATTAATGGTAGCACCAAAAGGGATTCAGACTGAATTGATTAAATCAGCCCACGAAAAAGGACATTTTTCAGTTGCGAAAACAAAAGAAATTGCAAAACGTGACTTCTTCATTCCTGATCTTCATTCCCAGACTGAAACAGTGGTTGCCAATTGCATACCGTGTATCTTGGCAAATAAGAAAAGCTGCAAGAAAGAAGGAATGTTGCATCCGATTCCCAAAGAAGATTCGCCTTTGCATACTTATCATGTGGATTTTATTGGACCGATGACTTCCACGAACAAACAGTATCAGCATATACTAACTGTAGTGGATGCTTTCACCAAGTTCGTTTGGCTCTATCCTGTAAAGTCGGTATCAGCTGAAGATGCATTGGAAAAGATTAAACTCCAGCAAAAAACCTTTGGTAATCCCGTTCGCATTATTTCTGACAGAGGTTCCGCTTTCACATCAAATGCCTTTAAAGAATATTGTGATACTGAAGGTATTCAGCATCTACAAATTACAACTGGAGTGCCTCGTGGAAATGGTCAAGTTGAGAGAATCCATAGAACATTAATACCCGTCTTAGCTAAACTAGCTCTCGATGAACCGACAAAATGGTTCAAGTATGTCTCAAGAGTACAGAGAGTGTTAAACAGTTCAGTTAGTAGAAGCACCAAATACACTCCATTTGAATTGTTAACTGGTATTAAAATGAGGAACAAAGAAGATCTCATTGTAAAAGAAATCTTAACAGAAGAAATGATGGATTACTACAACAACCAAAGGAATCAACTCAGAAGAGAAGCCAAAGAAAACATCCTTAAAATCCAAGATGAAAATAAAAAACAGCATGACAAAAAATGCAAAAAGGCTACTATCTATAAACTGGGAGATTTAGTAGCTATCCAACGAACTCAGTTTGGTACAGGACTGAAGCTAAGACCCAAATTCTTCGGCCCATACGAAGTCACCAAAGTTAATGGTAGGGACAGATACGAGGTAGCTAAAATAGGGAATCATGCAGGCCCAAATCAAACCACCTCTTCAGCTGACCTCATGAAACCATTTGGATAGCCCCTTCTAAAAAAAAATTTTTTTTCATTATAAGTATAATTGTGTTTGTGTATTCTTATATGCTAATAATGTGTTCATATTCATAACGATATTTATAATGCACAATTTAATGCTCAATTGTATAATTACTATAAAATTATGTGTGTTTGTAAACGATTCGCAGTGCTCTTGAAAAGTATTTTAATTTTTTTAAGTTTTAAGTACGCCGCTGTGGTCAGCGACATGTCAGGACGGCCGATTTGTGTGATTTAAAGTTCCTCCTAGACACCGCTAAATAAACTGTGTTCATGTTAAAAAGAAGATTTTATTTCAAACTCAGCATCCCTACATATATATATACAGGGTTTCCGCGCATATGGAAAGTCAGGGAAAATCATGGAAAGTCATGAATTTAGACATAGGGTCAATTTTGTCATGGAAAGTCATGGATTTTGAACAAAAAAAGCCTAAAAGTCATGGAAAAACAGTGAATTGCATGGATTCCAAAAAATCTTACGCAAAATCACGTGACTATGACGTCACAAACACCATGATCGCATTCGTTGTTACTTCGACGATTCATAGATTCATCTGCGTTTTTATTTACTTTATTGATAGAAACAACGGTTACAGTTAAAAACTCCGGCCAATGAAAAGAATTTCTGAACTCCAAACTTATGACATCACACAAGTAGGTCTCGGTGAAAAAAAATTCATAATGTAAGAACTGAAATAAATTAATTTCATAATCTTTACTTTTGGTTTGACTCCGTATGCTACTGGTTTACATTGTTCATACCAAAACATTTGATTTTTGATTATTTAATTTACTTATATTTTCTTATTCCTTCTTCAAATATTTACTTATTATTAAAGATTGATTAGCTTTTTTAACATCTGAAATATCAAAGAATGGAAAATTATTTTTCGCTGTTTCTTCTGGTTTCGACTTATCGTCGTTACTGATTATTTGGTGAGTATCTATTCCTCTGCATTTATTGGAAAAGTCTCTTGCAGATATCTAGGGTGGCGACAGAACAGGGAATTTCACTATTCTGGAAAAATTAAGGAATTGCATAAAATTTGAACTAGCTAACGCGCTTCATTCCATAAACATGGAATGTATTGAACTTCTGAAATCAAAGCCACGGAGATCTATGTTCTTCTCTGCCATTTTTATCGGACGAAGGCTACGGAAACAGAAAGGACGGTGAACGAAAATTAATGTTTGGGGGTAGCGGTAAGATGTAGCGGCAAAATGTTTCACCCAGACGCTCATGTTCATCATTGCCGGCCGGACCCATACTTCCGTTGTAATCAATGTACACATTAACGCAAGCGGTGCCGCTCCTTTGTTCTGCCGACAGTCGCTTACACTTGCCGTTCGTATAACTTCAATCTGACTTAATCCTTTACTAGCATGATTATTTTTAAACTTATTTTTTGTCAACAGTATGTATGAGAACCCTAATTATTTACGTATTATTTCTGTTAGATTTTTAGTTATTCTATAACTTAGCAGCGCGGCAGTTCGCATCCATATTGTTAAAAAGAAATTCTTCAACTTCAATCTAACTGCATCCTTTACAAACATGAATATTTTTCTTCTTGCCTTGTGTTTTCTGTTAACAGAATATATTAGAAGCCTAAATTCCTTAATATTTCAAATTGATTCCATCAGATTTTTTTCCGGTTTTATTTACCCTTAATAGCTCTGTTACACACCTCGCTCTGTTTTAAACACCTTTACTGTATTATTTTCCTATGCTTTGTTTACTTACATGAAACGAGGATTTTTTACTCAATATAAAACTTATAGTAATCATTTTACAATCATATACAATAATTTATTTACTAGGTTGCGTTAGTAAAATAATAAAATTCTCGAGTCAGGTTCAATGTTTTTAATGTGATTTCTTGAGTCATGGAAAATCATTTGCTTAAGTCATGGAAAATCATGAAAAGTCAGGGATTTGGGACATTTAAGATTGGCAGAAACCCTGTATATATATATATATATATATATATATATATATATATATATATATATATATATATATATATATATATATATATATATATATATATATATATATATATATATATATATATATATATATATATATATATATATATATATATATATATATATATATATATATATATATATATATATATATATATAATGCCTTCTACTGGTTGATGATACAAATAAGGACAAAATGTATAAAACTACATTAGCTAAAGATTAACCGATTCTTGCCTGTGCAAATGTCTTCCATTTTTCCTCCAGAAGACGTTGGATCACGCCTCCTTCCAGCATATCTAAATGTTCGGTTGAGTTACCTTTCAAAATGATCATCAAAGCTGAATTCAGATCTTCAAAATACCAAAATAAGGTTTTAAATGCCGTGGATTGAATGCATTTGAAAAATATTTATGTAACTATTTATGGTTTTATTTTTTTAAAAGAAGATAATAATTATACTTGTATCTTCAATTTTTTCAATTATATTATTGATTTTATTTTAAAATGCCAAACAGAAAATGCATTTGATTTCAGGTATTATATTCGTTACAAGCTAATTAGTCTTTAATCCTTTCAGTTATAATTTCTGTTTTGAAAGATACGGATTGCGAGCTGCCTCTTATTTTTAATCTATATATTAAAATTAAAAAAAATATTATGCATATTATATCATTTAATATTGAAAGACGATGTTATACAAAACAATTGGAGTCTTCATATTAAAATTTAGTGAAAATACAATTGAAGTTCATGTATAAACTTTGAGGGTCCACGTAATTTTCAAAATGAATCTTCAGTCGATGTTCAAAAAAGTCATAATGATATCGTAATTTTATTTGTTGGGCTGTGTTCATATCACTCTTACATGGTTCTTACACTATTTGAAACTTTTATTTCTACAAATATATGGATTCAGAATGCATTTAGATTGATTACACAATCTATATTTACAGTTTTAGCAGTGAAATGCTTATTAAGCAGATATTTGAATTAAAGTAATCAACATCGATTCCACTCGCCTTTTTAAGAATATATTACAAATGAAATAGTTGTCATTTATAATATTCCTTTCAATGTAATTATAATATTCCTTTCAATGTAATAATTCATTACTAGTTTAATTACAATTAATTTATAATATTTTAAATGTCTATATTTAAAATTAGATTTATAAAAGAAAAATTGCATTCTGTATTTGTCTTTTGTTAATAATAATGAATTAACCAGTTTGAAACAAACAAAAATATGGAACTCTCTATTAATAAGTATAATAAATTATACATATGTTCTTACTCGCTCGACCATCTGGTTGTAGGCTGTCTAAAGCGTTGAGAGGATATCCGGAACATGTAATATTACTATAACGCCAAAACTCCTAAAATAAAGTTAGACATAAAACTCATAAAAAAAAAAAAAAAATTCTATCCTATAGGAAACATTGACATCAAACATTTGGATTCTTTATTTTAACTCTCTAACTTTAAAAATATTATATAATGTTACGAATTTTTGTATATTTGTAAATATTTCGTAGTGCTAATTTTGTAAATAGTAAAATTTCTGTACATTTCGCATAAGGCAGTGCAATAGTTCGTCTTTAGTTTGCTTCCCCGCAATGTGTGTCTTGATGCTTGATAACGAGTTTTACAAAGATAACGCTGGGAAGCGAATTTTACAAGGAGCAGGGCATTTAATATTATGGTAATGGCAATCTCGCCAAATTGGCGAGATAGAGCCAAGTTGGCGATGGTTCTGGCGACTAATTTTTGTCGACAAATTTGGCGAGAAGTCGCCAAAACTTGGCAACCGTTTGACGACATTGTCGGTCCCCATGTACATGTATAGGACTTTTCGACTACGATCTGGAAAGTTCTCCAAATATCTACCTCTAGAAGTCTCCAGAAGGTTTGACTCCTATATAAGCCCGGCCATGAGTCGGTTAATTAGTTGTTGACTGATTTTGAGTCACTGAAATAATTGACTGGTGAGTTGACTGGAATTACTGAGTTGAGATACTGAGTTTCAGTGAGCATTCAGAGTAGTTCTAAAGCGAACTGTATTGCATTGTCTTTTGCAGCGATTTGAGCAGTTGTGTTGTCAAGTTTTTAACTGCTGTTTTGTGCTCTATTGTTGTGAAAAGAGCTGTATTGTGTCTACTAGAAAGAGAAGTTCTGGAGTTGTAGAAGAATCTGTGAAGAGTTATATTGGAATAAATTTCTGCAAGTTTTGATCTGCTTTGGCTTCAAATCTTTCGAACCCGTCCACGCAACAATATGGTATACCATTTTGGATTTTGATTGAACTAGTAAGAAATGGATTACTACATTTTGCATTACATATTTAAAAATATATTGTTTGTCTATTCATGGTTTTTATTAGTTTATAAGCCTACTAATTATATTTGACGTTTTAAATAAACTCTACTGAAGTTGACACATTTTTTTAATGGTATTTTAGCTGCTACTCGCTTAATGAAAAAAAAAAAAAAAATGAAAGCATATAGTGAGTAATTATTAGTTCTAATAGTAATACTATTTCAATTAATGTGAAGCAGTAGCAAGTGACAAAGTTTCATTCGATGAGAAATGGCAGTCGTATTAATTGAACAGTAGTAGTATCATTGAATGTAAATGTTAAAAATACACTCAATGAATGAATTATTTTAATTAAAAACATTACAAAAATTAAAATTTTGTACTTATTGTTACAGATTTAGGAAAATTAAAAGCCTACTAGTGATATTTTTTTAATATCTCAAATTTCAGCAACAATAAAATATAGTTTTCATCTATATCAGTAACGTGTGGTATTTCTTACGAAGTATAATATGTCTTAACCTAAATAAGCTTGCGTGTGGAGATGATGAGATTCGCAATAAAAGAATAAAGAACAGAAATATTCGAGTTGATTAGTATTTCCGATACAATCCTGTTATTTTGTTCTCTTTCCAGAAGAATGTTCGTGAAGAAACACATATCTTTATTCTACGATGGATCATATAATCCCTGTAGTTTCAGTGTGTCTTACACTTTCCTACAAGATCAATGTCACAAACTAATCTTATTTTATCAATCACGAACATACTTTAATTTTTTTTTTTTTACATCTTACGTCAACTATTTGTAGCCTTGACATCAAAATTTTTGTATCTATGACACATATTGCGTAGTTACAACCTGGCCTTGAAAGTTATGTTATATAAGTTTCACTTTATCCCGAATATATATTTGAAGTATTTTTATAGTTTATTCTGTTTAATAAGTGTTCTAAACTTTCCCTTTTCTATAAAGGATTTTTAACTTAATATAGAACACCTTGCGCGACAGCGCATTATCGTCATAAACACCGAATATTAAATTTATTTTCTTGAATGGAATTTATAAAACTTAATAAAAAGTATTATTTTATAACAATATTTTCCTCGCAGACATCTAACAATATTTGAAATTAAACATTTTTTGAAATACCAAAATATTTTTAAGTTTTTAAAATACTGCAAGTGTTGTTGCATTCCGTTCCAGAAAAAAATAATTATTCTGGTTTAAAGTAATAAATTGAAATTTTAAATATTTTCAACGTATAATAAAAAAAATTCGGTTGAATTCTAAACTGGCTAAATATTGCTGAATATCTGGAAATAAAAGTGTTATTACGATATATAAAGCAATTTTCAATAAATGTTACAACCACAATAAGAAAAAGTTAAATGAATAGACTTACCAGAGAGCTGAACTCTAACATTTCTCTGAATATAGTGTTACGACCTAGTTTGCAGGCCAATGTGAGAGGCGTCAGACCAAATTTGTTGCACAGTCGGTCAGATGCAGGTTTACTTGGATGACGAAGAGCGTACCCATACATTTTCTATATTATTAAAGACAATTAATGAATCAAATACAAATACAAAAAATACGACCAACCACAGGCACAAAGCCCATCAATGTTTGTCCAATTTAACTTTTCTGAACAATCCCCCAGTATAGATCCACCTATCTTTTAAAATTGTTGACTATGGAACAATTTACGATGTGGTTCGGCAGATTGTTCCACTTATCAATCACTCTATTGTAAAAATAATGCTTCCTTATTCTCCAAGTTAAAATGGGATTTAAATAACTTATATGCATGACTTCTTGTCAGCCCCTTGTATTGAACTCTAACCCCTTGAAATCACCTTGTTTGATAAATTTAAACAGCTGAATGAAATCTTCTCAGGACTTTCTTTCTTCCAATGTATACATATTAAAGTTCATCTATCTAGCGCCATAATTCAATGTCGAGTTTCCCTGTATCATTTTGTTGCGCTACGCTGAACCTTTTCCTACAAATCAATGTCCTTCTTGAGATCAAGTGACCAGAATGGTACAGCATATTTTAGATGCGGTCTAACCAATCCTCTATAAAGTGGCAAAATAATATCACTAGATTTAGACGAGATAGTCTTCGTGCTAAAACCTAACATCCTATTCGCTCTTTTACTTGCTATCCCACAATGATACCCAAACTTAAAAGTTTAATTAATTGACACTCCTAGGTCCTAAATAGCCTCCCTCTAAAATGGAAAGAGATTGTCAAAAACGTTTATGGAGATTTCTTCATTCGTACAAAAAACGCGTTGGAGTTAAACGATTGTTATATGTGAAAAAGAAAATTGAGCATTAAAGTTTTTAGACTTTTTATTGACAATTTAAAAAATTAACACGTGACTTTCAGGTAAGAGCAATTCAATTGCACTAATAGTTGGCACCCACTCTATAAACAAACACTTGCAGTAAAACCACATTTACAGAGATTCCCTTTGCAATAGGGACTGACGTATTTTCTCCGAAGAATTAAATGTTAAAAGCTGGGCTCATTAAATGTTGGACAATTAATTTTTATTATTTAGTTTTCTCCGCAGAAATTATCAGGATGGAAAGCCTGTTCATTTAGTACAAAGGAAAATATCGATGCCTCAACATTTCAGTGAATGGTTGCGATAGAGGTGATACAGTGAAATGAAGTTTAATATTTAATGATTTTAATATATATCTTACCTACTATAAAAGTAATAAAATAATTATCCAAGATAAACCTTGGGACCATCGGATGAAAATATTTCTAACGTTTGTTTTATTTAAATATTAATTTTTTTAACGGTTATTTATCAATATTCAGAATAAAAGCTAACGCAACTAAAACGCTATAATTATTCGAAACTTGAGATTAGAATATTAAAAAAAATATTATGTCCATAGGTGAGATAAAAAGAAAAATGTGTTTTGAACTGGCTTTAATAATGTGGATGAACTTATTTTTTGTAGATTTGATTCTTATTTTTGTTGTTATTATTGAAGCTATTTTTATACATGTTTGTATATTTGTTAAAAATTGTTTGAACTATTTATATTTTGCCAGTAAAAAACTCAATCATTTTTATGTTATCTATGTAAAAATGCATAAATTTTTTAAGTCCATTTAATAATGTTTAAAGTTAGTTAGTTTCCGGAAAACTCCTATTTGTTCTAGGAAGAGGCATTATAAAACGATTCATCGTTATGTGAGTTTTTATAGATAATTGGTACGAGTAACAGAAAGCTTATGAATTTATAAAAACACTACAAAATTTTTAGATGTTTTTAACTACCTTCATTTGGATAACCACATTAATATTCAACCCTAATTTTCATGGAACACTTACTAATAGAAAAACAAATCTGTGTCATATTTCATAAAAGTTTAACGTGTGCTTGAATCATTATTCATTTTAATAATGTTAGCTCGATGCTAACAATTTTGCATAATATTGTCAGCAATATTCAAAATGGCAACATTTATTTCGATTTGTAATATAATATAATTTTCGGTGCCGATAAAATGTAATTATACACCAAAATGATTCACATATTTGTAAGAAGTCAAAAATAAGATGAAATCAAACGTCACTTACAAGTTTGTCACGAATAACTAGCACATGCAGGATGTTGTTACCGTAGGTGTCTTGCAAGTTAGGATCAGCACCATGCTTCAGCAGCAAATTGTAACTGGATTCGTCATCGCAGCATGCGGCCCAAGCTAACGGAAATTCTCCAAAGTAACTTAAACCTGCATATAAAATTGAAAGGTTTATTAATAATCAATACTTTCAATCGTGAAGTTTTTTGCAGTGAATATTAAACAAAAAATTCGATACGTATATGGACTTTAAGGAAGCAATTTATTTTAGTACCTGTCAACCCTATCCCTATAAATTCAACCAATTACAAATGCTTACTTCATTTTTCCCGCATACAGCTAATAATTTTAACGTCACAATGCATAAATTTTTAATTTGTAAAATGAAGAATATCGAAGTGAATTCAAATATAAAAGCTAACAATTTGCTTTATTTGCAATCGATGCCTGAAAATAGAAACTTTGCGCATTTCCTTGATAACTGAATCCAGATAACTTACTTTTGCCGTCGAATAAACTATAAATGATTTTGTCTCTACTGCAAATGAAATCATAAGCATCAGACACCTTTTGAATTTGAAGTTAAAATAATGTCCGTACTCCTTGATGACGACGTCCAATTTTAACATGAATAAAAGGAACACTAACCTCGATATCATTCAGTATTTTTTATAGAATTTTATTTCTTGTTATTTATTGCATTATTTAATTAAACAACTAGGGATAATTCTTAATAAATAATGTAATTTACACCAACTTAAATGTGGAGACAGCTGTGGAAAATGCACATCGTAAATATACAGTTATACAAATGCTTACATACTCTTTTTAAATTAAATGCAAATGATTTCTATGATGTAAAATTTTACCACGCAATGTTCACTCAAACTGAAATTAATTAAGTACTGAAAAAAATATATATTTGAGTAGATTTTTATTTTGCTGTTGTCAGATATCAGTAAAGTAAAATTACGTTTACCTTCAAAATTGGTTTTGGCTCGAGGAATTGGCCATTGTTGATCTATGGGCAGAAAAAACTTTCCATTTGCTCTCTGATGCACATTAGCTCCACATTCCACCAACTTTTTAATCAATTTCGAATTTTCGTAAGCAATAGCAAAATGCATTGCAGTTGCACCTGGAAAACATTTTTCATCATAAAAGTAATGTTTCTGTTTCATAAAGTATTACAAGAAATACAAGTATACTCTATTAGAGTTTAGTGCAAGCACACTAAAATAAATATGCGTTAAGTACTAAAAACTGTATATAAAAGAGATTATTATTATTATTATTATTATTATTTTTTTGTATATTTTTCTCAGAATGGTTTGCTAAATAACATATTTTACGTTCTACACTTGTAAAAAAGGTTGCTTATTTTATTAGAAATTCTAAAGATATTTTCGATATATTTTTGCTGATGTTCCACATTTTTATTTTAAGTATATAAATATTTATAAACTAAAAGAATGTTATGCTTAGTCTCAAAATTAAAATTACGATAATTACCACACTATATATTTTTAATGCATAGATTAGTTTTATGTCTGGAACTACAATCTCATTATAAATCAAATTTCAATCTAATATTGAGGTTTCTCATTTATTTGGTATTTCTAACATAATTACTAAATAGTACCAAATATTAAATGAATCCCCTTACCATAATACTCTTCACCCTCTACTATATCATGGGACAATGAGGGATAAATGTCTACCAAAAACATGGCAATTTGAGTGTGGACATCGGTGTTGCACAAGACCAAGACATGCAGCAAGGATTCTCCGAGCATGCCACGTTCATCAAGCTTCCAACATACTTTTCGTCCTTTCTCCTTGGTGGGAAAAGTTCATTAAAATTAAACATCATATTTCATTCCACGTATAAAGTAGAATTTTTCTTTGAATAATTCAACGTACAAACATAAGTTAGAAGCGGATGCTTTAGTGCTCTATTAAAGTATATGTTTGAAATAAATATTAAAAAAAAAAAAATTGAAATTATATTTATATATAGCTATTTTAAAAAATAGTTAAAGTTATACATGTACTGAATATATAAAACAAAAATTTTATATTTAAGGAGTCTATGGTAAAGTAGTTATGTTTAAAATCTTATCTTGTTAAATTGCATAATTTAACGTTTTCTTTTAATGTTGACTTGTTATTGGAAATGGTTTAAATTAATAAACCAAATATTAAAAAAAAAAGTGAAAACCTCCTTACAATTGTGTACTTTTTGGATGGATTGAAACATAGTATCACAGTCTATGTTTCAGACAATTCATTTAAGATTATTTGAATGTGGTGTTACCTAACTGCATCACTAAAATAAATTAATTAGGATTTTTATTGAAAACAACTAACATTTAAAGACTAACCCATTAACGACGGTTGGTAAGAAAATGTTTTTTTCCTTGCTATTAAATATCTACTGTGGTTCCACTTAGTGTTTTTTAAAAAATCATAAAAATTATTTTCCAAAATATCTGAAAAATTAAAAAAAAAAAAAAAGAAAAAAAAAAAAAAAAAAAAAAAGGTATTAATTATATCAGCAAACAAATTTAGAGGCATTTACTAAACTTTTCATTGTCGGGGACGGTATTGAGAGTGAAGAGACGGTAAAGACAACACAGGGACTGTTACAATTGAAAAATAATTACAAATTTAGACTTAGTTAAAGATTCAAATTTAAGTGAATTGTAAAAGCAAAGTTTCATTCTTAAAATAGCTGTTGAAATTGTTTGTTTTATTCCGTGACAAAAAAAATAAAAAATTATGTCTGCTGCAGAGGATCCACAATTCTTGATTATAATTCTGTTATTTTTGTCACTGGCAGGTTGTGGTGGTCTTCTGCTGATGGCTAGAAGAACTTGTCGCCAAAGCATTGCATATACAAGATGGTAATTGCATTCGCTTTTAATTTTTCTACTATTCCTGGATACAATGAACTGTCAGAACATACAGCAATCCAGTCAACTTTATCAGGTTTTCCAGATTCTTGCTTAGTTGAGGTGTTGGGACCACCATTTTGTGGTCTATCTGCTTGTGAGAAGAAGCTTTTTTTTCCCTATGAGAGTTTGGGATGCTGGTATAGTCCTATATTCTGGGATTTCATTGCTAATGTTTACACTATATTCCGTCACAAGCGAACTCTTTGTCTAACTTCTCTGTTACATCTTGATATCTGTGATGTACCAAGAATTATAATCTATAAAGCATCACCTGATTTCAAACTGATCTCCATTGTTTAGTCTAAAAATAAGGAGAAGCAAATTATTGGTAAACAAAAATATTTTTTTTTTTTTTTTGAAAAATAAGATACAAAGCACCCTGGTAAAAGAAACATTAAGATTTTGTGTTTGAAAGAATACAGTATCAATTGGTTTACATTTTATATTCATAACTTTAAATTCTCTTCTGATGTTTTGAATCATCTACTAGATTGCAATTAAAAGCAAAACAGAAAGTTTGTCATACAAAACAGTATAGTAGTTACAATGTACTAAAAGCTTTTTTTTAGAATAATGCAAATTTTGCATTGAAAATTATTATCATACCTAAAACACCCGAAAACTACAAAGCATTGTAAAAAAGTTAAGTAATTTATATTTCTATAAATTCATTTAAAATATTAAATCACCTTATCCCTCCCCCTACTAATTCTATTACTGCATAATTTACTACTGACTCCATTGTGATCCTTACTGTCTCTTTCAATATCAAAATGTTACAGAGGGACGGTAAGGAAAATTTTCATGCATTCTAGAGGCCTTCACCACATTAGGTCTAACTACAACCACATGTAAGATGATGATTTTTTTTACCTTTCACCTACTTTAAACAATATACAACATAAAAAGTTTCAACTTACCAATCAAAATTTCCCAATAAGCCTTCGGGATGGTAAACCGATCAATAAAGCCACTCGGCTGTTGTGTAAATGTTGGTTGAGCCTTCTCTTCCCAAAGCAGCATAATGAGATAAAATAGCTGCTGTTGACTGAATTGTAAGTTTTTAACAAACTAGTTCTTATGTTTAAATAGGCACTGTAGCTCTAGTGTCTTTCTTTAGCACGAGGGACGGTAAGGATATAAAAATCCAGGGCCAAAGTTTAAAAAAAAGAAAATATTATTGAAATTTTCAAAAACCTACCACTTTTAAAGTATTTATGTTTAAAAATAACGAGACTTCAATTACAAATGAAAATAAATCTGATTTTCATGAAACAAATTTATCAATTTCGAATCCAAACTTAAAAAATGTCATTAGGGTTGGTAAGGAATTTTCTGCAACATTTTTTATTCTAAAAAAAAAATTATACTAGTTTTTTTTTTAATAAATACTATTGTATAGTTTCACAACAACTACTTTTACAGTTTAAGATAAAAAAGAAAGAAAAGCATGCATTATTCTAAAAGGTATGCATCAGGGACTTAAAAGTCGAAATTTTGGTAGAATTGACCACATATAATTGTTGCTGAAATTACATTTATTTCATTTCAATATTTTAAATAACAGTGCGTATATTAAGGTACGGTTCTAGTATTCGGTTTGAATCAAATGAAACATGTGAATTTAAAATTTCTATTAAGCTACAAATTCAGACCTCTTTAAGTAAAATGTATACAAGATAGGTCCAATTATCTATAATAATAAAAACAAAATTTTTTAAGCTTGTTTACTTGGTCATCCTTTCCATGATCTAGTACATCACCTTGTCCATCCCGATACATGAATTTCTTAAGT
The DNA here is from genome assembly GCA_963978545.1 of Linyphia triangularis. NCBI lineage: Eukaryota > Metazoa > Arthropoda > Arachnida > Araneae > Linyphiidae > Linyphia > Linyphia triangularis. The sequence goes on along the minus strand of OZ021724.1, from coordinate 77,317,149 downwards.
TCATTCGCTATTATTTCCAGTTCTTTTTGTCCCTCCAGCAAATATCGTTCTATAAGTTGCCCACTCTTCTTATAGTTGGCCATAACGTAGAGAGGAACTTGCTCATCCACTTCTATTTTGCTGACGATTTCATCCAGAAGGGACGTGGCAAGACTAGAAGCACCACGATCGGAAAACTTCAACAAGTTCTCAATAGAGTATTTACCCATTTTGCCTAAAAGAAACATATTCAGACTTTCCAAATTTGATTTTGTGATATTTTGTATCTTTATTTATACTCTGGCTGACTCGGTTAGTCACTACTTATTCTCACACCCACTTTAGTGTTGGGCACATGTATTCCTTGAAAGCTATTTAAAAAAAAGGCAAAGAAGTTTCAATGTGAAATTTTGTGATTAAAGGGTTGGATTTGGCGAAAGAGGATATGCTCATAACTTAACATCTACTGAAATGAGAATTTGATTATTCTATGGACATTTTGATAATTTCAGTCTATGAAGAACTCAATTTACCAATTTAAAGATGGTATTTACATACGTAATTTCTTATTATCAAACAAAAGTGGCATCAAAGATAAACTTGCTATTTTTCAAAGATAAAAGAGATAATTGCTTTTTCTTTTTGATAGATAAGTACATTATTAAATATCTTAAAATTATGTATCCATTTAATAATATTCATTACTGAATACCAGGCAACACCGGCCCATGCAGTCAGTAATTCCTATAGTATATTAATTTTTATTAGTTGTGGCAGAATTTCATAAATCTTTCAACTGTGATTTATAAACAAATCTGCCAACTAGTTGACTCCATAATGACAGTAGTCTGTTTTAAGACAAGGTATCAAACCAAGAGTACCACAAGTTCAGAAAATTACATGAACTAGGATGACATCTAAAGTTTAAAATCCTATTATCCATAATGACACAAAATTACAAAATTATTTGTAAATCCAGTCTCTATTTTTCAGTATTAAATCTAATATAGATAAATAAATAACTTGTTTGATATGACATAAAAGATTTCAAGCAAAAGCTATTAAAAGCATTGGAATACTGATGAGGTTTAATTTTTCATCAAATGTTAATATCTCACAAACAGTATCCTTGCGTTAAATAATTTATAGACAGTAATCGTTTACATTTAATTTGACATTTGTCATATACTTGAGAGAAAATGCATTTTTATTTCACTTTTTTTCATTCATATCTATCTTTAAATCTACCATTGTAAAATTATTTTAAAGTGTTTGAATCTTTTCCTTGAAATATATAGATAATGAGTATTACAGGAAACTTCCATAAAATTAAATTAAATTTATTTTTGAAAATATGACTCACCTTTATGTATGATTAATTTCTTGCAGTTACTTATCTTTGAAGGATTTATCAACAAATTTTTCGAAAACTTTACTCATTTTAAAAATAAATTATAATTTTAAATTAATCCAAGGGTAAATATTTGATTGTGGGTCTTCCAAGAGATTTTCTTCTAGAGTTGTTACCTTATGTTATCTGATAGGATTCGTAAATGGAAACTGATCGAAGATTCTAGGAATAGCGTGTGACTTTGATTTGCAATAAGTCAAAAAATAATTCAGTACTAGTGACCCAGAAAACTCAAGAATGTGTCTAGGCGCACGCGTCGCATTGGAGGGCAGTCTTAATTGAAAATTTTTAAAGATTGTTTTACCGGTACAGAATATATACAAATACTCTAACATAAGTATATAGAGATTTGGAAAATTATATAGCTACAGTTAAGAGCCAAAATATTTTTACTGCAAGTAAATGTATTTATTTTAATTCCTATAACGTTAACCTTTTATGGAAGATAAACTTTTGTAGCAAAAATAATTTTGAAAACCCATTTTGTAGTAATACAGGAATTTTGTAAAGTTGTCCAGTTTGGATCTTTTATCATAATTCCTACGTTTGTTCTAAATTGAGGAATTAAGTATTGAAATAGTTTTTAAGTAATATATAAACGTATAAATAAATTTTTATATTAGTTAAACAGAGTATATAATATAATTAATAAGTTATTTACAGAATTAAATCAATTAAATATGAACTTTTTAGTTTATGTTTAAGCCACTCTTAAAGTGTTATGATTAAAAAAATTATTTGATTGCTCTGACTTAACTCAGATATAGTGGATTGTTTTTAATAAGTTTTATTTAATAGTTGTAATCACTAATTTTCGTCTATCATAAAGTGTTCAACACATTTGTATTAAAAATTTAAATATGATAATGACTGATGACAGAAAATTGATCTTAAAATGTTTTTAAACGTCCATTAGTTGAAAGTTTGTTTCATTGTATATAGTGAAAAAATTTTTAATTGATATTTATGCATACATAAGAATTTATGTTTCAATCTTCGCGACACATAAGAAAGAAAAATTATGAATGAATCTAAAACTGCTTTTGCACCGTCATTGTATTTACCCAACGGAGTACTTTGCATATTTTAGAAAAAATTATTTTTGACCCTAAAGATTACTTAATCAAAGGATCACTGTAGTAATGTAATGAGCCAGAGATATTATGTGTAATGATTATCAAAATTCTGAGATTAGTTTAATCACATTGAGGCAAGATGATGATGATGATTGATTGATGATGATGATAATGCTGATAATAATAATAACTAATAATAATAATAATAATAATAATAAATAAATAATAATAATAAATAATAATAACAAATAATAATAATAACAATAATAAATAATAATAATAAACAATAATGATAATAATAAATAATAATAGTAAATAATAAAAATAATAAATAATAATAATAAATAATAATAATAATAATATTTTTTTTTTGACGATGTTCCGTACAAGTAGATTTTAAGATTTGAAAACTCTCATCTGTGGAACTAATGGACAATTTGAAAGTATTCTTGATTATTTTCATTTGATAATGTAATGCAGATTATAACTTTTTGATTTCATATTTATTCTCAAATGAATATTTTAATTTTGCTTGATTCAAAAGTTTCAGTTCGATTGGATGACGGCCAGTGGGTTAATTAGTCCTCCGCATATTTACTCGCCACAAACAAACCAACACACATACACCCACAAACAAAACAACTCCATCACACGAATAAAACAACACACGTAACAAATAAAACAACGCACGCAACAAATAAACACACACACAAAACAGTCAACATTGAGGATTTAGTAATAAAATTTAATCCATAAAAACAAGGTTTATAATTTAAATCATTTAAATGCATTGTCAACTTTTATGTGCAATTGCGACTTATTTATGCGATTTTGAGCTCAGAATGACTTTTCATAGTATTTGACTACTACGAAGAAAATCATCGATTCCTTGCCATGAACTAACTCTTTCTTGCCCGCTAAATTTGATTGAATGCATCATCATCTATGACGGGTTAATCCACCAAATTTCAGCTCGATTGGGTAACAGCAAGTGTTGGTTAGTCCTCCTACACGAAGAAGCGTGGGTAAATGTGCTTTCTTGTGACCGAACCTGAAACTTGATAGAATGCATTGTCATCGACGAGTCAATCTGTAAGTTTTAGCACGATCGGATGAAGGCAAGTGGGTTAATTGACGTTTCGCTGATTTGAGCCGCAAACACACAAAATCGAAGGTAGTAAAAAGATTTAAAAAAGAAGAAAATGTAAAATGAGTTTAAAAAATTGAAGAGGGATAGTCAAAACTTCAATAATTTCGAGGATTTGGTAATTTTGAAATCATTATTATCAATTTATAAAATTTTAAAATGCCTAAAAATACTTTATTTAAATTTATATTCAGTCCAATCTATAGTCGTTCATAAAATTTTAAATCAAATTTTGGTCATTTGTGATGATGAATGATTCATCATATTGCAAGAATAGATGAAAATAACCCAATAAAGAGGATTTTTGTGGCAAGGCCTTTCTCGAGTAAGAAAAGAGAATGGCCAAAACTGCGATGGTTCGATTCTGTTAAATCGGATTTTAAAGTAATCGGAGTGAAGGACTGGCAGACTAGGTCGAGAAATAGGCTGTCCTGGAGACATTTTCAACGGAAGAACTTGGCCCATCGTGTGCTGTTGTGCCAAATACGATGATGATGATGATGAGTGATCATAAAGTTTCATACTTCAAGACAAAACGCAAAGGTCATATACTTTTCTGAAAAGTTGACAATCAATGAACATGCATTTCTTCTGAAATTGTATGACGAGGAGTTATTTTTAAAAGATGATTTTTCTATATTCTCTCCAATTTTATGGATAATTCTTGTGTTTTCTTGTGTTTACATAAAAACGATTCAACTATATCTAATAATTATATATATATATATATATATATATATATATATATATATATTTAGGAACATCTTGCTCTGTATATTGGCTATATTTTAATATTACCATTAACTACAAAGTTACTTTGCACAAAAACTATGTTGTTGACTGATTAGGTTTGAGAATAGCAGGTTGGAAAAGTTACCTTGATAAGTCAAATAAATTTGCCTAACACTTTTTTTTTTTAAAAATGAAAGCAACTAAACAGTTAAATTATGCCATCAATCAAATCTGGATACCATCTTGCAAAATAATTGCCTCTTACATTATTTCTTTCCAAAACCCATTGAAATTTTGTATTTTTAAACTGGAAATTGAAAAATTGGCAAAAAGTAAACCCAGTTTATTGTATAGAAAACTTAGTAGAATTCCTCAACTACAGATGAATTTTAATCGTGGCTATTAAAAACTTAACTATTAATAAAAATTAACTTAAATAAAAACTTTTGATAAATGCTTTTTCCTATCTCACTTCACAGGAATTGTCCCTGTAAGTACATTATGTATACAACAATTTATTAATTGTTTGACGAAATATAGTTATCGTATTAAAATGGCCTTGTAAAATGTAGAAAATATTCTTCCTATACAAATTTAGCATATTTCGTAATTGAAGCAATATATTATTTTTTTTTTTGTTTAAATGATTATTGTTAATAGAGGAATCATTTTAGAACCAGCATATTTTAAACCCTAACGTTAAATGCTTCCTAAATGAATATAGCTGAGAAACTTAATAAAAAAAAAATACCTACATTTTAAAATTTCTTTTCGAATAGACTTTTAAGTTTAAAGTTTTATTAATATATTATCAAGCCTTTGCTTATGGGGGGGGGGGGACCTTATATAATTTGTGTTGAATCAAATAAATTAGTTTCACTTATCTTTCATTTATGAAACTATTTTATTTAATAACCTAATCGGGAAGCAAATAAATTTTTTAAAACAAATATAAAAGTACTTTGAAGAGCAAAACATATTTTAATTTCCTACAAATTTATAAAAAATAAAAATCATCGATGCACAAAAGGTATAAGTTAATTCTATTATCATACATTCTTAAATAGAAATCACAATAATTTGAATGCTTAGCAAATTAATAAAAATGTTTAAACATATATCATAAAAACTTTTTGGTTAAATATTAAAAAAAAAGTTCCTTTGCCTACTACTGGGAACCCAGTTCTCCGAAAGTGGAAATTAAGTAAGACTATAGTAGACAGCTATCCACTACTGATGTTATACATATGTAGACGTTCCAGTAGTAGTCATACTAATTGCAAATTTCACTAACACATTCCTGACAATTTTTCTGAAAAAGAATGCATTCTTTTATTTAATCTGTTTTGATGTGCTTAAAATATTTTTTATTTTATTAAATACTTTTGAACAATAGAGTATCATTCGAAAGAAAAATCACATCCGACGATCTATAAAAACTTTCATGATTGAAAAACGATTATATAATAAATATTTATTTTTGCTTAAGCAGTACACTACTATACTAGAAAGGCACTCAGCTGAGCAGTTCAGTCTGGACCAGTCAGTGTAATGGCAGACCTGGTCTGCTATTACACTGGTCTGAATACTCTACAACGATGAGTGAACCAGTTTTACCACACATTGATTGGCTGATTGGAACGATGTGTGTTCAACTCGTTAAAACTCTTTTAGTATCCATGGTTAGAAAAGTAAAATATTACTTAAATTTTAAACTTAAAATAACTTTTTTTTTTATCAACTTATATTTAAGTTTAAAACAAAAATGTGCACAGTTTAACAATATTACCATAAAGTTGTGATTTGTTTGTAACTAAATCTTTTCGACAGAAGGTTCCATCCTACAGCGTATTCAGTGAGTTCAATGTATGTTGTCTTCTAGTATAAGTACTCACTCTACATAATTGAAAAATAGTTTTAATCTCAAAAAGACATAAGAGGAATTCTATACCAACTTAGCACTTTGGTGAACCACTCATTTACTACAAATTTACTTCATTGATCAAGTTGTCATCAGTCATCTCTTCTTTTACAAGTATTTCATTCATTCTTTCTTTTATATTTTTATTTTAAGGAGCAAGATTTACAGAAATCAAAAAGTGATTTGAAACCAAAAGTGGAGTTAGTACCTTTTCAGCCGAAGCCGATTTGTTATCTTATATAAAATCTCTTTTTGTATATGAATCATATAAAAAAATTATAAAAGCCTTTCTTAAACTATTTAAACAAGTGTGAATTAACACTGATTATTTATAAAAATGAATAAAGCATATGTTTTAAATAAAATAGATACATTGATATTTAACATTCATAAATAAAGGCACTTTTGTATCAGTGTCTAAAGTGGTAAATGTCCTTTTAATGTACATTTTTGTTAGTGTTTAAAATTGTTTCAGATGAAAAAACTATACAAAAGAAAAAAAAGGCATTAAAAATGAAACATTTTTATATAAAATTTACTATACATAGTCTAAGTCCTAGTACTAAAGAAGACACGACAAGTATTTTCATACAGAGTATTTGCTAATTCTTCGATGTCTTCTCCTCTCACTGCTGCCATTACTTCTAGGACTTGTCTGGAAATAAGTTATTTTCATTGAATAAATTCATTTCTAAAAATAATTGTTAAAATGATCGTTTCTATGGAGTATAAAGTTATATAAGCGTGATTGGAATTGAAATAAAAAATTATGTATATATTGATGCACATTTTCTCAGCCTTTTAGGTTCATGCAGTTATTTTTAGAAAATAAGTGGGTGAATGAGCAAAGTTTACATATTTTTTTTTTTTATAACAGCAGAGTGATTTAGTTAGTTTTTTGTGATTTAATTAGAACTGTCATACTGAACTTCAAGCTGAGGATTAAACTTCCAAACAAATAAACCTATCAAAACTCTAGGAAATAAATTTTTTGAATTTTAAAAATAAATCCTTATTTCAATCACACACATCATATATGATTATTATAAAAAAAATTTTAAAAAAAAAAAGTTAATTATTTATTATTTTCAAACAATTTGTAAAAATTGTTTCTCACATTTTAAAAATAGAGAAATACTAAATGCTACATTAATCATGATTTTGTAATGAGCTAATTTTTAAAAATCCTTGCAACTTTTTAACTAGTAACAAGTGTCACAGACTATCATTATTTTTACAAAATATATTTAATCCAATTGTTCATTTTATATATTTAAAAAAAAACTAAAAAAAAAAAATTCTAACATTAAAACATCAAATTTGAAAATCACATGCTTTATTATGTTTACAAAAACTTTGAAGTTTGCTAGAATGAATTTGAATTGATTTTTGTATGATTGTCTAAGGATAATTTTTCAACTTGGATAAACCAGACGGTATTTTCTTGTCAAAAACATTGCATCGAAGATTTTGTCTTGAGTGTTTTATTTTGAGAAATAATAGTTGTTAATATAGTTGTAAGTGCAATTTGCCACCATTTGTTTTTAACTATATTTTGCTTTTTATGAAATAAAAACATGCAGTTATATACAAAACCAGGAATTGGTGCACATTTTGATCCTTAGTAAAAAAAAAAGAGAAAGAAGGGGAGGGGGGGGGGGGAAGAAAAAAAAAATCATCAGTTACAAGACAAATGTTTCTTGGCCTTATTTAACTTTCTAATTTCAAAATAGTTTTGTGTGGGTATTTACTGTATTTGCTTAGCTCTATCTGTTTTAGTTTATTTGTTTCAGTTGTTATGTTTAATATTTAATTTATCTTAGTAAATGTGCATCGTATGATTACATCTTATGGCTGAAAGCCCTTTGACACACATTATAAAATGTTTGTTAGTTAGAAAGATAATTTCAGCAGGCAGTAATAATTTCTTTTAATAATATATTTTAAAAATTAGCCATCGAATTTTTTTTTTAATTAATTTGAAAATAGGCACAACTATTTATTGCATTTGATAAAACATATTTAAAGAAGAATTTATTAAAATATAAAATCAGTTTATGTCAGTAAAGCCAATGAGCATAAAGTCTAAGAGGCATATTTTTATATAATGGGGCAAGTAATTTTTAAGAGTAAAATTATTGGAATTTTACTAACACAATATTTGCAGGCTCATTTCGACTTTTCACTTGAAATCCAAATTCAAATCTCTCTTTCTTTTTACATGGAAATGTGGTTTTAACTAATTTAGCACCAGCATGTGTTGTACGAATTTCACACCATGGTGAATCTAGAGAGAAAATATATTAAAAGTTAAGTTAATTAAACGATCATTTTATCAATTATAGATAATCAAGTAGAATAATTTACACGTTTTATTTTAAATCTATAGTTGTAAAAATACTTAGTAACTTTCACAAAATATAATTATTTTTATATCCTAAAGCTAGTAATATTATATTTTAATGTTACTAATAATACTTTCTAAATAAATTTAATGATTTTAAGTTCCACATAAATGTAAGTATTTAGCTCCAAACTGAATGTGGTATATTTTCAAGAATTTTCATTTGATTTATTAAGAAAACATAAATAATTATTATTTTTGTTTTAATTTAATATGCATAAAACAAATTTTCCTTACCTGTTTCAATCATTAACCTATCAATAGGAAGACTTGCAACAACATCAAGATTTTCCCTTGTTTTTAACGAACTAGATTAGAAAAAAAAATAGCCATTATTAAAAAACAAATTCTATTTACAAACATATAAACCAAAAATAACCAATTAATAACACAAACAAGAATTGTATGACAAAACAAGAGTTATATAAAAAAAAAATTCATTGAAAATATATTTCACAATTTCTTTAACAGCAACAAAAATATTTTATTTAAATAAACTTTTATTTCTTTTGACTTGTGTATAAACAAAATGCTTTGCAGAAAATAAAATTCTTTCAACTAAAAATTAAAAAAATAATTTTTTCAGTTCAAACGAAAACTATTGATACAATTATTATTACAGAACATTATTTTAGGAATAAAACAATTTTTCATAAAAAAAAAATTTCGTCATTATTAAATAGCGCTTAAAATTTTTAATCTATAATACCATCCGTTTATTCCTATATATAAACCTAAGTCAATGAAGGACTTTGCATCTTCTTTTGAACCATCAAATGAATGCACCTGGAACAAGAATACAGGTGGTATATTTATGTGTTTATTATTTTAAGTTTTTTTATTTCGCAAAAAATTCTGCAATATAAAGAAAATAAAGTACAGTGATGTATGCAGTGACAACAATTTAAGGTGCAGAGATTTCCTATTTTTAAAATTTTAAAGTTTTTCAATAGCAGTTAGATTAACAAGGCAGTTAACATTGTATGAATACAAATCCATTTGGATAAACTTTTAGAACCCATCTGCCAAACAATGAGTGTGTTGCGAAAGAAATCTTATACATAATTTCTGGACAGAGGTATTTTGTGACAGTCCCTTCCCCCCCCCCCCCGCTTTTATACAAAACTAAAATTGATACATGATAAACCAATTTAAGCTCAGCTTGTGATAAATAGTTTATTTACAATTGCACTGTGTGTAATTTGTTTGGAAATGGAAGTTCAATTTTTTTTTTATTTTGGTACCCAATGACAAGAGACTCTATATATAGAGGATATTTTGATACTTTGTGAAAGGGGACTCTAGGTAGCTAGTATTTTGGCACGCTGTAAGAGAGGATTATGTAGAGGTAATCTATTTAGGTACGCTATGAGAGAGGATTATGTAGAGGTAATCTATTTAGGAGATGCGTCGACTCGGCCTTGCAATCATTCTCTCTTCTCCAGTTGCATTCTGCATTAAATACTTATCTTCATTATTTGTTGGAAAATCAAACAAAAATGTTAAATAGTTCTATTGGGTATTCTTTGATGGATGTACCGGATATAATTTATCACAAGAACAATCAGCTACACGAACTGTGTTGCATTTAATTCTGCATACCAAATCAAGCTTTACTATTATTTCAGTAATGAAATACTGTACCTAACTCTTCCAAAAAATTTCTAATAGCAAACCTATCAAGGTTACCAATATTGACTATAGTTATAGGCAAATTACTATTTAAATGTTTCATAGTTTATCTAAATGTATATACATATTTAAAAATACTTAAATGAAACATATGTTAACTTATTGTAGATAAAACTAGTGCTAACTGAAAAAACTTATGTTAACAATTGCATTAACCTTTAAAAAGGTTCATGCTCTGAACACAGAAGCAAAATCTGAACTTCAGAGATTACTCCAAAAATCGATTGATTCCATTAAACAGAAATAAAACTGTTATACATTTTCTTCAATTAAATTACAAATTTTATTAATACTTACAACACCAGTAGTGAACCTATCTCTATTTCTTCTAACTATTGAAAGTAGGTCAACACTTGCATTACGACAATGGAGAAACATGGGTAAACGTGTAGCTTCTGCAATGTCAAACTGACATTCAAAATACCTAAAAACATTAGATTTGGATTGATAAGAATGGAAAATAATTAAAAAAAATTGAAAATTTATAAGAACGACTTCTTTTAAATAACAGTAATGTGTTACCTTAATTGTGTTTTTTTGGGGCAAAACTCTAAACGGTCGTAATCTAAAGGGGAGTTAAATACGTAAATGAGATACAAAATATGAAAAACATGCAATAATTTGGTATTTATGATAAAAGTAAACCAAGAAGCATGATAATTTGTGGTGACAACAAAACGTACAAATATCTTCAAAGAATCTTATTTGACAGAATACAGTTGTATCCAGAATGCAAAGAGATTACCATTAAAGTTAATTAATTGTCGTTTAGTATAAGAAGTAGTGCAAATGTGGAAACATGCAGGTAATTTGGAAGAATAGAGTCAATGCTCTAACACTGCAGACAACTGGAGAAGGCTAAAACTAATTTGTTTACTTCCAATAATTTATTGAGAGTAAAGATGTTTAGCAACGTATCCATAGTGCATAGTATTTTTGTCTTCAGATTCAAACATTTTTCATGTTAGCTTTCATAATTGTATATATTTCTTGCTATTAAATTACTATTGTGATGGCAGTGTTATACACTCATGTCCAAAATTATCTTTATATACATAAATTCTTGGATTTCTCAAAAACTTTAAACTATAACTTCATGAATTTGTCTGGAAAGATATATAACGCTATGACACATAAATACAAAGGAAAATTTTTAAGAGAACAACATAATGTAAAATTGTAGCAGGAAAACAATAAAAATGGTAATAAAATGTGAAAAAGAGAGTTCAGAACAAAAGCAATAATTGAAAAAAAATTAGGCCTTTCAAATTTAATACGAAATGTGATCTCCCGAGACTTGTATGCATATGTCGCAATGTGTTTTCATGTTGGTAATAATGTTTTTAACCACAGTTTGGGGAATAAAGTTTCACTCTTCTAACAATGCCGTCTTCAGACCATTTACATCTGTAGGAGGAGAATATCTACATGCAATTGCTCTTCTAAGATAGTTCCATAAGTTCTCTATCAGGTTGAGATCAAGAGACTTTGCTGGCCACAGTATTCGCTCACTCTCTTCCCTTTTAAGGAATTCGTCAACAAGGTTTGCTTGATGTGGAGGAGCATTATCGTTAATAAATAAAAAATCTGATTGGGATGAGGTCTTGCATAAGGTTCCAAGACCTCATCCCGATATCTATGAGAGGTCACAGATCCGCTGTTGAAAACATATAGAGGCAGAAGTCCATCGATCATTATTCCTCCCTTCACCATCACAACCTCCACTACCGAAATGGTCAAGTTGCATATTGTTCGAGGTATAATTTCTTGTTCTTCACTCTTTCCAGACATAATCACTTTTTAAATCACTTGTAAAACTAAACCTCGACTCATCAATAAAAAGAATACAAGACCATTGGTGTTCACTTGATTTCTGATGTTCTTTGCACCAACTAAAGCAATCCCTTTTTTTATGAAGACAGTGAAACACATACTCTTGGTTTTCTAGCATAAAGACCTTTCTCATTAAGCTTTTTGTATACCATTTTCTGTGATACAGCAGATCCAATGGCGACTGCAAGCTCTGAACTTAACTGGCAAGCAATAGACTTCCTATTACAATAGGCAGTGATTGCCAGATGTCGATCTTCAGAAGCAGTTGTCATTTGTTTATGACCCTGTAGAGACCTTCTTACAACAGTTTCATTGTTTTGAAATTGTTTCTATAATGTAGAGACCCTCTGCCTTGAAATATTCAGATATCTGGATGCTTCTGTAATTGGCTGCTCTGCTAGATTTACATTTAAAAATGCTGCAAAATTGCAGTTTGATTAGTTTTGATTGGATAATGCTATTAGGCTTACTTTTCATATATTCCCTGCAAACATAGATCACATTGATTGAATACTTCATTGAATATCATTATTTTTGGGTTTGTAAAGATAAATTTGCACAAGAGTGTAAATGAGTAGTTAGGTTTTTGTTTACCAATTTCAATTCTAATTTTGCATATCACGGTTAGCTTAGAATAAACTAGAATTCAAGATGGCAAGGTGCTTAAAAATGTAGAGACATTCATGTATAGCTTTTACTTCACCTACCACAGAAAATATTTCCTATTTGCCCTGCTTTTGTCTTTTAGATGATATGAAAGCAAATAAGGCATGAAGCAAAACCTGTTTAGTATAAATGATATTGCAATGAAAGCATTAAGGATATTAAATATTCAATAGGGGGTGAAGGGTTAAGTGTAACGGTGTGAGACAAAGAAAACTATAATTACAATTTCTGTAAATAATTTATTTAAATTTGATTTATAATGTTTTTATTATCATAAAATAAATGGTTTTATAAATTTTGATTTTTATCTAAACATTTTATAAGAACATATTTGATATTTCAACATTACCAAGAAAATTTTTTGAAAATGCAAAATAATAGTAGTACAAGTACAAATAATCTATCAGTAAAAAAAGAAATTTTGAATTTCTGTGTTAAATTTAAAAACTAAATTATTGGTAAATATAAATTGTAAAACAAAAAACAAATAGGGTTTTAACATTTGCCCCACTCTCTATATATATTTGAGTCTCTATTTTTTCATAAAGGCGCACGTTTTTCGAAAAAGTTTTTAAAAAAAACGCGTTTTTTTGCAGTTTTTTGTAAAAAAAAAATACCTCAAATCAAAATTTCAAAAATCTGATGATATGCGCTATAGCCATAACTATGAAGAATATGTCATTCAAATTTCATGACAATCGGCCGGATAGTTTCCGAAATTTCATCAACAAGCCACGAACATTACATTTCTACACGGGTTTTTCGATGCTACTGTTTTATTATAATAATTGTTCAAAAAAATAAAAAATTTCTTGTACTTGAAAGATGTGTTTATTATATAGGATCCATTTTATCCCATAATTGTTTGCAAAAATCCTCGAAAAAAAATCGCGAAAATAGCCTATTTTCGAGGTGCCTAAAGTGAGAAGACGCCTTAAAATCTAGAAATATTTCTTGTAAAGCTTTTGACATAAGCTCTTAACACAGACATTCCTTTCAAAGCCGGAAAAAAACCTGTCAATTTTCAAAAAATTTAATAATAATTCAAATCTCAGAAAATATTATCTCTTCTGGTGAATTATCTGAGTATTTTTGAGGTTTTGAAGGAAAATCGGGGACTTTTCAAGGTTTTTTTTAGGAATTACTGAAAATGCAAGTACAATTTTAGGGAGGAAAAAAATTTAAGGAATATTAAGAATCTTATGACAAATACAATACCTAGAACAAGTATATCTCATCTGTCTTTCTGCCAAAGCACTCTTAAATTATGAATTTTTTCATTGAAATTGTTAAAATGTAATACTTTTCCAGTAAAAATTTTGTGACACTAAACTAAACTTACTTAGAAAGCACAGGACATAAAATTAATAACTAGTATGATGCATTTTTTAATGTTTACAAAACTTGTATTTAGTAGCAATAACTCAACCAATTTTTACTAATAGACAATTAACCTGTTGAAGTTGTTTTGATAATTGCAAAATATCAAATACAAATACCAAATACATTTACCTAAGATATGAATATTGAAAAAACAATAATGCGATTTATACTTTTATATTACCTAATCCACATTCTCCAACGGCCACTATCTTTTGCCTGTTTTCTAAGGCAAGGAGTTTTAATTGTTGTAAATAACCACCAGGGTCACCACAAGCCTCAAATTCTAAGCATCTTGTTGGATGGCAACCTACAGTACTATACAGCATATCTAAAAATAGATTAAAATGACATTTAGAAATAAATTTACTATACATCAAAAACCATATTTAAAGTAACATTAATAGAGCAAATGAAACCTCTGTATTCATATTGTCTTTAGCTTTTAGATATATGTTTGTGGTGTAAATAATTTACATAATAGTGGTTAATAAACTAAACAGTTTAAAATCTTAGGTAAACACCATTCAATTAGGAAATTAATGCAATGTATTAAAAACCAATGACTTGGAAAATGAATCCTATGTTTTGTCGGGATGTTAGCATCAATGTTAAAGAAAAAGAAAATCTTTTACCTAGTCCTCAATTTTTTTGTGCTTGTAATATATAAATCTTAGTTAGTTGCAATAAAAATAATAATTATAAAGATGACTTTATTTTAGTTTTCATACTTATTTAGATAAGAATATGTAATAAAGTGGATCTATTTTGAATTATTACTAAAATAACTATTGCATCTTACTTGAAATTAATTATTAAATTATAATATTCAGACACTATTTTTAGTACTCTACTTGAAAATTATATTGAGAAAACAAGAAAATAAATGTTTAAATGTTAATACAATGCATTCAATATCAAATAGAAATCAGTAACAAACACCACAAAAGCTACATCAGCATATATGTACAATAATTAATCTATAATTTTAATTCATTTTTTAAAATCTAATTACAAATATAGCAAAGTAAAATATAACTACCACATGATTTTGCAATCTCAAGAGCTGCCCTGCAGTCTTCTAAACTACCACCAGTGATAAAAATCTGTTTGCAAGGAAAACAATAAGATATTTGGGTAGAACATGGAAATTAAATTATATATAAAAAAAAAAAAAATCATTGGAAAACATTGCATACTTTTTCAACTCCATTAGCCACAGCTCTTCTTAGTATTTCATGTAAATCATCAACATGTTTTCTAGTACCATTGTAAATTCCCCTGAACATAGGGTCTACAAAGCATAAGGAACATAAAATATTTCATGAAAGAATTCAAATTTTTCTTTAAAGCAAAATTTTCATATATTAGAAAATGTGATATCTTAGCTATTTAAAATGTTGTTAAATTTCATAACTATTTAAAAGACAAACAAAAAATTAAGGAAAAAACAAATTGATAATATTTATTAATATACCTGTTAAATTAGCTCCAATGTCAATAAACTTCTTTCTGATAATGGGAACTGCCATTTTGAACCATATCTGAAAATAAAAGAAATTTGCTTGAATATAAAATAATAGTAATAAATCATAAATAAACAGAAAAGTATGACCTTCCATATGAAAAGGAGATATTAAACTATTTGTAAACAGCCTATTTTGAACAGCTGTCTAAAATTTCTGAGAATAAAATATCTTTAAAATTAAACTATCCACTTGAACATTTAAGAGAAATCGGTTTTAAAAATCTTACTTGATATTTGCCTTGAATATCAACTGTCAGTTAGTTGCAATATCAGTAATCAGGTTAATGCTACTTATATTCAATAAATTTGCTGTTTTTTATAAAAAAAAATTTAAAGTATGTTTAATATATTTTCTCTTGCTCTCAATTTGAATAATTAGCAATATAGTTAAATATTATGAAAAACTTTAAGTAACTCTTGTAGTAATAGTTATAAGAGAAAAGTTATTGTAATAAAGAAAAAAAATACTCCCGCTTGTTTAGCTATACCTTTTCATTTATGCACCTTTTGTTTACTGGATAGAGTACATTGAATAAAAGATAAAATAATTAACTCTCATTAGAACATAAATTTAATGGACTAATCATACGTTTAAAACAAACATTATGATTAAGTTGGCATTAATATTTTTAGAAATTGCCACACACACTTGCTCAAAATATACATTTTTGATTTGAAAGATAGAAAAATATATTCGGTGCAATAAAAAACATATCGCATTTCTACATCAAAAGTGGCATAGCTAAGAATTCTTCATTTTTAATAAAAATGTGTACAGAATCAAAGAGTGCATAATGTACTTTTGAAGCTGGTTGAAAGGTACAAGATTGTTTGCAAGTTGAAAATGATGTATGCCGTTCTTGCAGGTTCAAGTCCATGCAGCCTGTGATTATGTACAAACTTAGGAAATTTTTAAATGAAGAATTTTGAATAGTGTCATTTTGAAGGATACGATACTATATTGAAAATACGATGTCTTAAGTTTTAAATTTGCTTATAGAAATAATTATAGGAAAAATACACAATGCAATTGATATTTTCTACAAAGCTACGAGAGAATTAAATTCTAGCATACATAAATATATTCTTATTAAAATAAAACGTGTTTTACCACATTCAAAACACGAAGTTATGTTAAAAATATTTTGAAGCAGACGAAAAAAACATGATCAGTTACGGTTAAAAAGAAAAATTTAAGTACGCAATGCATAATTTAAATTTAGTTGAACTTCAATCTTTCATTATCTTTCTGCGCTTTAAATCATTTTTATTTCTTAAATGCCTTGTAACTTTAACCAAAATTTCAAGATTTAAATATTTATAATATTTGTCACTTTGCTTTCAAAGCTATCGAAGAAATTCATTTTTCAAATATGTGTATTATCTAAAATTTCTGCTTTCACTCCACACTTGTAAGCGTCGCTTGTTTGTTTACATTCGTGGATTAACAGTAGACTGGGAATAGCTATTTTAGTTATATAAGATCCATACAACAAACTCTATTTCAAATAACTGGAGATCAAAATATCAGTAAGTCTTTCTAACAAAGGTGCAATTTCTAAATCATGACACATTCTAATATCATTTGACCAGTTTTCGCAATTTCCTTCAAAGTGTGATTTTCTTATCAATACTTGTTTAGTTACGATTGTGTTTTAACAGATTATTTCAAACCAGGTTAAGGTTATATTTTAATTATTATATAATCTCATCTAAAGTTCTTTTTTATTTATAAGTTTACTTCCTTGATTGATCAGTTATTTTCCTCTCCGAAGGAAGACGTTCTGCATTTATTCTCCAATCTCCATTTTATATATTTTTAATAAGTGTTTGTTAGACATTTTTGATAGAAGATTGAGACATTTTCTGTGCATTTTTTTTTTTTTTTTTTTAATTTTTATTTGGTAAGTTTTATTAACATTATTCGAAAATGTTACTTATTTATAACCTTCTATTTTATCCACTTTAAATGCTGAAAGGACACACACACAAATAATGTAATCAGAAGTTTATTTATATATATCTCTAAAATTAAAGGTTTTGCCATACCCAATCTGAGATTTTCAAGCCAGATGATGTAAATTATTCTTTGTAAACCTTGAATGAGTTTATTTGCAAACTCATACTTTATTAATTATTAGAGAAATCAAGCTAGTATTTAAACTCAGATTTTAAAATAAGAAGTGTGTCAACATTTGTATTGTTTAATTTTTTATTAAAATTCAGTGATTTGGTAACACTCCTAAAATCATTTATTAAAACTCTAAATATCGTAAATGGTAAATAAATGCTCATTTTTTAACTATGCAAAGTTGAAAAGAACAGATATTTTAATAAAAGTTTGTTTAAAGTGATTCCAGCTACAGTTGTAGTATAGGGATCTGACATTTTAGGTAACTTAGTTTTGTTCCAAAATAAATCAGTTGAACACCATAGTTCCCATAAAACTGTTTAGAGTGTTCTTTGAGGGTTTCAATACAAAAATATTTATCTTTTAAAATTAGACAACGAAAATTAGTTAGTCTCTAAATGGTATTTGTACCTGGTTTAAATTCTTTCAGTAATGTAAGTGTTACTTCCATAAATTCAATTGTTTTACTTTATTAAATATCCACAAAACAATCCCATTACAGTTTACGTTTTTAATACCTCATGTAAAAATCTAGTGGAAATTTTATTTAAATTGTTTTTGTTGACCTATTCAGAAAACTAGTCCAAATATAAATGCAAGTTATCAGCATCAAATGGTCTTCAATTGTAAAATTTAAAAAAAAAAAAAAAAGCTTATACCTGTAGGAAGAAGAAAGTATTGTTGGGTATGTTTGTATTTTTATAGGAAGCTAGAGTTCTATTTCGCAGTTAACGATATTTTGCTCATTTTATCTTTGAAAGAATTGGAACGTCACTGGCTACATGAGATTTTAATAAAAACTTACTTTTCTAACCCTATGATACAGGGTATGATAATAACTTGAGATCTACCAAATGAAATTGAATCATTTTTTTTTTCTTTCTATGAATTGACTAATCTAGGCTAAGAGGAACACAATTTCAATCCCATTGAATGCTGTAGTTCTAAATAATCAATCGACTAAAATGCCCCTTAAGGGCTCTGTCTACTTTGGATGCATGAAAAGAAACCGCTATTTTTAATAATTTTTTTTTAAAAGAATACGGTTATGTTTATTGATATTAAACTTGTTAGGCTTAACAAAAACATTTGTTAATTTAAAAAAAAAAAATATTCTTTTAATATATGTTTTTCATAAACAAAAATAATTTTTTGAATATAACTTCATATTTTGTTCTTTTTTCTCATTAAAATATGTAATTGTTTGTTATTCTATTGCAGTTAAAATGTCTCAAAGCTTCAATATTTCAGAGACACTGGAACCAGTAAAGAAATATATCAATGATACATGCGAAGGAAAAGAAGCATGGGAAATCATAGCAATTACTATTTTTTCTATTAGTTTTATTTTTTTCCTCAACAGAATAATGTCAAGTTTCTTTGGTATGTAAATATAGTTATTTGGTTTAACAATTCATTTAACAGTTGTAATGGAACCTTATAGTATCAAGATTATTTTTCCTTAACATTTTTTTAATTTTTATCCGAACTATTAAAGAAAAAGTGTACTGTCTGTTAATGAGCTTCTTGATCTAAAAAGATCACTATTTCAAAGACTATACATTCCTGCATTTCAAGTTCTGGCGTTGCAAAATATACACAGTATAACTTATGTAGAATCTGTTTCTTCGTTACTAACTTATGAGTTAATTGACATCCAATTTAGTCAATCAATTTGATTTCTTATCTTTTGCTAATTGCTGCTGCAAATCTGAATAAACTATTTATTTAAAAAAAAACTATAATATATAAGTACTTTATTGGATGTTAATAAGTCCAACGAATTTTGCATGTTTTGGGAAAATGATGCCAACAGTGTGTTATAAAATCCTCTCATTTGCACTGTAGCATCACTATTTTAGTCTGGTAGTATAGTTAAAGTTGGAATTTTTTTTTTTGCTTAGAAATTCATTCAAAAGTAAAACGTTACAATTTCCAATTTGTGTGTAAGTAAATTTTACAAATACAATGATTGAAAAAGGTTTTTGGAAATATTGATGATTAGCAATTTAAAATTTCAATATTTATTACGCTTTTTATTAATGACCTGTAAATAATCTAAATATGTGAAAAAAGGGGGGAGCAATTGATGAATAGTACTTAAGCAGTCTTAAAATTTTAGTTTAAAAGTTTTAAATTTTTTAACAAAATTTTGTGTGAATACTTTATACATATATACTAGCTTCAAGCAAGTAAAATAATGCTTTCAGAAACTCTGTTTTATCAATTGTTTAAAGTTTCTGAACTGGTTTTTATATTGTGCCATCAATCGGATCACAAGCTTTCATCTATTCAATGTGAAATTTTGTTATGTTTCAGTTTGCTTTTCTCATTGTTGTTTAAATTTTTTTGACTTTCAAACCTTGTGGAACAAGAATTTTGGGGTAACAAATGTTAATTAGGCTTTTGTCATATCAAATTTAAAATTAGATAATTGTACATTTTCATTAAATAAAAGATTAAATTAAGAAATCCTGGCTGGGTTCGTGCCCTTGATAACGAGATCCAGTCGGGATTTCTTAATTTAATCTTTTTTTAATGAAAATGTACAATTATCTAATTTTAAATTAGATGTTTCACATTTGATTATTCTATCTTCATGCAGCATTGCGCTGAGGAGGAATTTTCAAAGTTTTTTACAATTTTTTCAGTATGACAATAGTTTTTGCATTTCACTTTTATATTTGCTTTAGGCTTTTGCCATAACATATACAGAAAAATTCTCATATTTTTGCTTCGATTATGGTAGTTACCCCCTGACAAAGTTACTATAATCAACAAATATGTATTTTTTCCAGTTGTTTATCTTTTTGTTATTTATTAATTATTTGCTATAACTGCCATCAATTGGAAAATTAATATATGCACTAGAAAAAATGAAAATCAAGTTAAAATCACCATAAAAGCTCTGAATTTTCTCATCTTTCTTTTAGCATTTTCAATGCTTTAGAGTTCTTGCTCCAATAGAAATAGCATTACGGCAATGTCAAAATTAAAAATTTGTAATTTTGGAAATTTATTTTTAAAAAAATAATTAAAATTTAGAATTCTGGTAGCACTTGTACAATTTCAGATTCTAAACTAAGTAATATTTAACGTTTCATATTTTTGCGAACAGCTGTCCTTTCAAAGCAGTCTTCACCAAAAATTACGCAGTTATTACCCCTATATGATTTACATTATGACTGAATTTAAAATGTTTAAAAAAAAACATTAAAATTTTAAAATTCTGCCACTGTTTTACAAAAGTTGAAGTGAGAAACTAATTATGTTTAACATTTCAGAGCTGCATGTGTAAAAACAGTGCTATCACACCAAGCTCAACATTTCAATCCTTATTTTTTTTTTTTAATATCGTAGGGAAATATCTAAAGATGAAACTTAAATTGTTTCAGAGGATGGATTTACTCAAGCTGGGTGGTATTACTTGCGAAAAATGCCGTTTGTAAAAGAAGCAGTTGCAAAGAAAATCAAAAACACCACAGATGAAATTGAAAAAGAACTTCACAAAGGAATGGAAAATAAAATTTTCCTTCAAAAAATTCCAAAAGATTCCTGGGCTTCAGTAAGTGCTTCATACACAAATCTTTTCTAAAATCATTTTATTGTAAAGTGTTTGGTGTGGTGCTAAAATTAAACAGATTTGCAATCAAGGGTATCCAAATTTGATTTTCTGATTAAATATTTATTTTTAATGGTTTTTATATATAGGATGGGATTCTTAAAGAGATTGATAAATACATATCATATGGAAAGTATTCATATAAGGATGGATACGTGTCTGGGGCTGTATATTCAGGAAACAATGAAGAACTGTATGACTTGATGCAACATGTGTACCGAAAAACCGCATACACAAACCCTCTTCATCCAGATGTTTTTCCTGGAATCCGGATTATGGAAGCTGAAATCATAAAGATGGTCTCTAAACTTTTCAATGCCAAGGAAGCAGTTGGAACAGTAGGTTCATTTAGTTTTTTAGTTGATACCTTGTTGCACTTTTCAGAAAATATTTGTTATATTTAAATTAGTTTTGCATTAAAAACTTTAAAATTGTAATCCATATCTGGTTTGATAAAGGAAATTTTCAAAAGTTTGATTCCAGGAAGAATATTAGTGTTCTCTTTATTTTCTGGGAAAAGTACTAGAATTTTGTATATAATTCTTTATCTTAATAAAAAAGGACAAATCAATTTAGATTTCAAATTCTTAATTTTAATGCTAATAAGTTTTTAAAAATTGCTGTATTAAACTTCAACGATTACAATTTAATTCAAATGTTGAGTACAGTTTTTTTTTTTTTTTTTTTTTTTTTTTTTACTGTTTCTAGAATTATGAATTACTAGGGCATTGTATTTGAAATATTCTTAAATGAACTGCAGGAAAAATTCAACAATTTTTCATTATTTTAAGTTTTTACAATTTTTTTTATGAGCTGTATCCTAAGGAAGGGGGGGGGGGGGTATAGAGTTCAGACCCATCTTAAAATATTTTCCATTATATATTATACCCTCCCCTCTCCCCCCTTTCTGAAATGAAAAGTTTAGATACAGGCTTGATTTTTTTCTGAAATGTGATTTAAAGTGGGATGGTAATTTTTACCTTTTGGGTAAACTGGTATTTTAGCTTTGTCTTGCCTTCCTTATAGTATTTATAGAAGTTTTTCTTGTAAAATAATATCCAGATTTCTTTAAATGTTTTATTTTTAGCATTGTATCAATTCTATTTATTAGGTTACAAGTGGAGGAACAGAAAGTATTTTTCTGGTCTGTAAGGCTTACAGAGATTATGCAAAACATGAGAGAGGAATAAAAAATCCAAACATGTAAGTTTTATGTCTTTCATTTAAATTCCTGGCTTTGTCTGTGTTTAAAATAGTTTGTTAGTTTTAGAATTTTTGTTTAAGTGTTGTATTTAAATTTGATTGTTAATCTTTTCAGGGTGATACCAGTTACAGCTCATGCTGCTTTTGAGAAGGTAAGTGTTGTATATTATATTTATATCTCTATTATATTTTTAATCTATGAATATGGGCTTATGATCCACTTGTGCCATTAAAACAAAGGGAAAAAATCAAAAATTGCTGTCAAGCTAACTTTATATTAAAGAACTGTGAGTAAACAAATTAGTGCAAATCCTAGTTGAAAAATCAACCTTTAGGTGATATTTAAAATTAGCTTTTTAAACCAAATTCCAATACAGTTACAACTCTAAATTTCCTATTATGTAAATTTGAATTTTGGACCATTTTTTAACAGTCACCCATTTATGTTCATGTGTACATTTCTGCATATTTATATTGCTTGGGTTTTAATAGTCTTATTTTCCCACCTAATGCTAAACTAGAAAAACATTTATCCATCTTTTTTTTTAAACCAATAATTTTATATTTTGCTGAAAAATCACTTCAGATGGTAGAACAATAATGCATCTTCAAATTTGTCAAACTGGAGTTAAGATCTCTATTGTGGAAAGGAATGCCTAGGGCATCGAGGAGAACAAAGACATGACTGTAACAATATTACACTAATTCTAAGTTAGGCGTCGCTAAATTTATAGTGAAATCAATTTGATTTTTCATATTTTCTGAAAATTCTTTTTTTTTTTAATTGCATCATTGTTCTACTATAGCGGCGATATATCTGGGTCCTTAAATTTAAATTATCAATTACCCTTGAATTATGTGTTGGATAAGCCAAATTACATTTCTAAATTTAGATTCATTTTCCTAAATGAATATTTAAAATTTAACTTGAATCTGTTTGGATAATTTGTAAATGATTGTTTATTTTGTAATTCCTCTACTTTAGCATATTTATTTAATTTAAAACATTTAATCAATAGCAATGATTAACATGCATCAATCTTAATTAGCGTCTTAAAGTAACAATATTCATTTTTGTTCTGAAGGCTGCTCAGATGCTGAAAATTAGAGTGAAACTTATAAAACTTGATCCTAAATCCATGAAAGTAAATGTGAATGCAATGAAAAATGCTGTTGATAGCAATACCTGTATGGTAAGTAAATGTTTTTATCTTCTGTGTACATTGTTCTTTCATTGCATTCCCATTTCTGCTTGGGAATTTTGTCTTATTAATATTGTTTGTGGTCAAATTTATAATCCTATTTGGGTCTAGTGTGGTCACTTTTGTGCCTTTGTAACTGAATAATTTGTTTTAAAATTAACATTGAGTTTCCCACCTTTTTATATGACATTACTTCAATTAATAGCATAAGAAATTATTATATAATTTAATAGTATTGCAAATAAATCTTATAGGCATGTACAAAAACTTGAGGAATAACCACAACATTCAATAAAATCGTGTAAAATTGGGTAACAACTGCTCTAAAAGAAAGTTTTACATATTTTTTTTAAATCTTAAGTTACTAAGTTTCAAATTTTATACAACATATGTATTTTAAACTAACTCTAAAGTAAATATGAATACAGTCACAAGCAACTTAACTTTTTGGGGACGTGTGAGTTATTTTTAGTTTGATTATTATCTTTTTAAATCGAATTTGGATTGTTTTGTTGTATCATATTTTTTTTATAAAAAGTTATTTAATTTTTTTTATTGCACTTGAATATTCATTGAACTCTTGCTGTTTTTTTCCAATTGTGATTTTTAATTTTATACCACTTTCAGCTTGTAGGATCAGCTCCCGATTTCCCACATGGTTGTATTGATAATATTGAAAAAATTGGAATGGTATGATTTTTATTTGTGTGTGTATTAAATATTTTTTTTACAATGTAATTATTTTTAAGGTTATACAATAGTTTGTAATCTTTTTAATTGACTTATTTCGTATCTTAAACAAAGATACATTCAGGGACAGTACAGTTTCTGCTTAAAATTTAAATTCCTCCACTAATAGAGACCTTATTTTCCTGCTAAACATATAAATTATTCTATTAGAGACCACTCAGTTCAAATTTTTAAAATTCAAATATGTTTTTTATTTTGAATATTTTTTAAATATATAATTAAATGTTTTGAAATTTAGTAATTTTTAAAAAACTCTTTTTGGATTATTAGTGTACTTAGATTAAGTAAAGAATGTACACTTTCAGTATTTTTCCAAACTATATTATGTTTTATATACCCTTAGTTCTTGTTTAAAAAGTATGCAAAAACTTTATACATAAACACATGCAACTGAGCCACCTCTTTCCTTTTTTAATATATGATATATATTTCTTCCAGATAGGCTCCAAATATAACATTCCTGTGCATGTTGATGCTTGCTTGGGTGGATTTCTTTTGCCTTTCATGAACAAAGCTGGTTTTCCACTTCCTCCATTTGATTTTACTGTTGAAGGTGTGACAAGTATCTCAGTGGACACACACAAAGTAAGGAATTGGTTTCATTCTTTTAGTATTTGTATCAGGTATTTAGCTGGGGAGGCAGCAAATATAACTTCTTAAGCAAATTGCTACAGAATTTTCTTAAAGGTTAAAATTAGAAAATGTTATTTAGCTCTTTTAATGAAACATTGAGCCATATAATTCCCAAAATCCCCATTTTTGTTATTCAAAGATTAATCATTGGCCTTAAAAACTGTACAAGCTGAAACTTACAAAATATTTTCCCTTATAACACTTGTTATAAAATAGCTTTAAACATATAAAGTTCATATACCTATATCTTTAAAAAGTTTAATTCATTTATATTCAATTACTTTATTGTTTTATTGCAATTAAGAAATCACCAAGTAAATAAAAAATACTGACATGTTATGAATAATATATCATCATACCATAGATTTGCCTTAAATAATACCCAATAGCTATGCAATGATATATTGGAAGAAGAGGGTATTTTTTTTCATAATACAACTGCACAAACAGTTTACCAATGCATGTAATTTGGTTTTGTATGCTAAGTAAAGTTATACAGCAATTTTTTTTTTTTTTTTTTTTTTTTTTTTTTGTAGAATGTAGACATTGAGTCAATGTGGGAAAAGTCAAGACTTATGACCAACAGAGGTTTACTGTATCCTCCCCATAAATACCCCAATTTTTACAACAAAAAAAGTGAAAAACTTTCACCAGACCATCTGTGATCAGTAGCCATTTTGTATATCCCAGTTTTTGAAAGCATTGTTTTAATGTTATCGCCAGAATACAAACACCAGACAAATTGGAACTTGCATCATTCGTCATATAATAAGCTGTGTTAGCTATTTTATTGTTGTTGAGAAATTGATCGCAATGTATAGTAATAATTTTAATAATTGATATATTTAGCACACTATGTTAATTATTAATGCCAATGTACATAAAGCTTAAAAAAAATTAGTTGTGATACTTAATCTTTATTTTTATGAAAAATTATAGCTTTTTTGTGTGTGATAAAGTATTTTTTTTATTCATCCATTTCTTGTTAATAATTTTCTAAATTGATTTATTACAGTATGCATATGCACCAAAAGGTACCTCTGTTATACTTTACAAAGACAAGCAGCATCGTCATTACCAGTTTTCTGTTCAAACCGACTGGCCTGGTGGTATATATGGAACCCCAAATCTTTCTGGTTCGTTTTACATTTATATATTGCTTTATATGTTCAGTGAATCTGCTATTTTTAAATTTTATTAATATTTTTTATCATTCTATAAAAGTTCTGTATTACAAAATATTTGTTAAACTTTAAACATTTTAAATTATTTAAATGGGAAATTATAATAATATAAAAAATAAATATAATATACTATAAAGATATCATATTATTATTAAAATTATCAAAAATGTGTCTGGTTATTGTTTAAAAAAATTATTGTATAAATGTTTTAAAAACATTTTTCATAGGTAGTCGCTCTGGTGGGTTGGTTGCAACTTGTTGGGCATCACTTCTTTACCATGGAGAAGATGGTTATGTTGAGTCTACAAAGAAAATAATTTCTGTCACTAAATATATTGAAAAAGGGTGAGAAGTTTTTTCTTATATGGGTTGACTTCCGTTTTATAAGTAATACGCATTTAGCGATATAGTTTGAATCGCCAGTTAAAGCTCATAAACATGAATGAATGACATTAGAGCCCATGAATGAACTATAAGTGTTAATGATATAAAATTTCTTACACAATATTAAGGATAATATTTTTTGTTTTGTATAATGTACCTTGCATTGATGCCTCATTTTTTTTACTTCAAAGTTTTACAAAATATATAATTTTCTATCTAATTATTCTATTTCAAAATATATATATTTCTAGAAAATATATAATTTTCTATTAGACTTATTTTTAAGAACTTTGAATGTAAATGTTCATTGTCACTGTAATGTAAATTTTGAAAAATATCTATTATATATCATTACTCCAATTTTCTCTAACAATTTTATTAAAAAACATTGTTTTATATAGCTCAACTGAAATTGTTAAATCGTATTTCTGCTCCTTCACATATATTTTATCTAAAAATTTGAATTCGTATTCTATTTGAATATTTTAAAGTTAAAACTTGTTCTGCTAAAAAAAAAAAAAAAAATCAATAAAATATATTGTTTTGTAAAAATGACCCTAAATAAACTCTGATTATCAATTATGAAAATGAATTCAAGTTTTATTTAACTTTTATAAATGTTTATATGAATTGCCAATTGAATATAATATTTAATGTTGAAAGATTTGGAAAAAACTAGCAGAAGTAACTTGGAAATGTTGCGTTACATCTTCCAAAACACCTGAACCATCTTTTAAGTAGGTAAATTAAAATCATGAAAAGTACAGCTTACACATTCTCTCTCTAATTTAAGATAGCTTTCCATGTTATTGTACAAACTAAATTTTCTTTTTGAGAAGTTACATGAAATGAAATCTCAATCAGTTAAGTAGTTGATGTATCTAATTTATTGTTAATTATATAATCTATTAAAAAGTTGTAATGAGGAAATTTTCTTTCAGTCTAAAGGAGATTGATGGTATATTTATCTTTGGGAAGCCTGAAGTGAGTGTTATTGCACTTGGATCAAAGGTGTTTGATATCTACAGACTCAGTAGTGCTCTGACTGAGATTGGATGGAATTTGAACATTCTTCAGTTTCCACCTGGATTTCACATCTGCTTAACTCTTCAACATACCTATGAAGGAGTTGCCGATAAGTTCCTATCTGATGTTAGGAAATGCACCGAAGAAATATTAAAGGACCCTGTATCAAAGACCACTGGAACAGTAAGTAGATGCGGAAGTTGTTTTTATATATGTCGCAGGGAAATGATGAACATGGATATTTGATCAAATTCCTAAGTAAAATTATCAGTTCACGAAAGATGTTAAAATTACAACTCTGTGAGGTGATTTCCATGAAGAAAGTAATTGATTTAATCAAATCCCTTAACTTTTTTAGGGAAAAGATGAAATAAACAAGTCAGGACTCGCACAGCTCTATGTTTCGCTTGTTACCACTTCATTTTACACCACCACACCCCTCCTAAGTTATATAGAGGCCCATTAGATGTAAATAACATTGAGGGGATCATATTAGATGTAAAAACTAAAGTGTACCAAATTGGAACCTCAGTTGGAATTATAAAAGATTGGCTACTTAGAAACACTCTTCAAATAGCTACTACAACATTTACCGAAACAGTTCCACAAACTGACCTAAGTCTGCATGAAATTGCAGAAAAATTATCCTTATTTGGAGGTCAAGGATTCAAGAAGTGTTACTGTGAACAATACCATGTAAAATAAAAAGAAGTGCACGTAAAAATAGTAACATACTTTTTAACTCAAAATGCCATAAATCAACCACTGGTGTTTATAAAAATGAATGAATATTATTATTTATTCATTACATTCACTAAAAATGTTTAAAATTTCACCAAAAATATCCTTTTGTTTTTAAAAATATTAGCTTAAATATCTATTTCTTTTGTTTATTAGTTTCGAATAAATAATTTGTGTTTCAATAACTATAGTTGTAATACCTACTCTACATTTAATAATGCATGGTTTACTAAATAAATACTTTTAATATCTAAACAATATTATTTCATCTTTTCACTAAAACAGTTAAGGGATTTGATCACATCACTTACTTTCTTTAGGGAAATCCCCTTTCAGCTTTGTAGTTTTAACATCTTTCGTGAATTGATCATCTACCTTAGGGTTTTGATCAAATGTCTGTTTTTATCATCTCCATGCGACATATACATTGATGATTGTAATTAAAGTTATGTTTTAAGTTGTTGGGAACTTGTACTAATGTATAGATCTTTATGTAGTTATGTTTGCATACTACTGAGATTGTGGGAAAACAATTTCTAAAATAAAAAATAAACATTGGTTCAAATTTTTTCCATCATTAAGAAATATGCAGTTTCGGGACCTTACATGGAAGTTTATAAACTTAACCTTTTTTGAAAAGTTCAAATGAAGATTTATGACCAAAATCCTATCCAGTAACTTTTGAAAATCTATCTTATTATTATCCATGAAGTGTTCTTTGTGTGCATATTCACCTAATAAAATCTTAATATATTTTTCAGAAATCATTTTAACATGATCTCCTTTCCTCTGAGAATCTGATTACTATAAACAGAGGAATTTCAATGATGAGCACTGTTTTCGTTTCAAGTTAAAAATGTGTAAGAATAGGAGTAGAACATATGTAGAGATATTTTTATTTAGTCTATTTCTTTATCTAAAATAAACATTAGGTGCAGGAAAGACCAATTCAAATGAGTGATAAAACATGTTCACATTGGTGATAAATATCATTGTCTTTGTTTGGTGAATTTCATTTTTAATGTTTATAGATTTCCGATGTTTGGGCATTTCATCAATAAGCAGCTGTAAAGTTCTCGGCCTATCTACTGTAATAGAAATTTACTCTATCAATCAAAATACTGCAAGTTCAGATTAGTACACAAAATTGTTGATACTAACAGAATGTCATTCACATTGAACACAGACAATGTGGTCATGTATATTGGTAGTGCCTTTTTATGTGGGCATCTTTTGTCATACTGCTGACTCTCTGATACATGAAGATTCAGTATCTTTTCCTTAAAATCAAAATGATTTTTTCAACTTGTTTTCTTCAAGGCCCAAAAGCAGAAAGCTTTAAATATTGTTGATAAGGGCCACTGCAGAGTTTTCATGTAAAGATAATTTCACTTGTAGGAAGCTCATTTAGATGTTGGTTTATCTATTGGAAATTGGCTGTGAATAGAGCTGAATTTAATGATGTTAGAAAACTGAGGCCTGTTGTGTTTTATACGCAAACAAATTTAGTTGAAATTAATTTTTTTCACTTGTGTGTTGCCTTTGTTTAATTAACTTATTTTCTAAACACAAAATAATTATGCTTGAATTAATTTTTAGTGCAAGAAAATAGAAAAAAATATGATTTTAAATATTTAAATTGATCTATGTGAGAAAAAAAACTTTTCTTAAAATATTTTTCTTGAAAAAATTGTGCAATCCTAACCTATCCATATTGTTTCTTTTTCAGGCTGCTATATATGGAATGGCTCAGCAGATACCTGATCGATCTCTTGTTTCTGAAATTGTATGGGCTTATTTGGATGCTGTTTACAGCATTAAAGGTGAGGAACCAGCTTTAAACGGATCTGCAAAATAAAAACTTCATCCATTATATTGAACTATATTCTTAAGTATGATATTTATGCTCCTAAATCCAGGAAATCTCTGTGTGTATTAAATCCTAAAGCTTAATTTTTATAAACCAATCTTGTGTGATGCTTTTTCAATTTGTGAGTTTAATATTATTTAATATAATTGTAAAACCAACTATTGTGTCCAATTTTTTCTATTTATAGCATTCCTCAGAATATATATTTTTTCTTGTTAATTAATCTCATTTATACAATACTATTTAGCAGAATTTAATGCAATTACAATGAGAAATCAAGCATTAAAAATTAATATTAGTTCAACTTTGGATATTGTAGGATAAAATGGCATTGGATTGAATTTTTCAAAAAGTTTAAGAATCATTTCTTTGTTTTACTCTTAAACTTTATTTTTAAATAAAAAGTACTTTTGTTTAAATTACTTTTAAAATATTTATGCTTATTTATGTAGTGCAAATAATTTTGCAAAATGTATATTTCTAAATTGTTAACTGGGATAAATTGTATCCAGCAATGGAGGGCATTGACTATGAGAATACCTCTATCCTATCAGCTTTAATTTATATAAATTGACTGAAGAATTTAAATAGATTTAAAACACAATTTTGTATTTCTTAATTTATTACTTTTTTATTTTTTGTACTCACTAAAAATACTTTTAATGCTAATGTTTAGGTTTTGTTTACTTTTTTTTCATGTAAATTGTGTGCATTTGTATTTTTAAAATAGTGTAATGTTCAAGTTGTCAAGTGTGATACTTTTGTTGCAAGTGATTTAATCCTTATGAGCTTTGAATATTGATCCATAACACACAATTTGACTGCAGTTATTGTGATTTCTAAATTGCAGTATATTTTTACTGTCTATTTCCACATTTTTGTCTTGACAAATTTTGAATAAACTATATAACAAATTATAGAAATGTCTCGTAATTTATTTTATGTATAACAGCAAACTCTTAACATAGGTATGCAAATGGCAAATCAGAAGTGTTTTGCTGCTAGGTGGCATTTGTTTTAGTATTGATTTTATTAACTGGTTATAATATAAATTAACCCACTGACGGTCCAAGGAATGGGCAAAATTCTACAGTTTTTTTCCCCTACAACAATTTTTAAATTATATTTCTAATTCAAATATATTGTTTTTTAGAATTGTATTTTATTTATTTTGAATATTTTATTTTAAATTTTATTTATAAATTAAAAAATGTTGTGTATTGCTGGAAAAACTAGGGATCAAATGACGCATATATACGTGCATGACCGTCAGTGGGTTAAAGAGTGTCAAATTGTAAAGTTTTTGCTTTTTTTGTGGAGTTAATATTTCCTGTTTGGTAGGATTATGTAGGTCAAATGAAAGTATTACAGAGTTCGTGCAGTCTTTAGAAGTCCTTATAAACTCCTTATTTTCACTCATTTCTAAGAGTCCTTGTAAAGTATAACATGACTGCCAAAATCGACTTAAATATCTAATGAACCTACTATTTTAATGGCCAGGCCACTAGGGAGGGGAAATAAAAGAACAGTCTGCTATTTTGAGCCTGTTCCTTAAAAAGAGCAGGAACACCCTGTTCTCTGATCACACCAAAACCCTGTTCTTTAATATTCTTCGACGATACATTTCCCACTCGGAGGCAGGTGCTTAGTCCACAAAGTCCTTCCTTTCCACCCTCTGCTCGGGGGTTCAACCAACCAACTATTTCCCACTCCGATCCTATGCGTCACACCTCTGACGTTACACTTGAGGAAGTAGGTTTTGTTTCCCCCTCCCACTCCTCACACACGTAATCATCATACACAAAGAATAAAGCAGACTGATCGTAAACCTCCAAATCCTTGACCGAAACACGCGAGGAATTGTGGGGCACACATCTCCAAAACATAAACGCATTTTGTATAGACAATGGCTGCTTGCTCCGCATTTGGATGCACAAATCACCCGTCAAAAATAGTATGTACAGCTCCAAAAATTTCATTTTACAGGTAAGTTCTTTTCTAACACTGTCTAATTATAGTTTGCATTGATTTTAGTTTCTAAAACTATTTATTTGTGTTTGAATGACTTCAAAATGAAAGTTCGTGTGGGTACTCGTTTCGTTTTCCTTCATTATTGTGTGTATCGCGGAATTTTTGATTAAATTTCAATTAGCCTACAGACTGCCATTTAATAATTAATTAATAACTACCACTTAAGAAGAGGCAATTGAGGTATCTGAATTTTTAAGAATTGTTTTCGTGAAGTCAGTATTTTCTGGAGAGGAAGGATGAGTCACGTTAGGTGATCAAGTTTTGAATGAAAGCACGTGTGCTCTTCTCTCCGGAAATGGAAAAACATAGTTGATTCTCTACTTTGGTTTCAATGTTAAGAAACCAGTCAATGATATGATGCAGTGCATTCAATAAATAAAAGTCACAGTTCATAAAATGTAAAATATAATGTGTAAAAGTAATAAAGTAATATAAAATATAATGTGTAATGCATAAAATGTAATGTGTAAAAGAATTAGTTTCCCATAAGATGAAAAAGTGAAACCGAAAGTTATATTTACATGTTTACCTAACAATACAAAAATTTTCAGCTATGTAATTGTGAATGTGTAATTATGTTATACATCTGTCCAATTCCTACAATATAGTTATTATAACATACATTAAAATTATGTGCTAAATATTATGCATTAACAAAATATGTTAAATTTTTGGAAAGATAATGAAAAAATTTAATTTCTTGAACATTTGTTAATTGTTAAATGGGATTTCCGTTTTATGAAATTGCTATTATCAATTTTTATCAATTATCATTAATTTTAGTCGTATGCAAAATAAGAGATGACATTTTTCTTTACACTTTTTCAAAGCCATGATATTCTACTGTGTTTAAGCTTCAACACAAAAACTTGCTCTTGGAAGGAAGATTTAAAAAAAAAAAATGTTAAATCAGTATTTAAAAAAAAATGTTAAACCAATTATTTGAATAAGCATTATGATACTTAAATAATGAGATTTTCATTATTAAATATTTTTCCATTTTTCGTTATCTAGTAATAAATAGTTTTTTTATTTGTAATTATTGAAAGGTGAACTTAGGAAGAATATGTTCGCCTGTAAAATAACATTTTAAAGATGTTAAAGTTCTTTTTAATAAAAGTGTACATTCATGCTAATGGGTTATTTGTTCTTTCATAACTAAACTATATACCTTTTAAAATATCTAAAAAACAAATAAAAATATGATACGTTTGTTTGCATCATGAAGACAGA
The DNA here is from genome assembly GCA_963978545.1 of Linyphia triangularis. Taxonomy (NCBI): domain Eukaryota; kingdom Metazoa; phylum Arthropoda; class Arachnida; order Araneae; family Linyphiidae; genus Linyphia; species Linyphia triangularis. The sequence continues at coordinate 77,283,370 of OZ021724.1, read as the reverse complement.
TCGAGATGATATTTTATTTGTTTTGTTGCCATTGTTGTTGTTTTTTAAAGAATTTTAATAAAGAATATTTTGTAATGCTATTACTTTTTGAATTTCTTAAATATTATTCAAAAACATAAAATTACTATTCTTTGTTATTTTAATGAATAGTTAGAAATAAACAAACCTGTTGAGCCGAAACTTTTTCCTTTATTCAAATTTATAATTTCACCGGTAATTGTATGGCGAATGATGCCGCCAGGATCCGTTACGGATGCGGGAAGAATGTGTTGGAAGAACCTCCACACTTTCCCGTCGACGGACAAATAGGTGAACTTCTTGAAGTCAAATTTAATAAAATTGTCCGAAACTTTCTTCTTTTCTTCTTAATGCAGCATAGTGTATACATTCTAAGGAAAATATGTGAATTTTTTCAATAGATTTATTCATATATTAGTGGATAAAACGCTATTTTTAAAATGCGAAATTTTACACAGTACTCAAGGCGTTTGCTGTTTCTTTTGGAATTATGTTACCCATGATGCCTCAAAACATGTAATGTTTTTCTCCAATGAAGGTCAATGGGAAACGCCGCCTCTGCTTCTATTCTTTGCTCTATGGTATCCATGTTCTCCTAACAGCAGGGCTGTGTTGCGCAGGCGCAGAGTAGATGGATAACATCGATATGGAGTACTATCGATCAAGAAGACTATCGATGAGCAAGTTTGCTTCAAAGAGCCAGTACTTTTCAACCTGTTCAGAACAGTTTAGTTGAGTTGCTCTATCCGAACGACTCAGTTTGAACTGTTCCGTAAAGGAGCTAGTTCATTGGAGCTAATCCTGTTCACTTGCTCTCTGCTCCCGCTCTGTGTCGGAACGGGTGCTATGGGATATAACCAGTTCCGTTTTTCTCGAATATGCTGTTGCTTTCAAATGAAAGTGGAAGCTATCGTAAGTAATTTAGGACAATGTTCGTGCCGGGGGGGGGATCTTTTAAATTAATTTCAGCAGATATAATGCTTATATGTTTTTGTTTGTTTTTTATTTTATTTTGAGTATAAATAATAATAATAAGGAAATTATTTGATTTCTCGTTCTATATTCAAACTTTCAATGCATTGGAATGAAACCGCGTTTTTCTTATATTATGATGTGTTTTTATATTAGGCAAACTTAATTTTTGGTAAATTTGGAAAAAGGAAACATAATTTACAGGGCTGCCACAGGCGACTAAAAAGGCTACTAAAGCGACTATTTTTGTGGCCAGGCGACTATGGCAACTATTTCAATGAAAAAAGGGCCCAAAGCGACTATTTTGAGCAAAACCTTCAACTATTTTTGGGCTCAGGCGACTATTTTTTTAAAAATTGGATATTGTCCGATAGCAGGACGGAAAAAAACGGCACTAAGGTACTGACAATTTTATCAAAATGGTGATTTTTTTTAAGGGGGTTACCACTCTACCAGCGAAACTGTTCATATTCGCTGGTAGAGTGGTCACTTCGTTAGTCCGACGATAGTAACTTCACGCAAGATTGTTGTTTTTGGCGGCAACCGCGGTCATTTTTGTCTACCTGTTAGGTTTCAATGTTTTATCTTTCGCCGTGCAAGGCAACAGCATACACAATTATATTCTCAAATATCAAATTATTTAGCTTTAGTTACTCTAAACAAAAATGAATTTGTGGAATTTGCCCTAAATGCCGGAAGAAAGTGCCATAGTATGGACATTATTGATGTTATTAGACGTTATGTCCGAGATTTGTGCCTTTGTGATGAACGATTTCGCCGTGTAGGTCAATCAATGCAGAATGATTAGAATTTCATTGTTGTAGCTAAATTTATGAATAATTAAATAATTTAAATTTTTAAGCAATTTATTTAATTACTTTGAATGTAGCTTAAACAGGGTGGCGACAGAACCGGGAATTCAGGGAAATGTCGAGGAATTTCGTAAAATTACTCTTTAATCAGGGAATTTTGAAATTTTCGAGTTTCTCTTCTCACGTACCCCGAGTAGGTGAGGACATCTGTCCCGACTCGTGTCACACACATATATATATATATATATATATATATATATATATATATATATATATATATATATATATATATATATATATATATATATATAGTTTTTATAGTTGGCAATCGATTTGGGTGTACTTTTCTATTCTCGGCAGCTAAGCCAGCCAATCCCCCCTCCTTGGCCTACAACCACAAGTTCATGTTCCGCGCGCTTTTTTTTTTTTTTTTTTTTTTTTTTACTTTCTGAAATCATTGTTATGTTTGGAACTTACACATTATTTCTGTTATTTTTGGTTATCCTATAACTTCGCGTCCGCCAGTGTCTTATTGTTAAAAAAATCTGCAAACTTCAATCTGCTTGCATCCTTTACAGACATGATTTTTTTTCTTCTTGCCTTTTGTTTTTTATCAACAGAATATATTAGAACCCTAATTATTTACGTATTATATCGGTTAGATTTTTAGTAATCCTATTATTTAGAAGCGCGACCACCAGTAGATTTATTGTTTAAAAAAATCCTCCAACTTAAATCTGACTGCATCCTTTACAGACATGATTATTGTTCCTTTTATCTTGTGTTTTTTATCATTAGAATATATTGGAACCCTAAATTCCTTAATATTTCAAATTGATTCCATCATATTTTTCGTTTTTATTAACCCTTTACAGCACTGTATTATAGATGTGCAACAAATCTATAGGCATTCATAAGCAAAATGAGTTAAATCCTGTACTTTTTTTTTTCCCTAAACTTTGACATTTTATTTAACGTAATTAATTGAAAGTGATTTGTGTTTTTGATTTATATGTTTAATATAAATCAAACAAAGAATGAAAGTATCCTCCTACCCCTCCAAAAATTTAAAAAAGAATCTGAATGCTCTACTGCATACATTCAGACAAAGGGTCATGGAATTTTTAAAAAAAGTTATTACACTCCCCCCCCCCCCCCATCGCCAAATACTGTGCTTGTCATGTTTTATGAAAACGATTTTTTACCTCATTTAATATGTACTTTTGTGGTTAAGATGTGTTTTAACTTCAAAATCAAAACACATAATTTTTCATAAAATATATGTACCTAATAGTGAAATTTGTGACTGAATAGCAAAATGCTGATTATTTAAGTTTCATGCTCATGCATGCCCAAGTTTAGTAAATATTTAGGACACTGTTTAAAATTTATGTTATTAACAGGATACAGCCTATAACATATATTAAAGAAAATAACATGTTTTTTTTTTTTTTTTTTTTAATTAAAAAGAAAAAATATTGTACTACTTTTGCTTTTCTTGAAGATAGCAAGTATGGGTGTAGTTTGTAAATTGGTTTATGTGAATTTTGTATTTTTTTCTTGATGTTTTCCATTCTTTTTCGTGCTCTAAAGATGCTTGTTTCGATTTTTAGCCTAAACTTAAATTTTGTCGCAATTATATTTTGATATGTAAATGTAATTCTATATAGTCAAATGTATATATTTTTAAATTTCCCATTATTTTCTTCTTTTTTTTTTTTAAATGATAACATCGACACAGAGATGCCAGGGGTGGGAATTCTGCGCCAATTGCGCCAGCGCGCGCCAAAAGCGGTATCCTGCGCCAACTTGCTACAAAACCACATTTAAGTACAATTATGCGCCAATTTTGTTTTAAATCTTCTTTTAAACGCGCACGCTAAAGCGCCAAACCAGCTCGCGCACGCCAAATCTATGTGAAGACGAAATTATGGCAACCTCGAGCGCCGTTTTCGCACGAATTTGCAAAGCATTCGATTCCCCCCCCCCCCCCCCCCAACAGAATGCAATGTGTGGATTATCCCTTTGAAATCGACATTCACGCATGCGCATTCATGTTCAAACGCGCCTTGCACCGGGACAAATTCAAATCGCCGAGTGCTGATAACTGATATCACGTGTGTCATTGATAGAATTTAAGGGGCAGCCTCAAAATTTCTGATTTCTAGTAAGCTAAGCACGGATGGCCATTTCGTACGTACGTACCTTGATTTAGTGTGTTTCGTCGGATTTTTACCACGCCCTCTTGTTCTAAATAAAGAAGAAAGGAATTGGTAAAAAATTAAAGGATTATAACCATCAAATGTTTTTACTAAGAGTTTAAAAAGAATATTTCGGCTCGGACACGCGTAATGACAATGCCTTCTATTAAATTTAGGGTTTGTAAATTACTTGTTGGCTGTTGGTAAATAACTTTTAAACATCCGTTTTACATTTGAAAATAAGTATCACCGAAATGTAATCAAAATCCCGGAATGTTTCCGATTTAAAAGAATAAAAGTAATACTTTTTTATAAGTTTATAGAACTGCAAGTAGGGTAAAATCGCCGTTTTGACGCAGAATTCGACCCGATTCGGAAAATAAAAAAAAATTCACAATATTTTAGAACATTCACAAAAATTTAGAAACATTCTTATTTTAATTTTACTGCATTGCTATTTTTGCTATAAGAAAGGTGTAGAACCTTATATACAATTTTTTATATAAGTAGTTTGGCCTCCTGATTGTACATTTGACAAACGAAATGTTAAAATTTAATTTTTTTTTTTTTTTTTTTTTTTTTTTTTTTTTTTTTTTACAAACCGACTCTAAAGAGAAGTATAGCTTTGAAATTTTCAGCATAAGTGGTTTTGGCCTTTTTTTTTTAATTAGACTTTTTAAAGACAGAATGTTACATTTTAATTAATTTTTTTTAACTAATTTTTTTATTTAAAGAAAAAAAAATACAAAACGATTTCTAATAAGGCTACATCTCTGAAACACAGAATTTAAAAATTTTAATTTGTTTTTTAATTAATATTTTTACAAAGCGACTTCTAATAGATCTAGAATTCTGAAATTTTCAACATAAGTAGTTTTTGCCTTCTAATTTTGCTTTTCATAAACACTTGTTAAAATAATTCAGAGGGGTGAGGAGGGTTGTGTTATTGTATTAAAGGGAACATTTTTTGGTTCTCGATAGGGAGGGGGTTCTAATATTAAGGGTTTACGTTGCAATTAATTTTTAACGAGTCAAGCGAACTTGAATTTGCACTGCAATGAACCTTCTAGAGAGTGAATCGAGCCTATCCTTGCATAGCAATACATTTTCCGCGAGCTTGTACTTGTGTAGCAATTAAACTTTTCAGGGAGTTAAGCGAGCTGTGTTTGTGTTACAATGAAACTTTTAGCGAGCAAAGAGAGTTTGGTTTTGCATAGCAAACCCGTTCGCGAAGTGTCAAAAGCTAATAAGTATAAATGTTTTTTAATTCACAAATTATATATTTTGAATTTACAAATTATATATTTTGAATTTACAAATTATATATTTTGAATTTACAAATTATATATTTTGAATTTACAAATTATATATTTTGAATTTACAAATTATATTTTATGTTGCAATTTTATGTATATCTTATAATTTTGTATTTTAATATGTGTTTTATGTATAAAAATAAAATTATAAAAGTTCAAATTTTAATTATGGTAATTGTTGTTAAATCAGCTACAATTTTTTATATTTCTGCTATTAATCTTCAAATTTTGCTGCTACATTTTCTCTTATTCTGCTCCAAAAGTTAAATTTTGCTGCTCCAATTTTTTGCGAATCTGCTCCAAAAGTTAAATTTTGCTGCTCCAATTTTTTACGAATCTGCTCCAAATGTTAAATTTTGCTGCTCCAAAATTGCTCCAAACTGGGCTCTAACACTTCCCACCCCTGAGATGCACATCAGGGAATTTTCTAGAAATCAGGGAATTTTGTTTCGCAAATTTTGTAGCCATTCTGTTAAAAATTTAAAAACTGGCCCTAAAGAAATTCGATTGCCATTGCCAATATATAGTATAATTGTTTAAGCATGGTACTTGTTTTTCTAAAAAGAGTTGCTTGACTTTGGAAGTTAAAAAAAAAATTATCTTGTTTTTTCAATTGATTTTTACCTTCGTTTTTGCGTGAAGTTTAGTTTTTTTTTTATCTTAGGTGCTGTATGGGAGTAAGGTTGAGTTGACAACTTCCATCGCAATATATAAATATGACAGCGCCTCCCCCAAGACACATGCCTTTTACCGTATGGAATGTAATGTTTTAGACACTATTTTGAATCGAAAGAAGAGTGTTTCTGGGTTTTCGTGTTTCATGTAAATCAACAGTTTTATTCCGATCTTATGAAAAGTGAGGCTACTATTTTCAACGTCTGAGACTACTATTTTCAATGTATGAGACTACTATTTTGGCTACTATTTTTAACATCTGAGGCTACTAAAGCAACTATTTTCAAAGCTTACAGTCAGTGGCAGCCCTGAATTTATGATAACACAACGTTGAGGAATTTTTATTTTCCGAAAATATATATATATTTTTTTCAATTTATTAGGTCTATGTTTCATTGGTCCGGTATATCCCATCCGCTAAATAAAAAGTTCGAGCTGTTCTGTATTTACTCATATGTATATATACATAGGGTAATGAAAGTATAGCATTCGGTAAAAAAAAAAAAAAAACGTTTTTTTTTTTTGCATTTCCCCACGTTTTGAAACATCCTGATTTCAAAAAAGTTATCTAGAAAAATGTCTGTGCGTGCGTGTCTGTGTTCAGCATAACTCCCGAACAAATTGACCTACTATGTTCAAATTTGGTATGCGAGTTGCTGGTGGCCATGGGACCTACCATTAAGGTTTTCGTCAAAATCGCGTATGCTCATAAGGTAGCTGCCATTAAAAAAAATCCATGTTTTTCAATGATTGCTAAAAAACGGCTCCAACGATTTTGATCAAAATCGCTGTGGTAATGCCTAGTAAGGAAAGATGTACTAAACATCCCCAACTTCGAAATTCCAATAAAAGTGCTTTAATTGCGTAAAAAGTTGAAAAAAGAATGCCTTCAACAGAGTTCTCTTTTCTTGATCATACCTCATCAACGATCGTTTTTTCTTTCCCCTCAGTTTCGCTTATAATTAAGGATAATATAAGGATTATCGGAAAGTATATCGCAAAAATCACCATTTTGGCGAAGTTTTTTTTTTCTTTTTAGACCCACACAAGAAGTATCGCCATACTGGCCATTTATTCTAAATGAAGGATGAAAACATATAAACGGTAAATGACACAAATCCACGACAGTATTATAGTGTAATTGAAAGTTGTGTGATGTTCCACACCCCTAGTTTTAATTTTACCTCGGTTTAAATTGAAATTGTGAGATTTTTTTAATTACATGTGTATGTAACAAATAAAAGTTCGTTTTGAAACAATTGCAAAAATAAATTAGCGGAGTTTGTAATAAATTTATAAAGAACATGTTCTTTCATAGAATCCTCGGCATATGAGGACTTACAAACAGTTCGACTTTCTTTACTTACGTATTATACGCAAAGCATAATAGGTCTTTAGTATATACACTTTATCTTGTAGCTCTCAAATGAAATGTAATAATGTTCGTTTTAAAACTCAATTAAAGAACTCGGTGGATTGTAAAATCTGATTTATTAAATAAGTGCGGTTCCACAAAATGACCGCTTAGCGAATTCTTCTCGTATCGAACCAAACGACTATCTCAAACAAAAAACTACATCATAAATCTACATATTGCACATGAACACAAGATATTTCATCATATCTTTTCCAATTATAAAAAAGGGGATAATCCCTTTTTGAAAAGACCTTGGAGGAATTATGGAACAGGGCCCCCACATTGGCGAGATATAGCGCAAGCTGCGGAATTTAGAATAAATCGAAACGGCGACAACAATAGGAACATAATTGAAAATGCCGAATTCTGCAAATTCAGTACTTTCTGTTATGAATTCTGCATATTCGGTTTTGCAATTGTGTATTTAACAAATTCATTATTTTATTTTTGTCTAAACCAACCCTGCTGGGTCATAAGCCTCTTGTTGTGCTTCAAATTTGTATTAATTAGGTAAGAAAGGAAGTGTAGTATTTTGTTTAAGGCAATTCCAAAGGTTGCTTATCATATTCTAAAGGTGCTAGGTTCGAATCTTTGACAGGCTGAGTCGTTCGTTGTGTTTCGAAATCCACTGTAATGAAAGTTGTATTTTTTTTATACAGTGTGCAATAAAACTAGTGAGTCCAATAATTGAGTCTATTGTGAAATATTGTTTTGGTAAAAGTAAAACTGGGCTATCTCTAACATTTTTGTTTCAAGTTAATCTTTTCTTCGCTACATTGTCACTGTGGGAATCTTACACAAATGACTCATCTTCTATAGTACCATTGGGCCAATGTAAATTTTTCTATCCAGAAACAGGTAAACACGACAGTGATTGTGACAAATTATCTCTATCTAGTTGTAAATTTTTTTTTCCCTCCGATATAAGAAGTGTTCTATTGAAAGATAGTTATGATAATATAAGAATTTCTGTTTTTAGAAACGAATAAACACGACAATGTTCAAAAATAATTTATAATTTTTTATTTACTAATATAAAATTAGTTTTTTAGAAATTAAAAAAAAAGAGAAAAGGTAAAACGTTGTTCAAATGGCACCGATTAAATACGCGTTTTAAGCATAGTTTATCATTGAAATGAAAAAAAAAAAAAAAAAATCACTTCAAGCTAATATGTCCTGTTTGGTTGTACTTAGATTTTTATTGTGTGTGTAGTAAAACTAATGTATATTTTAATAATGTTTTGGATCACACACACAAAGGAACTTGATTCTGCCTAAAATTTTAGTTACAAGTTTATCTTCGTTCAAGGTCAATGTGGTAATCTTGTACAATTGACTCTGTAAATTCTGGTTTTAAAAACGAGTAGACCCGATCGTGATTGTGGTAGAAGGTGTCTTTAGTTGTCGAGCTTTCAAGTAAAAGTTTTCTGTCATTCTCTCATCTAAGTTAAAAAGTGAGATTCAGTTCTTTCTAAATAATTTTTTTTTCAGGAGGTGGGAGAGTCGGTGAGGATTTAACCTTTCTCCGAGTCCCAGTGTTTGAAATCTTATAAAGAAATAAAAACCACTAGCTCGTAGCCAGGGCGCGTAGGGGGGATATGGAGATATATCTCCTCCCGAATTTTTTCTATTTGCTATTAGAACACAAAAATGAAAATTGAAGGATTTGAGGGAAAATGAAAGGATTTTTTTTTTTTTGTTTAAAATGGTAAATTTATTTGTTTTTAAATTTCTAAACATACGTAAAAAATTACCTATTACCTGAATTACTAAAAATCACCTCAAATGATCTCAATTTTCAAAATTTGAGTGGTGTGGCAGATGTCCGCTTATTGATGTAGTAATTAACTGAACTGTTTAAAAAAAAGTTTAAAACTTTTAACAAATTAAAATTTCAAAAGTTGTAAGATTATTCAGAAGAAATAATAAAATAATTCTTATTCAAAAACATTAATTTTTATTTTCATATCCAATTAAAGAATTTTAATTAGTCATGTTAATTATGTTAACATGTATTTTTCATTGCTCATTAACTCTTTTTAGAAATAATAATCTTGTGGCTTATTATTTAAAGCTGTATTATTTACATTTTTATCTATCATTTTCAACATCATTTCCAGATTGGTTACATTTTCTTCTAATTTATACTGTTTCCTTTATTGAACAAAATCAAATTGAAAGTAAATAATAATTTGCAGTCTTTTATTATTCATATTGTTAAGTTTAAATGACAAGCCTTATTTTAAAATTACCGTCCAACCATAAAAATACCCGGTTTGTGGGAAATTATCCGCCAACTGGCTATCTGAGATTTGGCAGCCCTGGCTTGAAATAAGTATAATTTAATTTCATTTTGTATTACCCTTCAGCCGAGATTCATTGTCAAACTGTCTTTGTCTTGCTGAAAGGTGAGATACTGCCTTTTGATTGTTAGTAGAAGTTTTTCATTTCATCTTTTTGATAATTTTATATTAATTTTAAAATTCGGAACTTGTTCCGAACATGAATATGAATCGAAAATCTTCAGCTGTATGGAGGTATTTTAATGACCATGATTCTAATCGAGCAATATGCACTATTTGCAAGCAAATTGTTTCTTATAAAACAACAATTTCTAATCTCAAAAGATATATAGCGAAAGTAGTTAGAAAAGGACAGTCCGGGGCCATGGCGCAATGCGCAAGGGACGGGGGACGATGACGTCACCGGAAGGGGGTGTGACCGGATATGACGTCACAGGAAGTGACGTCGCCGGATATGCCGTCACCGGAAATCCCGTGACCGGAATTGGAGTTGAGTTGTTCCCCTCCTGCTGCCGTTTTAGTTTTTGTTTCATTATAAGCTGTTTGTGTATGACGTCACAGTGGGAATAACGTCATAATGTGTTTTATATCAAAGTTTTGAGTGGTGGCAACACTTTTTAGTTTCGGTTTATCTAACAGACGGAGTTGAGTTGTTCTAGGACTGCTTCTTAATAAGAACGTTATGGTGATAGGCTTTTATTGCGTGACGTCACAGTAGATATGACGTCATAATGTGTTTTATATCAAAGTTTTGAGTGGTGGCAACACTTTTTAGTTTCGGTTTATCTAACAGACGGAGTTGAGTTGTTCTAGGACTGCTTGTAAACGAATAAGTTAGAGTGATAGGTTTTTATTGCGTGACGTCACAGTAGGTATGACGTCATAATTTGTTTTATATCAAAGTTTAGAGCGATGGCAACACTTTTTAGTTTCGATTTATCTTTAAGATGGAGTTGAGTTGTTCTAGGACTGCTTGTAAACGAATAAGTTAGAGTGATAGGTTTTTATTGCGTGACGTCACAGTATGTATGACGTCATAATGTGTTTTATATCAAAGTTTTTGAGCGATGGCAACACTTTTTAGTTTTTGCTTCTAGTTAACTGGAGTTGAGTTGTTCTAAGGCTGCTTATAAACGAATAAGTTAGAGTGATAGGTATTTTTACTAATGACGTCACAGTGGGTATGACGTCATTCTATGTTAAGATTTACGTTTTAAGTGGTGATAACATTGGATATATACCAAATTTAGTTTTCAGGTGTTGGCAACGAGTTCTGATCGGTCAGCTAAATGCTCGCTTGTGACTGATAAGTTTTAAACTTGTGACCAAAAGTTAACTCCTGGCTGACTGTTTGGTTTTCTAGCGAGTTACTTACATATCCTTTAATCAAGTTAAAATACCTGCAACAAAGTTACACAAATAAAAATGTTAAATTTGAAAAGTTAATAAAAGGAAGGCCATTTGCTAAGGGTCTAAAGAACCCTAACCCCGAGCTACACGTGACATTTCAATATTTTACCAAACAATTGTTAAAATATCGACTATCGGACGTTGCCTTCATGGTAACTCATCTACCCACCCCCCTTCCCTAACTAATTTTGAATAAGTTAAGACTTTAGAATTACAATTAATAAATTTTGAAAAATTATTTATTAAAGGTGAGGACCCACCTCCAGCCCGATACCTCTTTTAGGAAGAATTGGTACCGCCTCACTCCACCCTAACAAAAAAAAAATCTGTGAAAAAAAAGCACGAAGTATTAAACACGTCTTTCACACTCAGGTATCCAAGTAGAAATGGCGAGACGGCAACAGGTAGCGTCTATATATGAGGGGTGATCACGTGACTTCACCGACCAATCAGGTTTCACGGTAGAGGGTGCTACTGACTATCGACCCGTCAGAAGGGAGGGGAGCGAGACTAGGGATGTTTCAACACGCTTCAACGCGTTTGCGAGTTGAGTTGTTGTGTAACGATCTTGCTTGAAACAGTTAAAGTGATAGATAATTTGTTCGTGACGTCATAGTGTAGCGAATGGGTTTTTAGCATAGACAGTTGTTGCAATTGGAGTAATTATGAAATTTAAAGATAATATTTAGTAATAATTATCAGATTTTATTATTATTATTATAAAAAATAAACTTATAAAAAAAAGTGAACGTGAAAATTTACTTTGCGAATAAAAATCATGTCTTTAAAATGTGTACGAATATCACTAAATAAGAGAAAAAAGTAACATACTTAAACTCTTTAAAATAAATAACTTTAACATTAACGTAAAAAATTTACTTTTCACATAAAAATCACTTTAAAATGAGTAAAAATATCGCTAAATAAGAGAAAAAAAAGTAACTTACTTAAAATTTCTAAGATAAATATTTAACCTTTACTCGAAAATTCCCTTCATATATAAAAATCACGACTTTAAAATATGACATGCAAGAGAAAAGTAACGTACTTAAACTTTCTACGACAAATAACTTTAACATTAACGTAACATTTTACTTTACACATAAAAATCCCGACTTTAAAATATGTAGAAATACCGCTAAATAAAAGAAGAAAAAAAAAGTAACATACTTAAACTTTGTACGACAAATAACTTTGACATTAACGTAAAAATTTTTCTTCACATATAAAAATCACGACTTTAAAATGTAACGTGTAAGAAGAATTAGCAGTCTTAAAATTTCTACGACAAATAAATTTAACTTTTACGCGAAAATTTACTACATATATAAAAATCATGTATTTAAAATATCGCTGAATAAAAGAAAAAAGTAACATACTTAAACTTTCTACGACAAATAACTTTAACATTAACGCAAAAATTTACTTTACACATAAAAATCACGACTTTAAATTTGACATGAAGGAGGAAAGTATAACATACCTATAATTTCTACGACAAAGAATTCAAACATTGCCATTCATGTCTTTAAAATGTATAATGACAACTCTAACTTTTAGAAAAAAGAAACACTAAAAATTTACAAGGCAAAGAATTTAAAATTGAACGTGAAAATTAACTTCACATGTACAATCATACTCTTATATCAACGATAAATAAGATAAAAAAGAAGCTCTAAAAATTTATAAGGCAAATAATTTAAATAATACGCAAAAATTTACCACACATATAAAAATTATGTCTTTCAAATGTGTAAGAATAACGCTAAATTAGAGAAAAAGAAATACTAAAAATTTATAAGGTAAGGAATTGAAACAATATGCGAAAATTTATTTCACGCATAAAATTTTTATCTTTAAAATGTGTAAGAATAATGCTAAATTAGAGAAGAAAAAAAAAAAATAACATACTTAAACTTTCTTCGACAACAATTTAAACAATACGCGACATTTTCATACACAATTATTTTCTTAGGTTAATGTTAAATAATGGGAAATTTAACAGAATAAAAATTTCAAAGATAAAGAATTTTAACCTTTACACGAAAATTTACCTCACAAAAATATCATATCCTTAAACTTTAACGTGACAATTTACTCTTCATATACAATTAAACTTTTAGGTTAATGTTAAATAAGAAAAAAAATAATATACTTAAAATTTCTAAGATAAACATAACGTAAAAATTTCGTATCATATGTTTAAAATGTAACATATAAGAGAAAAAAAAACTAACATACTTGAACTTTCTATAGCAAAGAATTTAAGCATTAGCGTAAAAATTCACTTTACATATAAAATTCACATCTTTAAATGGGAAGATAAGCAGGTGACGGTAATTAGCCAATCAGGGTAGCGGTAGGTGATACGCCATTCGCCGGCATTTTTAGATCGGAGGATGAGTCACGCTAAAACTTGTTGGAACAGGTCGGGAGATTTGTACAGCAAGAACAACAGCATCGACGCGCAAGCAGCGGGTGATGCTGTGATGTGTCAGCAGGTCTTTGAGATTATCGTTTTCCTACTTTGCCGTTTTCATAATGAAATGTTTGTGAAAACTTGGAATGAATAAAGTGGATTTCAAAGACATATTAGTAAGTGAAGGTAGAATTCGCATGGACTTTCTTCCAAAAAGTAAGATTCACTTGGAGAATTTAAGATCATTTCTACTTGAAAACTTTTCTATTATTTAAAACATTGAATATTGTTCAAACTCAGTGGGATTATATGCTACAATACGGGTAAAACTTAACAAAATTGTTACATAGAAGAAAAATAGTAAGAGATTTAAAATAAATATTAGATATAGATACTCCAAAGAAAAAATTTCACCTCTACTTTTCAATCGGAAAATCAATACAAGTTGGAAATTTATGTTACTTCAAGAAAGACTTAGACAATTTACTTTGTAATAATATACGGTAAGGTGTCGTATTAACTCGTGCAATACATGCTGACTAAGGTTTATTTTACTTGAAAGGTGAATTGGGGGGAAATATTAAATAAATTGTAGATATTAAATACATTATAGATATGCATTCAAGTTTTGAAAATCACCTGCAAGACTTTTAAAACATCTTAAGATAAATTGAAAGAAACTTTTTATACTCTGAAAGGAAATCACAAGTAATTTAGTTAACTTTTTTCATGGTAACACTCATATTCAACGACATGTTTTTAAAATTTAACCTTCTTTACATGATAATAGTTATAAATTTTTTCAATCTCAGATGCGATATACTATTATTTCTAACATATATGTTACGAATTGTGTAAAGTTTTTAAAAGAGTATATGCAAATCACCAATCAGAAACATAAAAATCTAACATCAATCAAACACACTAAAATAATAAGATATTTTCCTTAGTGGAAATAGTTAACTACTCATGTGATGGAATGTACTTAGAAAATTTAAATACTGAAAAAAGTTTGCTAGGCAAACTTAAAGAATATATATTTTTTTTCTTGTGAAAAACTAGCATAAATTTGAAAAATATAGAGTTTGTTACTACGTAAAATTGAACATCATCTGGACAAACTAAATTATACATGAATTTTTTTTTATTTGAGAGGTGCTGACAATATATCATTAATACAGAGATTTTTAACTTCCACCCATAATTTCTAAATAACTTATACATAAATTTCAGAAAACTGAAACGGAATGTGTTTTACAAGACGCTTATTTTGTAAGATGAATATTCAATATTAATATAACTGAGCAAAGTTCATTACGGAAAAAACTTGTAAAATATACTTATATTTTGAAAATAGTTTGAAATATCCTTTTAAATTTATGAATGCTCGCTTTCGAAAGACACAAATAAAACTGATATTACACATGATAATTAACACATGCATAACATTAATCAAACAAAGTGGAATTTTTATTGCTTGTGACCGATAACTTTTCAGTGAAGCAGAACTTACATAGGAAATTTGTGCAAACTTTTTCAACTTTTAAACCAAGTATTATGTAAAATTATAAATTACGATAGGAAATAGCACACTTCAGAATCGGAACAAGTCTTCTAGTTAAGCTAAATTTATTTCTCAAGGAATTGAAAGCATACCAGACAAGTCCTTATCATTTCGCATCTTTTCTCATGTTGCAAGAAGACATACTTTGTAAAAGATCGTCGTTGCACTTAACAAAAATCAGTAAAAATAAATGTATTTTCTATGGCAAAGATAAAACTTCACAACTTAATTACTGAAATTTAGCTAAGTTGCATATGGTTTATTCACATAACTCGCATATGCTTCGAATGTTGAAATATATTTGTCAGTTGAAATCAAACTAATCGAAAATAAATGCTACCTACATTTTCAAGTCGGAAATTACTATTAAATAAACTTTACATGTAAAACATTGTCATGTTAAAAAGAAAAATCTACAAAAATGTAAATGATAATTTTACTGTTGGTACATAAATGATGAATAATTTATGATTTTATTCTAGGCAAACGTTTTATTGTCTAACAGAGAACTTAAACTTTAGCAGAAAAATAAAAAAATACAATTTTTATATCCTATCATACTTGTCGAAAATTGAATTTATTAGCTGTTGTAATAGATTTTTATTGTCCAAATTTCTATAGTTTTTCTTCCCGGTGCAATAAAATTAAGTTCATATGTAATAAGTAGGTTTTTTTTATGAATCTTATAAATTTAATGAAATTATTATGACCTAAGAGATTGAGTGAACTGAATAAATCAATGATGTAAATTTAAACAGTGACTTGAACTGATACATACTATAACTGTAAAGAAGTATGACAAAGTGATAGATGAAGTAAAAATAGAAGTTGAATGAAATGTGTTGAAAAAAGTTGAAGACGACAAGAAATTCGTAATTGAGAATTATCATTGACTTATATTAACTTCGTTTTTCTTGCTTATGACAAGAAAATACACTCTTTCTTATTAAGAACCAACTTGATATCTTATCATAGAATGACAATGATGAAATATCTATACATTAAAAAAAAAAAAAAAATACCAAACTTAGACATAGCAAATTTCTTGAAATTCATGTATAATGCGAGAAGTTTTACTGGAAATATAGAAGATACAACATTGAAAGATGTGAATGTTTCGAAGTACTTTATCAGAAATAAAAAAAAAAAAATGCGCTGAGATTCGCTATAAAAAATTTTAGGAGAAAGTTTAAACAAAATTTAAAATCAAACATGCTTTTAAATGGGAACACAAATATTAAAACTATAGCACATTAAACAATTTATATTACGTCATCTCAGTTGTATCAAACTGAATAACATGAAAAACAACCACAAACTGAATAAACATGAAAATTATCAATATATGTGGAAAAGTTTCCTTTTTTCACATATAAAAAAAATAACACATTGACGTACGTTAAGATCACGAAACATGCATAATCATATACCGATAAGAGCAACCAATGTTGCGGGGAGATATTCACATGATGGTCAATATCCCATGAATAAATTGATTGATTGAATTTATAATGCTAATTCCAATAGTATTCCACGTAACTTCAACTTCATATGTTACACTATAGATATATTTATTTTTCAAATATATTGACTTTCGAAAAATCATCCTTCAATACAAGAATGCTCATAGTAAGAATAAAAGAAAAGATACTAAGCATTGATTTAAAGTGTATTTATTTCAACTTAGCAACAAATCATATGCTTGAAACGAAAATTGCTTCGAACCAAAGTATAACCATCCAATTTCATTGATTCCTACAAGGACATTTTTCTCATCTAGTAATTGATTTTTTTTTTCTCATACACATTATAAGTGATGTCCAATCAGGTGTAGAATAGTTGAAGATATCCGACCTCTTTCTAAATATTAATAAGTCACTGTTGAAAAACTTATAAAAATTTCAATTTACACTTAAAGTTTTTTTTTTTTTTATATATATTTCAAAGAATTTTTTCAAATCAATATGTATATTTAAATACTGAAACTTATTCACTTCAATAAATGTATGTTTAAGTTATAAAACTCTTCGTATGTATTGAAAAATTGTAACTTTTCGTCTTCTTCGTATAAATCGATAACTTATACACTAGTTCTTCATCAATTAATCTTCTAAGTAAATCTTTCAAAGGTAAAAACATACTTATAGCTTTGCATTTGTAACAAGTTAAATTGTACATGTTTCATGTGAAAGTTGCAAAATTTCAGATATTTTCGTAACTTTCACATGAAACATGTACAATTTAACTTGTTACAAATGCAAAGCTATAAGTATGTTTTTACCTTTGAAAGATTTACTTAGAAGATTAATTGATGAAGAACTAGTGTATAAGTTATCGATTTATACGAAGAAGACGAAAAGTTACAATTTTTCAATACATACGAAGAGTTTTATAACTTAAACATACATTTATTGAAGTGAATAAGTTTCAGTATTTAAATATACATATTGATTTGAAAAAATTCTTTGAAATATATATAAAAAAAAAAAACTTTAAGTGTAAATTGAAATTTTTATAAGTTTTTCAACAGTGACTTATTAATATTTAGAAAGAGGTCGGATATCTTCAACTATTCTACACCTGATTGGACATCACTTATAATGTGTATGAGAAAAAAAAAATTCAATTACTAGATGAGAAAAATGTCCTTGTAGGAATCAATGAAATTGGATGGTTATACTTTGGTTCGAAGCAATTTTTTCTTTTCAAGCATATGATTTGTTGCTAAGTTGAAATAAATACACTTTAAATCAATGCTTAGTATCTTTTCTTTTATTCTTACTATGAGCATTCTTGTATTGAAGGATGATTTTTCGAAAGTCAATATATTTGAAAAATAAATATATCTATATAGTGTAACATATGAAAATGAAGTTACGTGGAATACTATTGGAATTAGCATTATAAATTCAATCAATCAATTTATTCATGGGATATTGACCATCATGTGAATATCTCCCCGCAACATTGGTTGCTCTTATCGGTATATGATTATGCATGTTTCGTGATCTTAACGTACGTCAATGTGTTATTTTTTTTATATGTGAAAAAAGGAAACTTTTCCACATATATTGATAATTTTCATGTTTATTCAGTTTGTGGTTGTTTTTCATGTTATTCAGTTTGATACAACTGAGATGACGTAATATAAATTGTTTAATGTGCTATAGTTTTAATATTTGTGTTCCCATTTAAAAGCATGTTTGATTTTAAATTTTGTTTGAACTTTCTCCTAAAATTTTTTATAGCGAATCTCAGCGCATTTTTTATTTTTTTTATTTCTGATAAAGTACTTCGAAACATTCACATCTTTCAATGTTGTATCTTCTATATTTCCAGTAAAACTTCTCGCATTATACATGAATTTCAAGAAATTTGCTATGTCTAAGTTTGGTATTTTTTTTTTTTTAATGTATAGATATTTCATCATTGTCATTCTATGATAAGATATCAAGTTGGTTCTTAATAAGAAAGAGTGTATTTTCTTGTCATAAGCAAGAAAAACGAAGTTAATATAAGTCAATGATAATTCTCAATTACGAATTTCTTGTCGTCTTCAACTTTTTTCAACACATTTCATTCAACTTCTATTTTTACTTCATCTATCACTTTGTCATACTTCTTTACAGTTATAGTATGTATCAGTTCAAGTCACTGTTTAAATTTACATCATTGATTTATTCAGTTCACTCAATCTCTTAGGTCATAATAATTTCATTAAATTTATAAGATTCATAAAAAAAACCTACTTATTACACATGAACTTAATTTTATTGCACCGGGAAGAAAAACTATAGAAATTTGGACAATAAAAATCTATTACAACAGCTAATAAATTCAATTTTCGACAAGTATGATAGGATATAAAAATTGTATTTTTTTATTTTTCTGCTAAAGTTTAAGTTCTCTGTTAGACAATAAAACGTTTGCCTAGAATAAAATCATAAATTATTCATCATTTATGTACCAACAGTAAAATTATCATTTACATTTTTGTAGATTTTTCTTTTTAACATGACAATGTTTTACATGTAAAGTTTATTTAATAGTAATTTCCGACTTGAAAATGTAGGTAGCATTTATTTTCGATTAGTTTGATTTCAACTGACAAATATATTTCAACATTCGAAGCATATGCGAGTTATGTGAATAAACCATATGCAACTTAGCTAAATTTCAGTAATTAAGTTGTGAAGTTTTATCTTTGCCATAGAAAATACATTTATTTTTACTGATTTTTGTTAAGTGCAACGACGATCTTTTACAAAGTATGTCTTCTTGCAACATGAGAAAAGATGCGAAATGATAAGGACTTGTCTGGTATGCTTTCAATTCCTTGAGAAATAAATTTAGCTTAACTAGAAGACTTGTTCCGATTCTGAAGTGTGCTATTTCCTATCGTAATTTATAATTTTACATAATACTTGGTTTAAAAGTTGAAAAAGTTTGCACAAATTTCCTATGTAAGTTCTGCTTCACTGAAAAGTTATCGGTCACAAGCAATAAAAATTCCACTTTGTTTGATTAATGTTATGCATGTGTTAATTATCATGTGTAATATCAGTTTTATTTGTGTCTTTCGAAAGCGAGCATTCATAAATTTAAAAGGATATTTCAAACTATTTTCAAAATATAAGTATATTTTACAAGTTTTTTCCGTAATGAACTTTGCTCAGTTATATTAATATTGAATATTCATCTTACAAAATAAGCGTCTTGTAAAACACATTCCGTTTCAGTTTTCTGAAATTTATGTATAAGTTATTTAGAAATTATGGGTGGAAGTTAAAAATCTCTGTATTAATGATATATTGTCAGCACCTCTCAAATAAAAAAAAATTCATGTATAATTTAGTTTGTCCAGATGATGTTCAATTTTACGTAGTAACAAACTCTATATTTTTCAAATTTATGCTAGTTTTTCACAAGAAAAAAAATATATATTCTTTAAGTTTGCCTAGCAAACTTTTTTCAGTATTTAAATTTTCTAAGTACATTCCATCACATGAGTAGTTAACTATTTCCACTAAGGAAAATATCTTATTATTTTAGTGTGTTTGATTGATGTTAGATTTTTATGTTTCTGATTGGTGATTTGCATATACTCTTTTAAAAACTTTACACAATTCGTAACATATATGTTAGAAATAATAGTATATCGCATCTGAGATTGAAAAAATTTATAACTATTATCATGTAAAGAAGGTTAAATTTTAAAAACATGTCGTTGAATATGAGTGTTACCATGAAAAAAGTTAACTAAATTACTTGTGATTTCCTTTCAGAGTATAAAAAGTTTCTTTCAATTTATCTTAAGATGTTTTAAAAGTCTTGCAGGTGATTTTCAAAACTTGAATGCATATCTATAATGTATTTAATATCTACAATTTATTTAATATTTCCCCCCAATTCACCTTTCAAGTAAAATAAACCTTAGTCAGCATGTATTGCACGAGTTAATACGACACCTTACCGTATATTATTACAAAGTAAATTGTCTAAGTCTTTCTTGAAGTAACATAAATTTCCAACTTGTATTGATTTTCCGATTGAAAAGTAGAGGTGAAATTTTTTCTTTGGAGTATCTATATCTAATATTTATTTTAAATCTCTTACTATTTTTCTTCTATGTAACAATTTTGTTAAGTTTTACCCGTATTGTAGCATATAATCCCACTGAGTTTGAACAATATTCAATGTTTTAAATAATAGAAAAGTTTTCAAGTAGAAATGATCTTAAATTCTCCAAGTGAATCTTACTTTTTGGAAGAAAGTCCATGCGAATTCTACCTTCACTTACTAATATGTCTTTGAAATCCACTTTATTCATTCCAAGTTTTCACAAACATTTCATTATGAAAACGGCAAAGTAGGAAAACGATAATCTCAAAGACCTGCTGACACATCACAGCATCACCCGCTGCTTGCGCGTCGATGCTGTTGTTCTTGCTGTACAAATCTCCCGACCTGTTCCAACAAGTTTTAGCGTGACTCATCCTCCGATCTAAAAATGCCGGCGAATGGCGTATCACCTACCGCTACCCTGATTGGCTAATTACCGTCACCTGCTTATCTTCCCATTTAAAGATGTGAATTTTATATGTAAAGTGAATTTTTACGCTAATGCTTAAATTCTTTGCTATAGAAAGTTCAAGTATGTTAGTTTTTTTTTCTCTTATATGTTACATTTTAAACATATGATACGAAATTTTTACGTTATGTTTATCTTAGAAATTTTAAGTATATTATTTTTTTTCTTATTTAACATTAACCTAAGAGTTTAATTGTATATGAAGAGTAAATTGTCACGTTAAAGTTTAAGGATATGATATTTTTGTGAGGTAAATTTTCGTGTAAAGGTTAAAATTCTTTATCTTTGAAATTTTTATTCTGTTAAATTTCCCATTATTTAACATTAACCTAAGAAAATAATTGTGTATGAAAATGTCGCGTATTGTTTAAATTGTTGTCGAAGAAAGTTTAAGTATGTTATTTTTTTTTTCTTCTCTAATTTAGCATTATTCTTACACATTTTAAAGATAAAAATTTTATGCGTGAAATAAATTTTCGCATATTGTTTCAATTCCTTACCTTATAAATTTTTAGTATTTCTTTTTCTCTAATTTAGCGTTATTCTTACACATTTGAAAGACATAATTTTTATATGTGTGGTAAATTTTCGCGTATTATTTAAATTATTTGCCTTATAAATTTTTAGAGCTTCTTTTTTATCTTATTTATCGTTGATATAAGAGTATGATTGTACATGTGAAGTTAATTTTCACGTTCAATTTTAAATTCTTTGCCTTGTAAATTTTTAGTGTTTCTTTTTTCTAAAAGTTAGAGTTGTCATTATACATTTTAAAGACATGAATGGCAATGTTTGAATTCTTTGTCGTAGAAATTATAGGTATGTTATACTTTCCTCCTTCATGTCAAATTTAAAGTCGTGATTTTTATGTGTAAAGTAAATTTTTGCGTTAATGTTAAAGTTATTTGTCGTAGAAAGTTTAAGTATGTTACTTTTTTCTTTTATTCAGCGATATTTTAAATACATGATTTTTATATATGTAGTAAATTTTCGCGTAAAGGTTAAATTTATTTGTCGTAGAAATTTTAAGTATGCTAATTCTTCTTACACGTTACATTTTAAAGTCGTGATTTTTATATGTGAAGAAAATTTTTTACGTTAATGTCAAAGTTATTTGTCGTACAAAGTTTAAGTATGTTACTTTTTTTTTCTTCTTTTATTTAGCGGTATTTCTACATATTTTAAAGTCGGGATTTTTATGTGTAAAGTAAAATGTTACGTTAATGTTAAAGTTATTTGTCGTAGAAAGTTTAAGTACGTTACTTTTCTCTTGCATGTCATATTTTAAAGTCGTGATTTTTATATATGAAGGGAATTTTCGAGTAAAGGTTAAATATTTATCTTAGAAATTTTAAGTAAGTTACTTTTTTTTCTCTTATTTAGCGATATTTTTACTCATTTTAAAGTGATTTTTATGTGAAAAGTAAATTTTTTACGTTAATGTTAAAGTTATTTATTTTAAAGAGTTTAAGTATGTTACTTTTTTCTCTTATTTAGTGATATTCGTACACATTTTAAAGACATGATTTTTATTCGCAAAGTAAATTTTCACGTTCACTTTTTTTATAAGTTTATTTTTTATAATAATAATAATAAAATCTGATAATTATTACTAAATATTATCTTTAAATTTCATAATTACTCCAATTGCAACAACTGTCTACGCTAAAAACCCATTCGCTACACTATGACGTCACGAACAAATTATCTATCACTTTAACTGTTTCAAGCAAGATCGTTACACAACAACTCAACTCGCAAACGCGTTGAAGCGTGTTGAAACATCCCTAGTCTCGCTCCCCTCCCTTCTGACGGGTCGATAGTCAGTAGCACCCTCTACCGTGAAACCTGATTGGTCGGTGAAGTCACGTGATCACCCCTCATATATAGACGCTACCTGTTGCCGTCTCGCCATTTCTACTTGGATACCTGAGTGTGAAAGACGTGTTTAATACTTCGTGCTTTTTTTTCACAGATTTTTTTTTTGTTAGGGTGGAGTGAGGCGGTACCAATTCTTCCTAAAAGAGGTATCGGGCTGGAGGTGGGTCCTCACCTTTAATAAATAATTTTTCAAAATTTATTAATTGTAATTCTAAAGTCTTAACTTATTCAAAATTAGTTAGGGAAGGGGGGTGGGTAGATGAGTTACCATGAAGGCAACGTCCGATAGTCGATATTTTAACAATTGTTTGGTAAAATATTGAAATGTCACGTGTAGCTCGGGGTTAGGGTTCTTTAGACCCTTAGCAAATGGCCTTCCTTTTATTAACTTTTCAAATTTAACATTTTTATTTGTGTAACTTTGTTGCAGGTATTTTAACTTGATTAAAGGATATGTAAGTAACTCGCTAGAAAACCAAACAGTCAACCAGGAGTTAACTTTTGGTCACAAGTTTAAAACTTATCAGTCATAAGCGAGCATTTATCTGACCGATCAGAACTCGTTGCCAACACCTGAAAACTAAATTTGGTATATATCCAATGTTATCACCACTTAAAACGTAAATCTTAACATAGAATGACGTCATACCCACTGTGACGTCATTAGTAAAAATACCTATCACTCTAACTTATTCGTTTATAAGCAGCCTTAGAACAACTCAACTCCAGTTAACTAGAAGCAAAAACTAAAAAGTGTTGCCATCGCTCAAAAACTTTGATATAAAACACATTATGACGTCATACATACTGTGACGTCACGCAATAAAAACCTATCACTCTAACTTATTCATTTACAAGCAGTCCTAGAACAACTCAACTCCATCTTAAAGGTAAATCGAAACTAAAAAGTGTTGCCATCGCTCTAAACTTTAATATAAAACAAATTATGACGTCATACTTACTGTGACGTCACGCAATAAAAACCTATCACTCTAACTTATTCGTTTACAAGCAGTCCTAGAACAACTCAACTCCATCTTAAAGATAAATCGAAACTAAAAAGTGTTGCCATCGCTCTAAACTTTGATATAAAACAAATTATGACGTCATACCTACTGTGACGTCACGCAATAAAAACCTATCACTCTAACTTATTCGTTTACAAGCAGTCCTAGAACAACTCAACTCCGTCTGTTAGATAAACCGAAACTAAAAAGTGTTGCCACCACTCAAAACTTTGATATAAAACACATTATGACGTCATATCTACTGTGACGTCACGCAATAAAAGCCTATCACCATAACGTTCTTACTAAGAAGCAGTCCTAGAACAACTCAACTCCGTCTGTTAGATAAACCGAAACTAAAAAGTGTTGCCACCACTCAAAACTTTGATATAAAACACATTATGACGTTATTCCCACTGTGACGTCATACACAAACAGCTTATAATGAAACAAAAACTAAAACGGCAGCAGGAGGGGAACAACTCAACTCCACTTCCGGTCACGGGATTTCCGGTGACGTCATATCCGGTGACGTCACTTCCTGTGACGTCATATCCGGTCACACCCCTTCCGGTGACGTCATCGTCCCCCGTCCCTTGCGCATTGCGCCATGGCCCCGGACTGTCCTTTTCTAACTACTAGCGAACAAACATCCAACAGTTCAACTGAAAACTGAAAAGCGTAAGTTCGCTGATGTCATAGATATTGATGGCGAAACTGCAACACTTGTAGTGGATTCAAGGAACGATGCAGAGAAGACAGAGATGCCAGAACTGAAACGCCCTTCTCCAGGTGCAAGTACTTCAAGTATGCAAACCAGTATGGAGCAATTTATGACAAGGAAAATGGCAATTGTAGAAAAACGCAACATCGATGCAGCTTTGATGCAACTGTTTACCAAAGATCTGCAACCCTTTTCCGTTGTGGAAGATGTAGGATTCGGAAACTATACGGCAGCTTTAAATCCTCAATATTCACTGCCATGTAGAAAAACAATATCAAGTTCGATGCTGCCCGCTAGTTATGAAACAGTGCTAAATAAAGTGCGGGATACAATATCAAAGGCGAAATATCTTACAATATCTACTGATTGTTGGACTTCCATTAACAACGATAGTTTTTTAGCCTTAACGGCTCACTTTATAGATGAGAATTTTGATTTAAAATCAGCCTTATTGGACTGTGATTGCATAAATGAAAGATATACAGGAGAAAATTTAGCCGCGTCTCTTAAGAAGATTGTTGCCAAGTGGGATGCAGAGAAGAAAGTTATTTTAGTTGTTTCCGACAATGCAGCCAATATGAAAAATGCAATTGTAGAAAAGTTGCATTAGAAGCATTTCGGCTGCTTGGGACATACAATTAACTTAGTGGCGGAGGATGGAATTAAAACCATTCTTAATATTATTGAAAAAGTCAAAGTAATTGTGGCGTTGTTTAAAAGAAGCTCAATTGCTTCTCACAAATTAAAAGACTCTCAGGGAAATAATCCCAAAAAATTTATTCAGAGTGTTTCGACAAGGTGAAATTCTACTTATTATATGTTGGAACGATTCGTAGAGTTGGAAGATAGTATAAAAACATCTCTAGCATTATTGAGCTCAGATACCACTAAAAATATAACCCTTCTTTCAACAGCAGAGTGGAATCTTTGCAAGGAATTCCTTAAAGTTCTAAAGCCGCTTGAAGGAATTACAAGAACTTTGAGTGGTGAAAAGTATGTTACACGCTCATCAGTAATAATTTTGGTGAAAGGGCTGCACAACATATACAATGAAATGTTGAAGAAAGAAATAAGCGAAGGTAGAGTGAAGACTAGGAAATTTGGAATACAGCAAAACTCTAAGATGCGCTACCTTCCTCGATCCAAGATTTAAACATATAATGTTTGATGAGAAAACACGATCTAAAATAAAAGAGGACATCAAAACCATGATTGTAGAAGAGATTCGGGCGCGTGAAACTTTGCTCCTTCAAGCAACATTGTTGTCAAGCAACGTTAGTGAAAGATAAAGCTGATGAGAAAATATCTGTTTGGGGGATGTTTGACAGTGAAGTTTCAAAATTCAAGCCCTCAGGCACTGTAGAATGGTGGAGAGAAAACGGCTAATGTACACAAACATGAAGAATATTCTGCTTTCAAAATTTCCTGTGACGGCAACGTCCGTTCCTTGTGAAAGAATATTTTCCAAGTCGGGACAGATCCTGAATGATCGAAGTTCTAGATTATCAGTTCAGAAAGTTAAGCAGATTTTGTTTGTTAATTGTAATAGCAATTTGTAAATTTTATTTTTCACTTTTCTATTTCGTATCTACTGTCTATTTCAAACTTAAAATGTAACTCACTTTTAATCTTTTTCTGTTTTAAGTTTATATTACAATTCCACATATTCAAGTATATTTTTAGTTGTCATGTCTGTGTTTCAAACTTCAAAATCATATGCTCAAAATTTGTTTTAATCACTCTCCATAAGTATAAAGTTTTATCAACCCCCCCTCCCAACCTATTTATATAAACCTGCTCAGCACCTTAATATATTGAAGTGTCTTAGGATTTTCTTTAATTCTTCAAGAAAGAATTAAGGATAAAAGAAATATTTCTTTATAATAAAAAAATAAAATCTAGGCAAAAACTATTTTTTTTTACAAAATAAAATTATTTAAATACCTATGGAAGAGTGCACAATTCTACAGAGGAAATTTTCATTTGAATTAAATTTATATATTAGTTATTGCCTAAAATAAAAATTATTTTTAGATTACTCAATTGTTAATAAAAATGTAAACACATATTTCACATTGTGCTAGTAAGCTACCTGACATGGTAGATTTAAAATAGAGATTAAAATTTTTGTTTTGGAATCGTAATACTATCAGACTGTAGCAGCTGATATTTCAGTAGGAATTAAAGAGCTTAAAAAACATTCAGTTTCGATTGATGTAAAATTAATTAAATCCGAAAAATTCAATTTTGTATATTGCAAAAGTTTCCTTCATAAATATCACTTGAAAGCGGAATCACCTTCTCAAAAAGTTAGTACTATTGGTTAAGGTATCATTTAGAGTTATTTAATTTAAATAAAAATGATTAAACAATTGATAAAATCAAAGAAATTTTATTAGGATTAATTTTAATACTTTTTTATTTCCTATTGATAAAGCGTAAAATCGTAACTTTATTTATAAACATATTTTAAGTTTAATAACATAAATTAATAAACGTAATCCCTGATTATAGTGATTGTCTATGCAAAAGGTTTCATTCAAATAATTGTTTGATCCACATAAAGATTTAAGATGTAACTATTTTATTTACTGTTGTATTAAAATTACTTTCTGTTTAAAATTAATTAAAATGTGTTCTTGCATTTCATTAAGGTTTTGACCTTGCTTTGAGTCGCAGTGTTTTAAAATCTTCAAAGGACATTAAAACCACCATTAATTTAATATTCTTATATAATTTAAGGCTAAAATTCAGCCTAAAAATTCTAGTATGTTTAGAGGCTTGATTTAGGGAAAGTGACTGCTACAATCATATTTTGCAGAATAGGAAAACCTATGGTAATTTGTATGTGTGTTATTTTGACGATGTTATTGGTAAACAACACAAATTCTGAATAATAACACTAGATAGCAGCACGGCTATGATATCCGCAATTAAAAAAAAAAAAAAAAAAAAAAAAAAACAGGTTATTCAAAAGAACGGGTTTAAAAACAGTTCATTTTAAAAGAACAGGAGCAGGGAACACCTGTTCAGCAAAAAGAACGTAAATATCACATCGCTATAGGCCACTATGGCAACTATTCCAATGAAAAAAGGGTCAAAAACCACTCAAGCAAAAGCCTCAACTGTTTTTGTGATAACTATTTCTTAAGAAATTAGAGTAAAAAAGCATAATTATCAGTTTCATTTTTGACAAAACAGCGATTTTTGTTTGGAGATGGAGAGGGGAGGCTGCTGAAATAACAGTTAATTTAGTTTAGATTCGTGGACCAAGTGCCACCCAAACAATAGTATTTTCCAGATAACTTTGATTGCTATATTTGAATCTGTATTTTTATCTGCCCATTTAATCCCTTTTATATATGTTACCGACAAAGTGTGAAATAGCGTTAATGTACAGAATGCCTGTTGTCATTAAGCAAAGTATGAAATATGAGAATTATTATATACTTCCCCCACTAGGCATTGTATATAATACCTAGGCCTTCTATACAATGACAAATGCTAATTTGGCAAAGTATGAAAACATTACTTTTATTCATAGTGTTTGTGCAATTGAGCTTGAAACTGTTACGTTAATGCTTATCGGTTGGTTTTATTTAAGTAGAGATCATCGATGAACATTGACAAGCACATAACTAACTTGAAAATATAAAGGACATTACTTATGGTAAATAAAAATTGTTCTTAACAGTGCAAATTAAATTTTAGAAAGTTGTTGAGTCAATGCTGTCTGATTAGTTCGCTAGTTAAGTTCGTAGCACGTTGCCCGGGAGTTCAGAGTCATCTCATGTTTTCTGCCAGGTTGAGTCGAATTGAGTTGTTGCTTTAGAGTTGGTGGGCATGTGACACCACAGTACCCCCCTGCCAGAGTTTAAGTCAGGAGGTGTTGGGGAAATCTAACACGTCTTCCAGACCTTGTGGTTGTCTGGTGTTGTCCTGTTACAACATCTTGAGGAATCAAAGGTCTTGGTTCGCTTGGCTGTTCCTCTGCCGAAGACGAGTCACTAATTGTGAACGCTGGCTTGAGTCTATCAATGGAGACAGTAGATTCCTTTCCATTGACCAGCAGACGGAAGGTTTTGGCATCACGAAAAAGTACTCGATACGGACCATCATAGGGTGGCTGAAGCGATGCTCTCACTTGTCCAACTCGGACGAACACATGGGAGCAGGTGTTCAGCTCTTTATGAACGAAGATTTTCGGACGCGTGTGATGGGAGGTTGGAGTTGGTTTGATCCTGTTCATAGTGTTCCTCAACGTTTCAACGAAAATGGTATGATTTGGATCTGTTTCGCTGGAGACAAAAAATTCACCTGGAAGTCATAAACCTGTGCCGTATACCAGCTCAGCTGAAGTGGCGTTGATATCTTCCTTAATTGAAGATCGCATGCCGAGGAGGATAGTAGGAAGAACTGCACTCCATTTCTCTGTGTTGTGACACATGATGGCGCTCTTCAGAGGACGATGAAGACGTTCTACCAAACCATTGGACATAGGATGATAAGCGGTGGTGCGCAGCTTGTTTATTCCAAGAAGCTTGGCTAGTGACTTGAAAAGTATCAACTCAAATTGGCGTCCCTGGTCACTGGTGATGTGGGCCGGAACACCGAATCTTGAAATCCAACCAGAATACAAGGTCTCTGCAACACTTTCAGCTGTGATATCTGCGAGAGGGAAAGCTTCGGGCCAACGGGTGAAGCGATCGACCACTGTCAAACAGTATCGAAATCCTTGGGATGGTATGAGTGAGCCGACTAAATCGATGTGGATGTGAGAAAATCTAGTGTCAGGGACTGCAAATGTTCCTAAGGGACTAAATACATGTCTTTGTACCTTGGAGCGTTGAGAAGAAGTACAGGCTTTAGCCCACATTCGACAGTCTTTCTGCATGGAAGGCCAAATGAATCGTTCGCTTACGAATTTCGCTGAAGATCGTATTCCAGGGTGATTGAGATTATGAAGGGTGTCGAATGCCAGTCGTCGATGTGCAGTTGGTAAGAAGGAACGGATTCTCTTTGTAGAAACGTCGCAGTGTAACTCAACATCGGTTCCAGGAAGTTTAAGTTTCTGCAACTGAAGACTTGATGATGTGGACAAGAGAATTTCTTTAAGATATTCGTCGATGGTTTGGTCCTTAGCAACTTGTTCGTAGTCAATAGGAGAAGGAAAAGTGACTGTAGCAATTCTTGATAGAGTGTCAGCTGGGATGTTTTCAGAGCCTTTAATGTGGACGATGTTGGTGGTGAATTGCCCTATAAAATCCAAATGTCGCATCTGGTGTGGTGAGCATTTGTCTTGCTTCTGCTTAAAGGCGAATGTCAGGGGTTTGTGGTCAGGTGTACAGTTGAAATTCTCTGGCTTCAAGCATGTACCTGAAATGTTTAACTGCTGAATATGCTGCTAAAAGTTCCCGATCATATGTTGAATAATTTCTCTCAGTTGGTGTAAGTTTTTTAGAGAAAAATGCTAGTGGTTGCAGATCGCCTGATGGAGAGACATGATGAAGAACAGCTCCGATTGCAAAGTCTGAGGCATCAACATGCAATGCTAAGGGGGCATTCGCTGAAGGATGATGCAGAAGAGTTGCTTGTGCCAGCTCAGTCTTACACTTGATGAAGGCCTGAACTGTCTGTATTGTCCATGGGATTGGAGTTTTGTCATTTCTAAGACTATCCTTGAGGAGCTCATGAAGAGGTGCTTGAGTTGATGCAGTGTGAGGCAGGAAACGTCTGTAGAAGTTGATGGTTCCAAGAAATTGCCGAAGTTGTTTCTTAGTCTCAGGCTTAGGGAAATCTTGAATGGCTTGGACTCGATCTGGCAAAGGTTCAGATCCATACTGGTTGACGAGGTATCTCAGGAATGGAACTTCTTTTGCTGCAAAGACGCATTTAGAGGTGTTAATAGTCAGACCGTACTTGTCCAGACGCTTGAAGACTAATCTGAGGTGGTGATGATGCTCCTCAATATCAGAACTGGCAATCAGGATGTCATCGATATAAGGAAAGCA
This sequence comes from Linyphia triangularis, assembly GCA_963978545.1. Lineage (NCBI taxonomy): Eukaryota > Metazoa > Arthropoda > Arachnida > Araneae > Linyphiidae > Linyphia > Linyphia triangularis. The sequence continues at coordinate 77,252,549 of OZ021724.1, read as the reverse complement.
GAAGTCTAATCCTTGCAGAACTTCGTTGATGAATCTTTGAAAGCTCTGGGCCGCATTAGAAAGACCAAAAGGAAGACACAAAAATTCAAACAAACCAAACGGTGTGGTGATTGCAGTTTTAGGTATGTCATCCGGATTAACTGGAATGTGGTGAAAAACGCGGACGAGGTCAATTTTTGAAAAAACCTTGCAACCCTCTAAATTCTGAGGAAAATCTTGAATATGCGGTACTGGATAGTTATCAGAAACAGTGATTTTGTTAAGAGCTCTATAGTCGCCGGTAGGTCTCCAGTTATTATCCCCTTTTGGAACGAGGTGCAGTGGAGATGCCCAATTTGACTTTGAAGGGCGGCATATACCTTGATCCACCATATACTGAAATTCCTGCTTTGCTATCTTAAGCTGGGCAGGATGTAATCTACGTGGCCGAGAAAATACAGGCTGACCTTCTGTTTCAATAAAATGCCTCGTGTTATGAGGAAATACTCCTGCAAATGGGTGGGGTCGAGTAAGGCTGGGGAATTCTTTTAAAATATCATGTACACATGAACCACTTGCAATAGTTTTAATTGATATAGGCGGTCCATGATAAGATTTTCCTGACGTCGTTAATGAAGTTAAAGGATCAATGAGCTTTTTGTTTTTAATGTCAATAACCAGACCAAAATGTTCTAAGAAATCAGATCCAATTATAGGCTTCGTTACGTCGGCAACAGTAAATTCCCACCTAAATGGACGTCGCAAGTTTAAATTTAATTCCATCATTTTTGTCCCATACGTAGCGATTTTAGAATCATTGGCGGCAAAGAGATATATGGGCGAAGGTTTATTATTTCCGCATTGAGGTATAATAGAAATATCAGCACCAGAATCAACCAGAAATTTCATGCCACTGTTAAGATCCAAAATAAACAAACGACGGCTTATATGTTTGGTGTTAGGGCCATCATCGCAAGCCGCTACTGCAACTGGCCCTGCGCGTTTCCCGACGCATTTTGAAAGGAACATGGAGAGTTGCACTTAAGAGCCCTTGCTCCAAACTTACAATGATACCAGCACATACTTCTATCATTTAAATTGTTTTGTGTACTATGGGGAGCTGCGGAACGATTACGGGAAGTTGCGTTTCTACGGTAGTTATTACGCCCGCGTGAATGGTTGCGTTCATGATTTAATCCAAAATTCGTACTCAGTCGTTCAAGTTTTTGACTCAATTCAGAGATTTGACCTTTCAATTCAGAGAGGGTAGTATTTTCTGCCACTACAGTTACGTATGAATTGCTAGGTTCAGCCAATTCTACCACTTTATCGGCAAGAATTGCCAACTTATCTAACTCATCCCCACTTATAGCTAGCACTGTTTGAATGTTTTTCGGAAGTCGTTGCAACCATAAATTTTTCAAAAATTCGTCACCAACTTTGCCATGTGAAAGTTCCTTCATTCGACGTAATAAGATGCTTGGTTTTTGGTCTCCAAGCTGTAAATCCTCCAACAGAATTTTTGCCTCTTTGGCAGCTGAGTGTTGAAACAAATCCAAAAGCCGCTTTTTTAAAGTAGTAAACGGTTTATCATCAGGACATTCAAGAACCAAATCACTAACTAAAGCCAAAATTTCATTATCTAACGCGTTAATTAAATAGTTGTATTTAGAAGTTTCGCTTCTAATTTGATTAATTGAAAATGCAGCATCGAGTTGCGCTAAAAATAACTTTATATTTCCTTTATGAAATACTGGTAATTTTATATGCACGCGGTTAATTTCCACATTTTCAGTAGTGTTATCAGCAACAGACATTTTGACTTAAAAACAGAAGTAATTGGAAAAATCAAAACGAAACCAAAATAAAATAATGCAATTAAGAAATAAAGCAATCACCACTCCGAAAGAATTAATGAATTAATGTCAAATCCTTACCTTGTTCTATTTGCCGTGAACTTCAATGCAGCGATATTTCGGGTTTCACCACGTGTATTCATTCAAACGACGTGTATCCATTTGGGAAGTTGGTTTTCATCATTTCTAATTCGTTTAAAAGTCAGGCAATGTGATAATCCTTTATCACCACAGTTGTAATGCTCACCATTTCGCTCATAAGGTTTTTAAAATGTTCGTTAATACACAGGTCACCACTGTTACGTTAGGTGCTTATCGGTTGGTTTTATTTAAGTAGAGATCATCGATGAACATTGACAAGCACATAACTAACTTGAAAATATAAAGGACATTACTTATGGTAAATAAAAATTGTTCTTAACAGTGCAAATTAAATTTTAGAAAGTTGTTGAGTCATGACTGTCTGATTAGTTCGCTAGTTAAGTTCGTAGCACGTTGCCCGGGAGTTCAGAGTCATCTCATGTTTTCTGCCAGGTTGAGTCGAGTTGAGTTGTTGCTTTAGAGTTGGTGGGCATGTGACACCACAAAATTATAACTAATAAAAATCGGAACTCTATTTTGGCGGTCGGAAATATGAGTTTTAAAACTCGCAAACTTTACTTTTTAGACTTTTACAAGTACAAACTAATTTAAAAAAAAGTGATCTTGTGGATGAGATGCCACAAACGACTGCCTGAAATAGGCATGGGTGTAGTTTTAAGGTTCAATTGGCCGTAAGACTAACAAAATAGGTCGTACTTTTTTGTTTTAGAGTGCGAAGCTCGCACACACCTTAATTTTTAGAGAGTTCTACAGTACCAAGATATTAAAAAGAAAAGTGATTTTGAGAGGTGAGATTCTACACCTAAAGGGAAATACAACCTATTTTGTTGATCTTACTGTCAATTAAACTTTAAAAAAATACTCCTACCTATTTCGGGCTGTCGCTTGTGGCATCTCACCCCCCCCCCCCAAATAATTTTTTGTAATCACTTGATATTGTAAAACTCTCTAAAAAGTAAGATGTGTGCATTAAAAGTCACTTGACGCATGATATTCAAAATGAATCTGCGATGTATTTCATACTTTGCCGGTTTCTCATTTGGCACTCTATACAATGCATAGAAAATGTGTGAAGTATGAATCTTTTCAATCATTGCTGACAAATTTTTAGGCATTCTATAGAATGTCATATTTTGCACTTTGTCGGTAACATTTATATCTTTCACTGAACACTAGGCTTACAACAGCATTCTTAAGTATCAAATTATTGTGCCGTTATCTTTTTAGCTGACAAGAATATAATTTTAAAATTTGACCTGAATGACGGAAGAAAATACCATCAGTATGCAATATTTTGTGTTATCTGTTCATTTATAAGATTGAAAACTTTTATCTGCTTAAAAATACTGCCTACAATGTAAGTATAAGAATGAAAATCAGTTTTTTACTTTCAATTACCCATTCTTTAACATTGAATAATGAAAATGTTGCATTTGGTTAAAAAATAGTGAGTTTATTTTTTCTTCTTATTTTTTGCATTGCCATGTTTTAGTAAATTTAAAATGTGTGCTAGAAAAAATGTCTGTCCGTGGTCAGCATAACTCTCAAACGAATTGGTCTACGATAATCATCTTTCATATACAGATTATATATACAGAATTTTAGAGGTTGATAAGAGCCTTAAAGGAATAGCCATGAGACCTGGAAGTGAGGCTTTCTTTAAAACTGTGCATGACATTTTGCGTTCACACATCATTAAGAATAAGTAAAGTCGAAAGTGGAAGTTACCTTTTTTGTGTGTAAAAAAAATTCTTTTGGGGAAAACAAGGATTTACTTTAACTTAACATGCAGAGAAGGAACAGAATATTCCTGAAACTGGATGTTCTCGTTTTCTATTCTCATTGAAACAAAATATACAATCGTAAAGATATTTGTTTCAAAAAGCTGAATTCTCGGACTTTATGACAAGGATGCAAACAGAAAATATCCGTGAGAGGGGTTTCTGAACAAGCACTAAATTTTTTCAAGCACTAAATTATTATTGAAAAAAAATCTAAGCTCATGGGTGCCGGCACGAAGGTGCAAAGGGTACTCTAATATTTTAGAAAGTGTGGAGAAAGGTATTAAAATTCACAGAAAAGCCTTAAACTTTTTATATAAATTTAAAGTTATGCATTAATATTAATTATAATTTCATTAGAAAATCAAACTAACATTTATGAAAAATCAAGGATGAAACCCAAATTTTAAGTTTCCTTGCACCCCCGTGTAGGTTCTCAAACCTTACAACAGGTCACTCTTTTCCCTAAAAGTCTCTTTAAAATTTTTTTCCCCTAAAAGTCTGTTTGCAATGAAAAGGTCAATTTTTCGGATATTACAATAGCAATCAACCGAAATGTCTTCACACGAATTCAAAAATTAGTGTAAATGCCTAATATACAGGTAAAAATTTCGGCAACAGCGACTACTACATCGGCATAACAACCGACACAAATTATCATCACACAACGTAAATCTAGCCATGTCGGTATAAATCTCAGAAATAACTGCCATAACATCACATAACGTTCGACTAAACGGCCACTACAAATAACGGATATAGAGACTAACATTAGAGGAAGAAACGGCAAAAAAGTAATCATCCCATAGAAGGTTAGGAGAATCCTGTACGTATGCTGGTTCCGTGGTTAGACTTGTAAACAAGGTGAAATCGGATATTAACAACAGCGTAATACCAGCCTAAAACGATCATCACACTAATCTAGATAGCACCGAATGTAATCTCCTCGCGATGCAAATATTCTATGTATTATATCGACGAAAATTATCATCATACATCAATGTAAATCTCGGTGATAGCTCTGCTGTCTCTGTCACTAATAGGTCGTTTTTACACATTCTTCTATTTACGCTTTGGAATATTAATAAACTCACTTGCCGTCATACAATCATGCTAAAATTCGACAGAGGGATTCGTTGTCGATAACAATGCATTATATCTAATTTTAGAGTCACTGTTACTAAAAGGCCTCTTTTACACACACTTCTATTGTCGTTTTGGATGACTATTTCACCCTGATGATAACATCCAATTGTGCTGAATCTTGGCAGATAGACTTGATGTGGATGATGACATTGTATTCAATCAAGTTTAAGGGGGAAAAAGAAGAAAAGAAAAAACACGACTGTAAATATATAGTTTGAAGTTGATGTTTTCTTTGTTGTGTCAAATACTATAAACCTTAGATCTGAACTCAATTAGTGGCAATTGCACACATAAAATTTGATTTGGCAATGTATAAAAAGGATTTATATTAAAAAACTTTTTTAAGTGTTCTATTATTAAATCACGAATAGTTTATAATTTCAATTATGAACATCTTCAAATTTTGGTTATTCTCATAAAACTTATCATGCTATTCTGCATATTTTGCTAATATGAGCTTTTTGCCGATATGCATAGATCCAGGATTCTTCACCTGTGTAGATGTAATGCATAGCCTTTGATGTACATTGAACGTATTTTTCAACATATCTTTTCACCAATATATACTTGAAATACGCAATATTTAGAAAATTGGCAAGCTTACGAGCAGGGGAAAAAGCGCCTATGTAGTACGCATTGAAAAAGTTTTTCTGTCAGACTTGCTGTCACACACGGACCGCGTTAGTAGAGAACGTTGCTCTGGATAATATACATATATTATTTTAGACAGATAAAAGCCCAAAATGATTTTTTTTTGTCTGTGCTGCCGGTGGACTACAAAAAAAGCTACAGCGGGCCACCTAGTGGCGACATCGAGAGTGGCGAACGGTGCGTTACACAAATCCCCTTCCCTCCCATCTCTGACTGTGACGTAATTAATATATGTCCCTATACACACTAACAATGAACTACTCAGGCGTATATAAGTTCGAACTTATTAGTTAAAGCAATGGTAAATGACTAGTTGGTTTTTCACAACATTTTCCAAAAATATCACAATTTTTCTTGACACAATTTATGTAGGTCCTAAATGGGCATGGGCGCCCCCAGGAGGGTGCAATTGCACCCCCCTAGCTTTTGAAAATTAAATTAAAATTGACGAAAAAAGTGTAAATTCCAGGGGGGGGGGGGAAGCACATATGCCATTTTGAAACAGTAGTTCAATCTTACAATGAATTTTTTCAACTTTATTTTATGATTTCTGTTTATTTCCTATTTTGTTTTTCATCTCTTAGTATTGCTATTGCAAGCATCGATCATTGCTAGGAGGTCTTAAGACGCCAGTTGTTTAGAAATATTGAGGATTGCAAATTGGGTACATCAGATATAAGGAGTAGTAAGTTTTTAGATTTTAACTGAGCATTTCGTTTATGTTTCATTTTTGATTTTTTAAAATTATTTTTCTAACTTGGAAGAAACAAAATATTACACTTCTGTATTTTTAAATCTTTGATATTAACCTCATGGTATGCTTTCTTTGGAGATTATGGTAAATCCTATGGGTAAATCACATAATTCTGACAGCTAATTGCAAAATATTACTCTTTTTCAAACAAAATGATTGAGCTCAAGAGGGAAATAAAATACATAATTGCAACATCCAACAGTTTTTTTGCCACTTTTTTTTTAAAAATCATTTTAGAGGTTTGTTTTGTTTATTAACACAAGATTGGCTTTTCTGGCTCCCTAATTTCTGCTTAGTTTGTACAGTTTATACAAGTTTAGATAAGTATGTTTATTACTCAGAGCTAAGAATTTTTTTTCCTTCTTATTTTGACGAAAAAATTAAGTAGGTAGAGGGCTCGAAAAATAATTAGTGTGAGGACCCCGGCCAACTACGTTAGGCCACCAGTGTGGATACGTCCGGTCTGAACACAAATTCAGCTTGGAGGAATTGTTTTTACTGGAGGACAGGCAACAGGGCAATTACACTAGAAAGGAAGAAGGTTTTCACCGAAAGCAGCCATACATACATTAAACTATTGATAAAAATATATTTTGCTGAGGGAGATTACTGTTTGATAATATATTTCCTTTTCGAAAATTTTCTGGTGATTTTCTTAAACTTTAGATTTGATGAATTTGTAATGGGCGGTTGACGATATCAGGCATTTAAGAGTTGGCAGCTATGATTTCGAACTTATTTGTTTATTTATTGTGGCCAGCAAATCTGCGCAGGGCTAATTAACCCAATTACCGTAATTCAATCGGGCTGAAACTTGACATATAGATTTGTGGTCGATAAGAATGTATTCTATCACGTTTTTGGGTTTGTCAAAAAAAGGCCGCTTTTGCACACATTACTATATTACCACCTCGTAGGTCTAATTAACTCACTTGCTGTCATCCAATCGAGTTAAAACTTAGTAGAGAGTCTCGTTGTGGATGACAATCTATTCAATTAGGTTTTGGCGCAAAAAAAAAAAAAAAAAAAAAAAAAAAAAAATGTCCTAAATGGGTGCTTTCTTCGTGATGGTCAAAAACTATGAAATCTCGATTTGAGCTGACTAACTTGCAATTTGCAATTGCACCTAAAAATTGACAATGCATAATATAGAGGATTTATATTTAAAACTTTATTTTTAATAAGTTATATTTTGTATCTTCTGTTCCAAGCACTATCTTTTGAATACCACGAAAACTGCTTAGAAGATAAACAACAAAAAAATAAGATAAACTTTAATTATTATTATTATTCTTGCACAAGATTTTTTTTTTAATATGGTTGCGCTGGTTACCAACTAAAATCTGCAGAGGAGAGGATTTCAAAAATATATAAACTGTGATTTTTTTATAAGTGAAAATTATTACATAATTGTTAATTGACAATTTATTAGGAATTGCAATCCACATTTCTGAAAAATTAACGATTTAAACAAAATTCTATCAGTCTTGTACCCCCAGTAAATAATCCTACAGGCACCCATACAAATGGGTAAAAATATTTTTTTTTACCCAACTAATGACAATCATTTCTTTTAAATGACAGTCAAGTTACAGAGTTACAGCCTTGTAATACAGTGACGTGATATTGGAAACTGATGTGCTTTTGTTTGCAGTAACTTTGCTAAAGAACGTACGGAATCAAGTGAAGCGGACTGTCTGAAAGTGAAGTGGATAACTTTAGAAAAAGCATAACTCATTTCATACGTATGCTTGGACATTATTTAAATGAAAATACTTTTACAATCGTTATTTCAACAAAATTATTTCATTCAAACTCCAAGCTTAGTTTTAAACATTAACGCTTTTAAAAAAAAATATATATCTTAGAAATCGGAATAGACTGTTGTAAAAATGAATAAATTGAAAAGATTCCAAATATTAACAAGGAACCTAAATAATATGTCAGAGGACAGACTGTAGAACAACGTTAAAAAAAATCTTATTCATATCTATTGACGTATGCAAGTGCTCCCAATGTATGTGTATGCCCATCAAGAATTGTCTTACACGCAAAATCACATATAGTTTCTACGTGTACGCAAGTGTCACTTTCACCTCTTTATATATCCCTAACCTCCTCCCCCTCATCATCCTGGTCCTCAGCCCTTGAAACTTTATTTCCTTTGAGTGCCACTTAGAAACTACTTTTTGTTTTTGTTTAAAAGGACCTTAAAAATCAATTCTGTTTCCTTTATCGGTTACACAATGTGCATTACTTCCTTAAAAAAAAAAAATTATAGTATTAAGTTGCAACGTTGATGGCTCAATATATATTAACAAAAATACATTTCACCATAAGCCCTTTTTCTTGAATAAATTAAAGTAATCTTAACATCAGCAGATTAAGATTTCTGAATCTGAATGATGAATTGATGAATCTTTTATGATTCATTATTTATGATTGAGAATGATGCAACTGTCATGAATCAATTTTGTGTTGTTGTGTTGAGAGGGAACTCACATGGTGCTTGGTGGTGGGTAAAGAGTTGTGCATCAAAATGTAAGTACCGATTAATTTTGTAAATGTTTGAAATCCAGGACTCTTTTATAAAATTTTGCTCTGCCAATATTATAACACTTTTATATAGTGCGACTAATGCTTTTACAAAACAACATGGTTGTTTAGAATGTATGTTTCGAAATTTTTTTATAAAATTTTCAACAAAAAACATACATGGTTCAGTGTAGCGGAAACTGTTTGCAGCTTTTTTGACTGAAATTAAAGTACTGTGAATGTAGTTTAAAAAATAGACTCAATTGTTTGTCAATAAAGCATAATTTTTTTGTTGTTGCTGGTTTTCATCTTTTTCGTAGGAACTTCAGTTTTTTTTATTGCTTTACCAAAGCTGAAAGCACGTTTACATTCTTAAGAATTATAAAAAATTTATTTCTCTAAAAGCATATTCATGTTTGTGCAAAAGAACAAAAAGTAAAAGTAACGAAATTGCAAAACAAAATATTGAGTAGATTTTGGAAAAAAGTTACATTCGTACAAAAAAAAAAAAAAAAAAAAAAAAAAAAATTTAAATTATCAAAATTTAGAATGTTTTTATTGATTTTCTGGCCACTAAATAAATAAAAGAGTAATGAAGGATACATTAAACTTATTTTGTACTTAAGCAGATTGAAATAAGTATTTTTTATCTATTGAAAATTTCTTTTTGAATATCTTAACTTATTTGCTTAACTGACTCTCCAATGCTAGCTTTCTGTACTCATGGCTCAGAAAAATTAAATTTATAATAAATGTCTGTTTTTACAAAACGTAGCAACTATTTAAATTGAAATATTTAGGTGATGTTGCTAAGTGGCATTCCAAAAATGTTTCCGTACGCAATATTAAAATTTATTCTGAAGTCTTCCACAACAGATTTGCAGAAAATTATCAAAACTGAAGTGTAAGCAAGTGTCACGAAGACGTGATGGCAGTATATGTTTGATTTTAGCTTGTAACTGATCGTTTTAAAATGGAGTTCCTGAACCTATTCATGAGTTGGTGATTCAGTTATGAAATGATGGATTATCCATGAAAAAAATTACAAAATCTTGAATATATTGAAGTCCATAGTGCGATATATTATTGAAAGACACCGTGAACCTCCAACTTTTGATTATGAAATTTGATTTGGAAGATCCTCAAAGTTAAAACGCTTGCATAAAAGAAATATCCTACTGTAAGGTTCAATATAATCCGCGAATAAGTGCACCTCAAGTCGCACTTAGCTAAAGATTTGATAAAAACATTGCAGACAATTCCCAAGGGACAATTTTTCTGCACTGGTTAAGACATCTTGCATTGGAATTTCTAGATACACCTAGATATCCTTATTTCCTTCTGCATAACATAAATTTCCAAAACCAGCATTCCTCATACATCCTCACAACGCCTCCTCCACCATGTTTGACAGATCCACATAAATTCTTAATGTTGATTTTGTTTTCTCCAGACCATAACTCAATTATCTGATTATTGGCTATTTAATTTTGATTCATCACTTAAAAGGACTGATTCACGGAAAGATAACTGATCACTTACATGCTTCCTTGCAAAATCGATGCGCTTTTTTCTGTTACAGATACTTATTTTTCGGCTTCTCACGGGTTTATTTCTTTTACGCTCCAGATTTTCCAGATTGATCTCTATCCTCAAAAGTTTAAAGCTCACGGTGTCTTTCAACAATATATTGTACTCTTAGAGGAGATTGTACTACAGACTTCAATATATTAAAGATTTCGCCAACTTTTTCATAGATAATCCTAACAAAGAGTCTGTATGTGGAAGAAATCCACAGACGTATCCTTTGTTTTAATAGTATAACAGACGGCAACAAAAATTATTGACTTTGTTATGAGATTTGCAAGAACTTAACCAGTTCTCCTTTCTCCTAAATAACTTAAAACAATTTATTTATCAACCTTTCACCATGACTGACAGAAAAGAACTCTACAAAAATTCCAAGTGATGCCACACCCGGCAAGCAAAACATGTATAATTTAAAACACAAGATATTTAGCAAATAGTTCAGAGTTGATGTCGTCACATTCTCCCACCTTTTGATTAACATTACCAAAATTAATCAAAACAAACATAATTTTACTACAAGGGAATGAGTTTTAAAGTCAAGGTTCTATATAAACAGTTCAGTCCAATAGTCTTGAAGGAATCTTAATGGTTCTGCCAAACCTAGTCACAATAGTTTTAGTTGGAAAGTCAGAAACTAAGCGGTTCATCTTAGGAGACTTATCTGGCTTATCCATTTTTGTATCTTCGACTGAACAAGATATTTCAAGGGGGAAAATTCTTCGAACAGGTCGAACTATCATCCCAGAAGTCGTTTTAAGACGTACAACCCGGATGTTGCCGTCTTTTCCAGGATACACATCGACTACTCTTGCCATTGGCCACAGCACTTTGCGTTTGTTGTCACACTCAACGAGAACTATATCCCCAACTTTTATCTGTTGAGAAATCGGCACTGTAGATGGACGTTGCACTAGCAGACCGAGATACTCGCTTCTAAACCTCCCTCTCAAGCGCTCTCGTAGGTTCTGTAGATGTCTCAGCCTCTTGTTGAAATCAACTTTATCCAGGTGGTCCAAGTCAGGGACTCCAAACACTGGAATTTCACCTAAGAACAGGGACGGTGTCAAAGGGATGAGATCATCAGAGTCCTCAGACACATAGGTGAGTGGTCTGGCATTCACAGTTGCTTCGCAGTCACACAGCACACTCATTAATTCTTCATAATTTAGAGACGACTGGCCTAGGACTCGACGCAAAAGTTTCTTAATCATTTGAACAAGACGTTCCCAAAAACCACCCCACCATGGTGCTGCGGGTGGACTGAAATTCCATTCAATCTTATTTGTGGTAGCTTCGATCTCGATAGTATTCCAGTCAATTGACCTCAAGAGATTGTTGGATCCGACAAAATTAGTGCCATTGTCGCTGTAGATTACCGATGGCCTTCCTCTACGAGCAATGAATCTTCTAAGACCAAGTAAAAATCCCTGAGTTGAAAGGGTCAAAATCAATTCCAAATGTACCGCCCTGAAAACAGCACAGGTGAAAAGTATAATCCAGGCTTTCCTTTTATTCTTCAAAATCAAAGGGCCAGCTAAATCAACTCCAACAATTTCGAAAACATGAGCATCTCTAACTCTATTTTCTGGTAGGGTAGATGGCGCAGTCTGTAATCTTTTACTTCCATGTTTCCTGCAAATGACGTAACCATATAAAGCTTTTCGAATTGTAGCTCTGCTTTTGACGATCCAAAATGTCTCTCTAAGTTTTGAGATCAATACGTGTATACCGGCATGAGACATAGATAGATGCTTATCAATTATTAATTTCTCCACAATTTTATGATTCTTCGGAAGTAACATAGGATAAATAAAATTTTCATGATCTTTTATCTCAGTTAATCTAGTCTTGACGCGTAAAATGCCTTCGTCATCTTGGAAAACACTAATTGACTTCAGCTTCTTAATATCCTCAGATGAAAAGGAATCATGTTGAATAATCTTCACGAGAGATTTCTCAGCTCTTGTCAACTCATGAACTTTTAACTCTCCTTTTTCTCTTTCTTCTTTTCTCTTTCGGACATTACCTATGAATCTATGTATCCACCCGATCATTCTAAGTATCTTCGTGTACTTTGAAAAATAGCCAAAGATTTGAGAAGAGATATCGTTGACATTGCTTAGCGATACTATTATTGCTTTACGCCTTTCAGTATCCACCTCTTGTTTGTTATCTATTTGGACAGAACGAGGCCATTCTTCTTCCGGCAATGCCAACCAAGGTGGACCCTCCCACCATCTGGATTCAATAAGTTTCTTAGCAGAGCATCCTCTTGAGGGCAAGTCGGCTGGATTTTCTGTACCTGGTACATGATACCAATTTTCACGGTCTGTAAGGCTTCTAATTTCTAAAACTCTGTTATTTACAAAAGTGCCCCAAGCTTCTACGTTCTTTATCCAGAAGAGAGCTGTTGAAGAATCGGTCCAGTAATATTCCTTTGAAATTTCGATCTTAAGGTTCTTCTTGATAAATGAGACTAACAGTACTCCAATGAGGCAAGCAAGCAATTCGAGTCTTGGTATACTTATTTTCCTCAAAGGAGCAACTCGCGCTTTGGCTTGCAGTAAAGTTACTTTAACTTCTTCTTCATTTTGACTTCTCAAATATACTGCACATGCATACGATCCCTGTGAAGCATCGGTAAACGTATGTAGACTAAATGATTGTCCTTCTGCAAGCGTAGCTAGTCTGGGAATCTTGATTGATGATAACAACGGCAGTTCTTTTACCCACTTCAAAAAATTTCTCTTGATGTCTTCAGGTAGCTCTGCATCCCAGCTCAGTTTTGTTTCCCAACTCTTTTGCAAGTATAACTTTGGGAGAAGGGTAAAAGGACAAGTGAAACCAATTGGGTCAAAAATCCTCTGTGCAATTGATAGAACGTTTCGTCTTGTAACAGAGAGATCACTTAAGTCGACATTTGGGATATCACAAAACAATGAATCTTCAAATTTGTCCCATAGAAGACCAAGTACTTTTAATGGTACCTCCATTGTAGTTTCCACACTGTTCAGCTCTGTTTGCTCCCACCCTCTCAAGTCGAAGTTAGCACTTGCCATTAATTGAGTTGATTTTCCAATAAAGTATTCTGCTTCTTCATTCGAATTGACCGAAGGGACACAGTTGTCAACATAGAAGGACTTTTTCAATTTTGTAGCCACTTCCTTTAAAGAAGATTCACATTGGTCTAAATGAGTATCGATCACTGCGGCTAAAAGAAAAGGACTGCATTTTAGTCCGAAAACTACTCTACAATGACGAAATTCTGTGAGCTCTTTTTGTTCTGAATTCTTCCACCACAGGAATCTTAGGTAATCCCGATCACTTTTTTGAATAGATATTTGAAGGAAAGCTTTTCTGATATCTGCGATAATCCCTATCTTTCCTTGTCTAAAATCAAGAAGCAATCCAGGAACCATTTCAATTAAATTTTGTCCTTTTGCTAGACAGTTGTTGAGTGACAGGTAATCCTTTTGCTTGCATGAAGCGTCAAATACAGGTCTTACTGCTGTAGTAGAGTTATCTTTGAAGATCGGCCTGTGGGGAAGATAATGATTGTCGATTCGTTTCTCCTCTTCTGGTACTTCTTCTATTATTCCAGATTCAAACCATTCTTCAAACACTGCATTATATGCTTCAAATTTATCTTTCAGCATCAGCTTCTTTGTCGTGGAAATCAATCGTTTTTCAGCAACCTCTCTATTACTTGGCAAAGTTCCTTTCTCGTTTATCCAAGGCAAACTGACTTCATATCGATCTTCCACTCTTTTTAGTGTCTTGTGAAAGTGATCCCACACCGCTTCTTCTAATTCTGAATCAGATTTATTTTCTTTAGCATCTGTAATTCCCAGTGCTTCTAGCTTCCACAAGTTTTCTATGTTACTACTGTGAGTCAACATGGACGTTATCATTGACGACATGGACAAGAAATTCCTTTCTGAAGTATAACCATTCATCTTTCCCATGATTGTCCATCCGAGTAGTGATTCCACAGCAGTCAGTCCATTTTCTAATATCTGAATTTTTCCTGTTAACAATGTACCTGCGACGTCAGCTCCAATAAGGACTTCTATCTTCAAATCCCCTCTTCCTATATCAGATGCATAGAAATTTTTCTGCTTTAGTTCTTCGATCCATGATCCGGGCTGTAAACTGACCACTGATCCACAAATCTTCGACTGTTCCAACAGGACTAGTCATCTAGAAAAATTACCCTTTAGGCTTTTAACGTTTACTTCGTAGCGTTTGTGAATTTCTCTTTTCGTTGTTGCTCCTCCAAAAAGCGTATGAATCAAAGATTCAGATCCCTTAGATTGGCACCCTATTTCGACGGCAGTCTCCTTTAAAATGTACGAACGCTGCGACCCTGTGTCAATAAGTGCCCTTACTGTCTTCTGCCTTTTGTTGGCTTCGATGCGAATTAATAGCGTTTGAAGAAAGACTTCATCTAGGCAACTAGTACTCGCAAGTGATAAGTTTGGTGTTTCTTCTTCTTTAATCTCCTCAACGTCATTTCTTTTCTGATTGGTTTGTAAATTCGGACACATGACACCCCAATGTCTTTTCGAGCAAATCAAGCATCTCACATTTGACTTGCATTGTTTGGCCCTGTGTCCAATTTTAAGGCAGAAAAAACAACCCTTCTTTTTCTTAATTTCGTCATTCTTTTGACTTGAAGTCATCTTCTGAGCAACAAAGCAATCTCGACTTTCATGGGGTTTTTCACAAAATATGCAAGAGTCCTTCTCACTATAATTGGCGGTTTTACTATGGCCTGAGAACAAATCATTCGCTGTAGGCACGTAATGATCACCCTGGTACCTTTTATCCCGTCGACCTTCTTTCTTTGCACCAAAGTCATTTAACTTAAAGCCGGATTTTGCCAAAAAAATTCTCTGCTCTCCTTCGACTTCATTTCTTAAAAACAACAACAATTGTTTCAATTTCTCAGAGTGAGAATTTTCGCCTGGAATTATTGAGGCATGATTTCTTAGCCAAACTCTTAATATTTCCTCAGGAATACAGGATTCAACGAGCGGAAACAGCATTGCCGCATACTTCTCGCTGGTCATCCCTATTGACTCCAACGAACGTAAATACGATTCCAATTTGTCATATAATTCGGACATACTGCCTTTTCCCCTTTGATCAGTAACATTTCTAATAATTAGACCCAATAATTCCCGAACATAAAATTCCACCAGTAATTCTTCCCTGCCGAACCTATTTCTTAAGCTTTCTATAACCTTTTCATAATTTTCGGCAGTAGCAGGGAAGCTGTTTACAATGTCCCGTGGTCTAGTATCGGGTATAGTCGCTTGAACGAGATAATGCATTTTGTCTTCATTTGGAATTTCTTTATCTTCATGTATTCGCCGAAATTGTCCCCAAAACGGCAACCAATCCTTTATGTCACAGCCAAATTGTTTTAACTCAATTTCAGGTAATTTTAGTTTTCGCTTATTCGTATTTGGCGACACAGTTCCAATGGATTGTGTGGTTTGGCGATTAAAAAATAATTCCGTTTTCACTCGTATCATATCTAGCTTTTCTTTAAACTCTTCAACTTTTGCCCATTCACTTTCAAACTGATCACTCGAAGAATATTCGGCATTCAATATTTGAGTATCAAAAATATTAAGCTCATTAGATAAACGTTCTAAAGTTGCAAGTTTCGTTTTCGCAGTTTCTTCATCAGGAATTTCTTTATTTAATTCCTGCAAAATTATATTTATTGTTCTTGTAAAAGAAGCTCGGACAGGTTTTCGTTTTTCAATTAACGATTCCATTTCAATAAAATAGAACTCAATAGCAAATTTAAGCTTATACGAATAAGAATGTTCTACGATCAAAATATCAACCGTTACGAAAATAATAAAATGACTAACCTTGACCTCTTTTTTGCGATTAATCTACGCCCCACGTTGGGCGCCATGTTATGAGATTTGCAAGAACTTAACCAGTTCTCCTTTCTCCTAAATAACTTAAAACAATTTATTTATCAACCTTTCACCATGACTGACAGAAAAGAACTCTACAAAAATTCCAAGTGATGCCACACCCGGCAAGCAAAACATGTATAATTTAAAACACAAGATATTTAGCAAATAGTTCAGAGTTGATGTCGTCACAGACTTTGATATATTTGATTTGAATATTGAGCTAATTACAAAGTTGTCCTTCATTTCGACAGGTTTTGTTTCTTGATGTAAATAGCTCTAAAATTTAATTCTTAAGAGAAAGTTCTAGGAAGAATAATTCCCTATACTTGCTATGTTACAATCTTCTGATCCAGTGCATTTAGAAATTACTTAATATAAAACCTTGAACCTTGAAATTCGGTGAGTTGGTACGAAAAATATCACTTAATAAAATGATGCAAATTGTTTTAATTCAATGTATCTATTATAATTACCATGAAGGTCTATTCCTAGTTGACGTTAAAATATCGCCAAGCCGATTTGGCGCTGTTTTGTAGGCGAATTACTAAATTTGGCAACCCTATTATTTTTATTGACGAGCTTTGGCTTCAACCTTTCTACACCACAAATCATGGAGCTGGTTCGTTTTTCAATTTTTCATATTTGAATTCCGAATTGGCGACATTCTGGCTTTGTCGCCAACTTTTCAAAAGTGCGCCAACCCATAAACGTGAACTAGGAATTTACCAAATTTATAATGTTTCAGAAGAAGGAGTTTTTTAAGTTGTACATTACTAGTTGCGAAAATGCCATTTCCAAAAGATAAAAAGAAGAAATTTTTTTAATCAAAAACATTACTCATGAAATTATGAAGGAACTTAATCAAGGAATGGAAAATAAAATATTCCTTCAAAAAATTCAAAAATTTGCTTGGGATTCTGTAAGTGCATTTTCCCACATTTCATTCACAATTCCTTTCTAAAATCATTTTACTGTAAAATATTTCATCATCTAAAAACAGATTTGAAATCGAGGAGTATCACCTATATAACTATTTCTAGAAATATTTTCATTTCCTTTAACAATAATAAGTATGAAGTAATCTCATTTGGATTTCGAACCCTCTTTCCAAATTTTTTAGACATAAAAAAATTTAAAATATGTTGACAAATGTGCAAAATTTTTATTATAAGACTGGAAATTCCATTACATTTTACTCTTTAAAAAAAGTAGATTTTCTCACCATAATTTTAATCTTTATTAGTTAAGTATTTCCCAGACCCACTTGATGGATATTCCAATCCATTTCATTCTGTTAATTCAATTTCAATTAATTTCCGGTTAAATCGAACAATTTCGGCGTCCTGTCGATTTCATGTTAACGGAGTTTTAATGTAATGAAACGTTATAAATAAGTCAAAAATAATTTTTGTATCCATTTTTTTTTTTTTTTTTTTTTTTTTTTTCGTATTAGATGTCAATAATAACATACTTAAAAAATAAAACGATTGAATTTTAATTTCCTATAAAATTTGTTTTCCCATAAAAAAAAAAATCGATAAAGAAGCAAAACACGTGCAAGTTACCAGACTACACACTTTAAGCTCAAAATGATACAACGGATAACACTATATTTATTATTATGATAGAAATTAAATAGTTATTACTCTTCCATGATTTTTTGGCGGATTTATTAAGGATCGATTTCTTGATTGGAAACTTTTATACTATTTTCAAGTTTCTCATAATGAAAAATGGAAGAAAATTTTCTGAAAAGAATCAAGGTGGAATGTTTTGTTTATAGAATATTATTATACGAATGTGCGTCGCGCGAGCCCGTTCCTAACAATTGAGCGATGTTTTTTTTTTTCTCTTCTCGTAATGAACTTTGTAATCTGGAAAGGTGACGTTTGCTAAACTCTAGAGCAGCGTTCGCCACTAACTTTTAGAGGCGGGCCATCTTACTTATGTTGGAGCTTTTCGCGGGCCGCATTCACCAAAATATGTATCTTTAATTATTATCGATCAATAATAAATAGCATTTCAGAAAAATGGGGAAAAAATATTAAGTTTTTTTTATCTTAGTAACATTACAATTGATGTTTGATTCTATTTTTCAAAGAATTTTAAAAATAACAGTTTTCAATATTAGTAAATTAAAGTTTCAAAAAGAAGTGAATCTTTTGTTTCAACGCGACAAAGTGACTTGACCTAACTTTTAATAAAAGTATTTAAACTCTACTTCCAGATTACTCCGTTTTAGTTGATATCAGTTGTGAGACGATGGCCTGTAGAAATCGTTCAGTTGATAAGAAAAAAAAGTCCATACTGTGAAATTTGATTTCTTTTTCTGTGGTGCGGGCGGGCCGCATAAAAATATGTCGCGGGCCTGATCCAGGCCGCCGGCCGCGTAGTGGCTGACGCTGCTCTAGAGGATACTGTATTTTCCACAACATTATTTTATAGGGGATGAAACACGTTACTCTTTCGTTTAAATTCTTATCCTTAATTCCGGGACAGTTCCTTTTTTTTTTGGGGGGGGGGGGGGTCACTTCTTTACTAATTTTTCTCATAAAACAACGAAGACACTTGTTTTGTTTAAATCTTTTTTATTTAATATTTTTCAAATAATCAAAATAATAGTAAGAAAATTCAAGATTAAAATAATATTGAAAACACAACTTTTAATTATATTTTAATGATTGAATATTTATTTTTGACGATCTCTAATGTGATTTTTTTTTATGTAGAATGATATCCTTAAAGAGATTAATAAGTACGTATCATATGGAAAGTATTCATGGAAGGGGGATGGGTACGTATCTGGAGCTGTGTATTCAAGAAACAATGAAGAACTGTATGACTTGATGCAACATGTGTACCGAAAAACAGCATACACAAATCCTCTTCATCCAGATGTTTTTCCTGGAATTCGGATTATGGAGGCAGAAATCATTAAGATGGTCTCTAAACTGTTCAATGCCCGGGGAGCAGTTGGAACAGTTGGTTCATTCAATATTTTTTAGCTGTTACTGTATTGCCCTTTTCTGAAAATATATGTTGTAATATTAAATTAGTTTGTTCATTAAAAGTTTTTAAATTGTAATCGGTATCTGGCATGATAAAGGAAGTTTTCAAAAGTTTGATTCCAGGAAGAAATATTGGTGTTCTCTTTATTTTCTTTAGAAAATAATAGTATTTTGTGGCTAGTTCTTAATTTATATCTTAAGGGGGTCCGGGGCCCAAAATTTGTAAATTTTTATAATTACTTTAAAACAACGCATTAAATATTTGATACAACGTAATAGAAAATATCTTAATAAACATAAAAATTATATGTATGTGTTCACAAGTATATAACAAGAAAATTTACCAAACAAAATTATGATATTTGTAGCGGATATTAAAATAAAAAAATTTTAACTATAAAAGTTCACATTTTTTTTTTCATAATTAAAAAAAAAAAAAAAAAAAATCATATCTGGAGTAAAAAATAAAATTTTAAAATTTTGTTTGGTGAATATCTTCTAAAGAGTTAATACGATATGCATGGGAAATTTGTTGTATGTTACTAAATTTCAAATGCAGTTATTTCTAATTATGTAAAAAAAAAAAAAAAAAAAAAAAGCTGAGAAATCATCAGTGAGAAAAAGCTGTTTAATAATAAAGGACAAATCAATGTGGATTCCCAATTCTTATTTTTAATGCAAAATAAGTTTTTAAAGAATGCTATTTGGAACTTAAACTATTTTGCAATTTAATTCAAATGTTGTGTACTGATAACAATTTTTTTTTTTTTTGCCCTGTTACTCGAATTAATTATAAAATACTATGAAACGGTATATGTAATATTCTTAAATGAACTTCAGAGTGTTCTACCCATCCCGAAATATGTTCCATTATATATTATACACCCCCCCCCCCTTCCCTTTTCAAAATGAAAAGTCTAGATATGGGCTTGATTTTATTTTTCTCAAATGTGATAATTAAGTGGGTGCTAATCTTTACCTTAAGGGTAACACGGGTGTTTTAGCCTTGCCATACCTTCCTTATAGTATTGATAAAAGTTTTTCTTGCAAAATAATATCCAGACTTCATAAAATGTTTCTTTTTTATGAAGCATTGTATCAATTCTTTTCATTAGGTTACAAATGGAGGAACAGAAAGTATTTTTCTGGTCTGCAAGGCTTATAGAGATTATGCAAAACATGAGAGAGGAATAAAAAATCCAAACATGTAAGCTTTATGTCTTTCATTTAAATTTCTTACTTTCTCTACATCAAAATATTTTTTATTTTTTTTTTAGAATTTCCTTTCTAGTTTTGTATTTAAATTTAAATATTAATCTTTTCAGGATAATACCAGTTACAGCTCATGCTGCTTTTGAGAAGGTAAGAGTTTTATATTATATTTGTATCCTTATTATATTTTTAATCTATGTATATAAGTTTATCATCTACTTGTGTCAGAAAAGAAAATTGCTGCCTAACTAAGTTTGTATTAAAGAAGCAAATTGATGCAAGTCCTAGTTGAAAAATTAACCATTAGGTGATATTTGAAGTTAGCTTTTTAAACCAAGTTCCTTTACAGTTACAACTTTCAATTTTCTGTTATGTAAATATCTGCGTCCTTAAATTTAAATTATCAATTACTCTGGGATTGTCTGGCGGATAAGCCAAATTATAATTATAAATTTAGGTTTTCATTTTCCTAAATGTGAAAATTTAAAATTTAACTTTAATCTGCTTGAATAATTTGTAAATGATTGTTTATTAGTGTGGTTCAATTTTTTTTTTTTTTTTTTTTTTTACTTTTGAAACGCATGAGGTAAAAAAAGTTGATACACACCTTGATAAGAAAATAAATAAATAAATAAAAAAAAAAAAAAAAAAAAAAAATGGAAAAAAAAAAAATAATAATAATAATATCTTCCGATCGCGCATTCACCTCAAAGTTTGGAGAAAATACAAAAAATAACTATTTTTTATAAATGTTTTTAAATTTCTAAACGTTATATATTTGAAAGGCAATAGTTTGCAATGAGTAGTGAAAGGGTGGTATAACACAGGAAAACAATAATCTTTAGATTTTAAAAACATATTAATAATTAAAAATATTGAAAAATATATTTTTTTGTTTAAAAAGTGATTTTTCTATAAAATGGATACTAACGGTTTTTTTTAAAATAGTTTTGTTAAAATTGTTTTACTTTCTTCAAGCATTCACTTCAAAGTTTTGAATAAGTACAAAAAATACCTTTTTTCCATCAATTTGTAGAATGCCCCAATCACTAAATTATCAAGGCACATTAGTTTGTATTGTGTAGAATGAAGTAGATAGAACTTGGAGGGAAAAAAAAATCAATTTAGTATATAATCAATAATAATCTTCGCGCGTAACCTTTGAAACAATGATAAAAACTGTTTTGGCGGGTTTCAATCTGGGTGGCCTTTCTCGTGGTGCCTTCTCTTCCTTTGAAGCTCACAAACTTACTTGCTTATTATTTGGATCATAGCGAAAGGGGCTGTGATTGGGACTGCCATTAACACTGGCTGGAAATAATCTGACAGATCAAATTGCACGTTGGGAGACTACTACATTGGGATATATGCCTACTATGCTCCAATGAACTACCATTCAGACGCCTATTTAAACACGTAGTACACAGCAGGACCAACATCTTTCAGCAAAATCAAAAATTTAAGATTCATAGATCAAAAATTGAAGAACTGTGAAATATTTCCCTCGACTGAATTTTTACGTGTTGATGTTCTATTCCTTTAACTGAGATGAAAGTACTGAGCACAGATTAGTTATATTCTTGATATTTTTGCAGCGATTAGATCAGGCTAATGATTTGGCAGGTCGCAACAACAGAAAACAGAGAACTTAGAGTACATGCGAGTGAATATAAACCATCGGATGAACTCAAAGAAGTGGTATTCTTTATTTGAAATTGTTACATGCCACATTGATTTCGAATATTAAAAAAAAAAGCTAATTCTCTGATGGACAATTGGACAATCGAGTCAATTCGATTGTCTCGATACTCACTGAATATTTACTTGGAAGTTTTAAACTCGGTTATTGAACGAAATGCTTCCTTCCCACACCCAAAAAATTTGATTTCGGCAATGATTTTCTACGAAAGGAGAGATGTAAGAGAACTGAGGCGTCAGGTTCTGAAATCTCGAGAACTTTCCTAGAGAAAGACAATCAAGCATTTCAAGGCAACCAAACTTAATTTTATTACCACTGATTACGTGGACATAATTGGAATGCTTGTAATAGGACTCCTCCTTTGTTAAGAATAACAAACGAACATTAGTTAGTAAAGACTGGAGCATCCGAAATAGCACAGCTGTATTGGAGGAAACAGGGGAAGACTGGAAGATTAACTAATTCTGGCCGAGCATAGTTCCAAAATAGACGATTTTTCAACAAAAAAATATGTCAAAGCTGCCTCATAGTTTTGTTTCTCATAAACACAATATCCCAATTTTAAAACTTTGCATCAACATTTCAAAACCTCTTCTATATTTTATCCAGAATTGTTCGAGATTGGCTAATATTGTTTCCAATGACCGATTCACAACGTTCCATTTCGGGATTGGCATATGTCTGGCGAAATTGGCCAGCGTTTCTGTGCTACTAGGGACCATTGAAATCAGACTTCAACTCGTTTCCTTGTCACTCACAAGTTGTGGAACGCTTATATAGAGAGACAAGACAAATAAATAGTGGGTGGCGCTGACCCAAAAGACGTTATGACAACACTTTTTTTTAAAGATCCATAATGTCCAACTTTTCTACAAATGTTTCCTTCAAAGAGCATCACTGTGACAAGTATCTCAGTCGACACACACAAACTAAAGAAGTAGTTTCATTCTTTTAGTATTTGTATCAGGTATTTAGCTGAGGAGGCAACAAAATTGAGTTTTTTAAGCAAATTGCTAAAGAACTATCTTAAAGACAAAAATAAGAAATTTTTATTTAGCTCTTTTGCTGAAACATTCATCCATATAATCCCAAAATCATTATTTTTGTTATTCTAAGATTAGTCATTGGTCTCAACAAACGCACAAGATGAAACTTGCAAGATAATTTTCCTGTTAATATTTCTAATGAAATAGCTTTACATATAAAGTTCGTATACCAACATCTTTAAACAGTTTAATTAATTTATAATTTAGCTATTAAGAAAAGACCAAATGAAAAAAAAAAATGAAAAAATACCGACATGTTACGAATAATATGTTATCATATCATATATCTATCATAAATAATGCAAAATACCTTTCAGCTATGCAATGATATATTGGAAGAAGATGGTATTTTATTTTTATATACAACAGTGTCATAGTTAGCTCACTACCTAACTAAACTGTGAATGTTGTTCCGCAATAACTAATATTTAATAAAAACCATCCTAACTCTGTGGTTAAAAAAGGTTCTTAAGCATTGTCTGTGAGACAAGGAAGAGAATCATTAACTGGTAAAAAGATAGTATTTACTTCAATCCCTTAAAATAAACACTGAGAAGCAAATCAGATTTTATTGTGTACCCCAATTATTTGTCGGAAGTGCACGGTTTTAATTAATAGGGTGAGAGGGGAGTTCAACTTACGGCCTGGAATGGGCTAGACTCAGGTTAGCGTCTGTGCGGGTGGCGTTTGTGCGCTGGACTCTTCGGTCAAGGGCTCCGGGGTAGATTCTGTGGTCAGGTTGACTGGTGGGATCGAGTCCGGGTTGTAGGGTCTGCCCTGCTGTCTGGACTCTATCATTTGAGAGCTCCTGGGTTCGCTTGATCATGGGCTGCTAGGTTCGTCCGGTCAAGGGCTCTGGGTCCGGTCATTCGAGGTCTGCTGCGTGCTGTCGGTTGAGGGCTCCCGGGTTCGATTGATCAAGAGCTGCTAGGTTCGTCCGGTCAAGGGCTCTAGTTCTGATCGTTCGAGGTCTGCTGGGTTCTGTCGGTTGGGGGCTGCTGAGTGGATCATCTTTCCAGATAGGCTTGGAATCGATGGGGGACTTTTCCGTATGCTTAAAGCTCGCTTCTATGCCACGTCCATCTTTCTATTTGTTCGCCCGTACAAAGTTAGCTGTAACCATCTCGCTATCACAGCATCCTTATGAAAATTGAATAAGTATGTCATAAAAAGTGGCTCCTGATCGCTTGCAGACCTTTTTACGTCGATTTGGGTTGATCCATCTTTTCCCTTGCATCCAATTGGACTTGAAGGTCCTCCCTCAAGAAATCCCCTCATCTTTGCTTCTGCCCAATCCACACCAGGCTGTGAATTTACCCCTGATCTCTTGACCTAGTCCTACCAACTCAAAATAGCCCTTGCATCTAGAGAAGGTCTTCTTCATCCCCCAATACATATAAAAATTGTAATAGTGTAACCTCCCCATTACAACAGCAAAAAAAGTTTACCAATGCATGCAATTTGGTTTTGTAATCTAGTTGAAGTTATGCGGCAAAAGGTTTTTTTTTTTTTTTTTTTTTTTGCAGAACGTTAGACATTTGAGTCAATGTGGGAAAGCCAGTCTTTACGACCAACAGACGTCTTACCGTACGTCCGTATCTCCAGAAATACCCCATTTTTACAACAACAAAAAGCCTGGAAAACTTTCACCAGACATCTGTGATCAACAACCATCTTTTATATCCCAGTTTCTGAAGGCATTGTTTTAATGTTATAGCCAGAATACAAACAAATAAGAACCTGCATCGTTTGTCATATGATCAAGCTGTGTTGGTTATTTTAATGTTCTTTAGAAATTCATCCCAATATTCAATAATAATTTTAACAACTGGTATATTTATTTCACTACGTTAATTATTAATACTCATGTCTTAAAAGCTTAAAAAATTTAGTTGGTGACTTAATCTTTATATTTATGAAATATGATAGCTTTTAATGTGTATGATAAAATACCAAGGTAAAGTATGATAAAGTCAGGGAATACGCCATTTAGGGAAAACTCAGAAAATTATCAGGGATTTTGTTGTAAATTTTTTTAAAGTAATCAGGGAATTTTCCGCCATTAAACTGAAACTTTTAATATTTGACAACTGCTAGCAAAAAAAAACAAAAAAAAAAAAAAAAAAACAGAAATTTGAACCTCAAGACAGACCACGTAACTTCTCTTTGTTCTGCTGCTGAAACACGGATTTCAGCTCATTTTTTGCTGTAATATTTCGATCATTTCTGAGATGGATACACTTGTTGGTCCGTTGTACTACCATGTTGGAAAATTAGGACGCACGTCGAAATGCAAGTACTGTCAGCTTATTGAATTCACGGTTAAATTCAAGGGTACGTAGTCGCTACAGGGCGGAGGGGGGAGAAGGGTCGGCTCTTTAAAAAAGTACATTAGGCCTCCAAAATCTTAGGCATGCAAAGTTCTTTCAAGTGAGCCCTGAGGTTCAGAGATCCCAGACACTTAACTTAAAAGTTACAATACACCAGAAATTTAAAATACAGTAACTGGCACCTTCTGTGACACTATTTTCGACAAGAACGGATCGAAAAGTTATAGCTTTGAGGGAAGATGGAGCGGATGGTCAAGCACTCCTTCTAAAGGGACTCGATACATGCATGACGTCATCGAAGCCATTTTTCCAATGGGAAGATCTTTACGGTTAGGGGCGTATGCTTTAAGGATCAAGTGAGGGGTTATTGGATACAGCCAAAAGGATAGGTTAGGCCCGAGCGCTGCCTGAATGGCCGGATGAGTTTTGACCCCACCTCCGGGATTTTCACGTAAAAGTACATGACACTGGCCTTAGGGATTAATTGAGTATTCAGGAAGATTAGACGTTGGTTAATCAGTTTTGGTAGGAGTGCTTTTGGCTGGAGCCCGAAGTGTTTTTCCGGTCCGGAGAAAGCTGTCCTGGTCTAGACCCTTACGGCATTGCGAAGATGGATCAAGGTATTGTGGTATTTCAGTTTCTTCCGCATCCCAATTTCGAGCATAGATCAAATTAGTACTTCAAAAAATGCATCTTTATTAGGTAGGTCAGGGCAGCTAAAATGTATTTATATGTAATATTTATTTGTTATGTTTTTCAATTAGGAGTTAACAATTGATTAAATTCTAGTAAAGTGTTAATTTTTCCAATTGTGCGTGCTCAGTTCTGTAGTCGATCGAAACAGTCGCATCTTAATGTTGTTAAACTTAAGAATTAATCTATAAAGAGGTCCATGTTAAGAATATTTGGGCTGAACTGAGTGAAAGCCTTACTGTATAATTGTAAAATCATCTCACCTAGATTATAGTAAATAATTTATTTAGTTACTTTGGTATGATTATTGAATGTCTCTTCCGACATTGCCTATTAACGGATTCCACTACAGTGTGAAGCTGCTTTGACTAATTGGAGTTGTGCTTTTGTATTATCGAACCTGAAATCCGCCCCTTATATTGTATCTAAGGGTAAAGCAAAAATAGTAGATGAACAAACAGGTCGGCAGTGGATAAACACACATCTGCATTACTGGTTTATTTGCAAGTCTGACAACCACAGAGCTTGCGTACGTTCAGACTTCCCCTAACTTTCGATCTAATAACTACTTTTCTTACCGATTGTCAGCATCTATCGTTATTAATTGATATTGATTTATATTGCAGTATGCTTATGCACCAAAAGGTACCTCTGTCATACTTTACAAAGACAAGAAGTATCGTCATTACCAGTTTTCTATTCAAACCTACTGGCCTGGTGGTATATATGGAACCCCAAATCTTTCTGGTTCATTTTACTTATAAGCTCCTTTATATTTTATTTCTGCTCGGTGAATCTGCTATTATTTAAATTTGATTAATGTTTTTTATTTTTTTTATTTTTATTATTACTATTTATTATTATTTTTTTTTTTTTTATTCTATAAAAGTTCTGTATTCCAAAATGTTTGTCAAACTTTAAACATTTTAAATTATTTAACCATTTGAGGGGTACGCGAAACCAAAAAATATAACTTTGGAACGCGCAATCGACCTGAGAGGTCTTTTTTGGCAAAGATGCTCCCAGGTCGCGCGCTCCACAGGGTTATATGTGAGATTATATTAATATATAGAAAATATATAATATTCTTTAAATATATCATATTTTTATTAAAATTATCAAAAATGTGTGTATGGTTATTGTTTAAAAAATATTGTACAAATTTTTTAAAAATATTTTTCATTGGTAGTCGCTCTGGTGGGTTGGTTGCAACTTGTTAGGCATCACTTCTTTACCATGGTGAAGATGGTTATGTTGAGTCTACAAAGAAAAATATTTCTGTCACTAAATATATAAAAAAAGGGTGAGAGGTTTTTTCCTATTTGGGGTGACTTCTGTTTTATAGTATTTCTACCTCTTCACTTAGATTTTATCTAAAAATTGGAATTCATATTCCATATGGATGTTTTAATCTTAAATGTCATTCTGCTCAAAAATTAATTAAATAAAGTATATTGTAGAAATGATTCTAAAAAAACTCTGGTATAAATTTAAATTATGAAAATGAATTAAATTTTTATAAATATTTATATTAATTGCCAGTTTATGTTGAGTCATTTAATTCTGAAGGATTTGGAAAAACTGGCTATAAGCAACTTGGGAAGACTTGCATTATATCTGCCAAAAAACCTAAACCTTCTGTTAGCTGGGTAAATCAAAATTGTAAAAAGTACAGCTTACACAGTCTCTCTCTCATTTAAGATAGCTTTCCATGGTATTGTACAACCTAAATTTTGTTCTTGAGAAGTCCCAAGAAATGAAATCCCATCAATTGATAAGTAGTTGATGTATTTAATTTATTGTTAATTATATAAACTATTAAAAAGTTGTAATGAGGGAATTCTTTCAGTCTAAAGGAGATTGATGGTATATTTGTATTTGGGAAGCTTGAAGTGAGTGTTATTGCACTTGGATCAAAGGTGTTTGATATCTAAAGACTCAGTAGTGCTCTGACTGAGATTGGATGGAATTTGAACATTCTTCAGTTTCCACCTGGATTTCACATCTGTTTAACTCTTCAACATACCAATGAAGGAGTTGCTGACAAGTTTCTATCTGATGTTAGGAAATGCACAGAAGAAATATTGAAGGATCCTGTGTCGAAGACCACTGGAACAGTAAGTAGATGCTGATGTCTTTTATATACATTGTTAATCCGTGTGTGATTTGTGTTGTTTGGAGCTTGTACAAATGAATAGATCGTTATATTGTTTACTTTTATTCTACTGAGATAGAGGAAAAGTAAGATTGAAAGTACAAATTAAACACAGATTAAATTTTTTTTCTCCATCAGGAAATTGCAGTTTCAGGACTTGCATGGAAGTTTACGAGTTGAACATTTTTTAGAAAAGTTGCAAATGAAAATTTATGACCAACAGCCAATCCAGTAAATTTTGAGTACTTATATTATTATCTCTGAAGATTCCTTTGTGTGCATATTCACTTAATAAAATCTTAATATATTTTTTAGAAATCAATGCAACATGATCACCTTTGTTGTATGTATACAAAATTTCATGTGAGAATACAATTTCTATAAACAGGTGAATTTCAATGATGAACACTGTTTTTGCTTCCGAGTTAAAAATGTGTAAGAATAGGAGTAGGGCATACGTAGATATTTTTATTTTGTCTATTTCTCTATCTAAAATAAACTTGTGCATAAAATGCCAATTCAAATGAGTGATTAGATGTGTTCATATTAGTGATAAATGTCATAGCCTTAAGGTATTTCTTTTGGTGGCTTTCATTTTAAAAGTTTATAGGAGTCCTATGTTTAGGCCTTTTATCAACAAACCACTAAGAAGTTCCCAGACTGTCCACTGTAATAAAAGTTTACTCTATCGATCAAAATACGACTAGTTCAGATTGATACACAAAATTGTTGATACTAACAGAATGTCTGTCACATTGAATGCAGACAATGCGGTCATGTATATTGGCAGCGTCTTTTTATGTAGGCATGTTTTGTCATACTGTTGATTTTCTGATACATGGAGATCGAGCATCTTTTGTCTAAAATGAAAATGCCTTTTTCAACTAGTTTTTGCAAGGCCCAAAAACTGGAGGCTTTGAAGATTGTTGATAGGGGCCACTGAGGAGTTATCATGTAACGGTATTTTCCCCTGTTGGCAGTGCTAGAAGTGTGGGTAGACGCGGGGTGACGCCTCTCTCCATTTTTAAAAAAAATACCTATGCGTCTCCCCACTTCTGAAACTACTGAAATCCATCCCCCCCACTTCTGAAACTACTGAAATCCATCCCCCCACTTCTGAAACTACTGAAATCCATCCCCCCACTTTTAAAAACCCTCAATACGTCTAAAAACTGCTAAAGAAAAATATCATTAACTTTAAAATTTAGTGACAGAATTTAGTTGAGAAAAAGTGATTTAAAGTTTTCAAAAGTAAAAAAAAAAAAAAAAATGGTGCATCATACTATTATTAAAATGTATTATACTACTTTGTATAAAGTTATAAGTATTTTTATTAACAAATAACATTACACTTGGTCATCTTATAACTTAGGAGGAACTTTCTCTTTGGTTAAATTTCTATTCTTGTTTCATATTAATACAAGCTATTTAAACACACACACACATTTCAGACTTCTCTATTAATTTAATTTCATGAAAGTATGCATATTTAGAAGCTATATTTAATTCTAAATCAACAGTCATGTTTATAATGTGGAATTGTTACTTTGCTTTATCTCTTAACTTCTAAGTAAAAAACTAAATCGCAGTAAAATAACAATGAATATTGAACCCTGTTGTTCAACGTTATCCCCCCACTTTTTTTCTTCCACTTCTACCATTGCCTGCTGGAAGGTCATTTGGATGTTGGTTCATCTATTGCAGCGATTCTCAACCTGTGGGGCGCGCCCCCCTAGGGGGGCACGAGCACACTAGAAGGGAGGCGGGAGAATAATCAAGAGAAAATATTATTTAAAAAAAAATTGATTAACTGACTGAAAGAAAAGCACATATACACATAGAAAACCAAATACATTTCGACATATTTAACAAATAAAGTCAAACAACTTACTAAATTAAAGCATACTAAATTAAAAACAAATTTAGCAATTATTAGTGACTTCCGTGGGCCTGTCTTCCAGAGCAAAGTTTTCAAAGGATGACTTAATATTAGAAATAACCACTCTCAGTTCTGTTTCTATAATAAGCTGAGATCTATATTTTGCCTTCTAAGAAGAAACAGCAGAAAATTCAGTTTCACAAAGGTAGGATGTTGAAAATGGTAATAGAATGCGAAATGCCCTTGTTTTTAGTGCAGAAAAATCATCCTCTACTCCTGCCTAAAATTCAAATAGTGATTTATAACTAAATTGTCTTTTGGTTTCGCCACTTGTGAATTCTATGAATTTTTCTTCCTCATCAATTGATAGTCCTTCGGGAGTCTTATGAAATGGATCCCTAACCCACTCGTAACTTGCTATTAGTTTGTCGTCAGCAAGAAAATATTTTAAAAAATTCTTTGGATTCATGGCTAAATGATTTTCAATGGTACAAAAACAACTTTTACATGTTCTTCTTCAGCCTTGTAAGTTTTAGTACAATCATTCACATTTGCAAACATTGTTAGTTTTTTTTGCTTTAAATTTCTGCTCCACAATTCCAATTTTCTACAAAAAGCATTAACTTTATCACTCGTATCCAACATATGTGTATTTGCTCCTTGGAGTTGAAGATTCAAGTTATTTAATTTCTCAAATATGTCGAACAAGTAGCTCAATTTCATCACAAATAAACCATCACGAAAATTTTCGGCTTCCGGTCTGTTTTTTTCTTCTAGGAAAATGGCGATTTCTTCTCTTAATTCATAAACACGCTGCAAAAATTTCCCACGTGATAACCATCATGCCTCGCAATAAAATAGTAACGCTGAATGTACTGAACCCATGTCTTTACAAAGTGCTGAAAATATTCTCGATATCAGGGGTTTCATTTTTATATAACTTAATACGGTTACAACCGTAGTTAACATAATATTCAGACCAGGACTCATTTCTTTTGAAGCCAAAGCTTCTCTGTGGATCATGCAATGTGTCCAGACGCACTGAGACGAATTTTGTTTTACAAGTGCTTGTATACCTTGGAATCTTCCGGACATTGAACGAGCACCATCGGTGCATATTCCGACGCAATTTTTCCATTCTATGTTTGCCTCGTTCATAAAATCATTTAAAATAGCAAATAATGCGAACGCTGTTGTTTGGAGTTCTAATATTAGTTTGTAGAAAAGTAGTTCTTCTATAGCTGACATATTATCACAAAATCGAACATAGGCAGCTAAATTAGCATCTTTATTACTATCTGTTGCTTTATCAAGCTATATTGAAAACAATTTGTCACGCAACTTCGAGAAAAGCTGACACTGTTCATCTTCAGCTATATCACCGATTCGACGAGGAACAGTATCATTTGAAAGAGGTATGGACTGCAATTGTTTTGAAAAATTATCTTCAAACATAGTTTCTACAATTTCAATTGCTGCTGGCAAAATAAGCTCTTCACCAATGGCGTGAGGTTTTTTACATCTGGCTATTTTACATGAAACTTTGTACGATGCAATTCAAGCTTTTTTATTCACAGACAAATTTTCTTTTAAAAATGATTTTTGCTTTTTATATGATTTTAATTTTAATTAATCTACGGCCAATATTTTTGAGCAAATGATACACAGGGGCCTTTCTTCATTTACTTCAGTACTGGTAAACCCAAAATTTAAGTATTCTTGAGAATATTTTCTTGATTTTATTTTCGGAACCACGTTCGTCTGTGTAAGTGTTGATGCTTGACTATCGTCTAATACTCGCTTACTTGTGTACTTTCCGCTTAAAAATGTATCCATGAGTCTGCATAAATCTGTTGCCGTGAATATTTAAAATTGTAAATTGCAATTAGCACGAAAACATGTATAACATACACATTCACAATAGATTCGATAGCGATAGAAGGATCGACTCTAATGAGACTGGCTGGAATCGAACATTTTCCTTCTTCCTATTAGAAAACATTTGCTCTGCGCATGCTCGAGACTGCATCAGTCGTGTTCACTCCCCGACTTCTCAAAATGCATGATGTGGTATCTCGCCAACGTTGGCTCGCTTTTACTCTTGTTTTTGCAGTTAGTTAAAAACAGAATCCAAAATACTCAATATACATCATTGTTGTATACGTTTTATTGTAAGCGGGAGCGCGAGAAAAATTACGATTGAAAACTGGGCCTCTAATACTGAAAGGTTGAGAAACGCTGATCTATTGAAAATTGACTAAAAATAAAACTGAATGGTAATGATGTTAAAGAACTGTGCACAGTTAAATGCACAAGAAAATTTTGGTTGAAATGAATTTTTTCACTTGTGTGTGGCACTCGTTTAGTTAATTTACAGCATAGAAATATTTAATAAATGTGTATGCGTTTGTGGAAACAAAACTAGAAAAGACATATTAGTCGATTATTGTAATTTTGTCAGGGGGTGACTACTCATTTAATTACCTTATTTTCTAAACTTAAAATAATTATGTTTACATGTATGCTTGGTGACAGAAAATTTAAAAAAAAAAAAAAAAAAAAAAAAAAAAAAATGGATGTTAAACACATAAATCAATATGCCTGGGAAAATAACACTTCTTAAAATATTTAAAAGGAAATAATTATACAACTGTCTAGCCTATCCATATTGTTTCTTTTTCAGGCTGCAATATATGGAATGGCTCAACAGATACCTGATCGATCCCTTATATCTGAAATTGTACGGGCTCATTTGGATGCTGTTTACAGCATTAAAGGTGAGGAGCCAGCTTTAAACGGATCTTCAAAATAAAAATTTCATCCTTTGTAATGAACAATATTCTTAATTATGATATTTATACTCCTAAATCCAGAAAATCTCTGTATACTTAATACTAAATCATAATTTTTGTGAACCAGTCTTGTGTGATGTTTTTTTGATTTGTGAATATTTTTTTTATACAATTGCAAAACCAATTATTGTGTCTAATTTTTTCTATTTATAGCATTCCTCTGACTATTTTTTTCTTGATAATTAATCTCATTTACAAAATACTCAGCAGCATTAAATGCAAGTACTATATAAAACACAAAGCATTAAAAATGCTTATGAGTTGAGTCTTGTATATTGAAAGATAAATCGTTGTCGATTTAAATTATTCGAAAAGGTCAAGAATTATTTCTTTGTTTTATTCTAAAACTTCATTTGTAAAAAGTTCCTTTGTTTAAATGACTTAAGTAGTGCCAAGAATTTTGCAATAATATATATATTTTTTTTTTAAATTGTCAACTTCAGCTTGCATTTCAACTTCAGTTTACAATCAGCTTTAATTTATTCGAATTGACAAAATAGTTAAAATATTTTTAAAATGCAATTTTGTATTTCTTAATTTTTTTAAACTTATTTTACTCACAAAAAATGCATCCTATGCTAACGTTTAGGTTTTGTTGACTTTTTTTCATATTAATTGTGTGCATTTGTGTTTTAAAATAGTATTATGTACAAGTTAACCAAGTATGATACTTTTGTTGTAAAAGAATTCGTCTGTATGAGAATTGAATATTGATTCGTAACTTACAAATTAACTACAGTTATGATAGTGATTTCTATCTCGCAGTATATTTTTACTGTCAATTTCCATACTTAAGTCTACAAATTTTGAATAAACTATTTAACAAATTATGATAATTGTCTCTAATTTATTTCATGTATAACAGGGAATTCTTAACATAGGTATGCAAATGTCACAACAGAAATGTAAATACAATCTTTACGATTTTCCAGTTCTCGGTAATTTTTTGTAGTAAAGTTAATGTTTAGTTCTGCACATTTATTTGACCATGCAACACTGTTTCGAAATTGGAATATCAGAACACTATGAAATCTCTATCTGTACTTAATAAGTAGCCATTGCACTTAAAAATATATATAAAAGGTTTCTAATAAAAACTCGCAAACTTTTGCAACTTCCTTTTAAATCGCCGATTGGGATAGTAAAAGTTGCTTCAATATATTCAGCTCAGCCACTCTGCTTAAAGTATATGGCTTCTCTGGCTGAACGACACGCTGTTTTAAATTTAAAGTCCTTATAAGGACGTTATTGATCATCTAGTACAGCGTCAGCCACTAGACGGCCCGCCCGGCACGCGACAGCTTTTTTCCCGGCCCGCCGGCAGAAAAATCCTATTTTTTTTTCCGAGAATGCCAGAAAAAAAAAAAAAAAAAAAAAAGCAATAGTTTGAATTATTACCAATGACGCATCCTTAGTTTTGTACTTATTATACCCTTCCCCCCTTGATTCGTGAATGGTACCATTCGGTTTCTGCTTTTCTAAATGTGATGGGCAGGAGTTGGGTGCTTTAATGCATACCTCTTTTGTTATGACGTGAAAAGAAGTATCGCGATCTCTATGACTACAGTGCAATAATGCCGTCGGAGACTAGTTTGAAACGCCAAGTAGATAGTGGAAAAGCGGACCGGCCGTCCTCGTCTCACAATTAACATCGACTAAAATGGAAGATTTAGGAGGTATGGTTTAAATATCTTTATTGATTATGAGATTATGTCAAGTCACATTGTAATATTGTCACACAAGATAAACTTCTTTTATGACTTAGATTTACGATGTCAAGAAAATTATATTTTTAATTATTTGAAACAAGAATCAAATATCAATTGTTATTTTATAAATATAAAAAAGTTAAATTATTGTTTGAGTTCAAAATTGTTTTATATTGTTGAATCTTCAGTAATTATCACATTTCTAACATTGAACATATGTAGTAAAGCAATATATTTATTGGCGTATTCGGTATAAATCTGCGGCCTGCGGAAAGTTCCAACAAAAGTCATGCGGCCCGTCTTTAAAAGTTAGTGGCGAACGCTGATCTAGTATCAAGAGGTATAGTTTACCCTGAATAATTAGATTGTTAAATTAAAAAAATTAACACTTATGCTGTCGAAATCACTAACATTTCAAATAGGGATGGTTAACTGCCTCTGCTCCTTGCCATCAGTGACCGCTATGCAACAAGAAGGCCTTAAACAGGGGGTTATAGGGTTCACCCTCCTTTCCTCACGAAATATTTTCCATTATATTTTTTAAAGGACGTATTTAAATTATGTTGCGTACAATTTTGACCTTTTGAACTCCCCCCACATCCGTCGCGTTTCAGTGACACCCATAAAAAAATATTGAAGTAATTTTGAAATTAACCCGGGTGTAATTGATCCCATTTTATTGCAGATTAATTTTCTTGTTCAAAATGGTCTTGAATGACTGCAGCTATTTTTTAAACTTAAAATTAAAAGAAATTAAAGGTGCTGATTAAATTTTCCCCGCAAAAGTGAAATTGTTACGTCACGCAAGCGACTACTTCACACATCCTCCATGTCAAGGTCCATCACGTTAGACCAGAATTTGCCACTAACTTAAGAAGACGTATGATTTATGTTGGAGATTCACACCGGCCTCAGATCTAAACCAAATACGCCAATACATATATCTTAGTGTCACAATATATTTTCAATGTTGGAAATGTAACAATTTCTATATGGATTGAACAATTTAAAACATTTCTGAAAACAACAAAAGTAATAATAATTAACCTTTTTTTTATGTTAATAAATTATGAATTGATATTTAATTATATTTTTTAAATAATTTTCATCACATTGTTAATGAATCTATTGTTACTATAGTAAGATGCTATTACTAGATGTTAGATGCCATTATAAGTTTATGGGAATCGAGGCAATTTTTTCGCGTCTAAATAAAAACTATCCTGTTGAAGAGGCCAGCATTTAATAAAACTCGTATTTCTATCAGATTTAGAAAAGAAGGCGGAACTAATCCCATTTACGAAGGGATAGGGTAATATGTACCAGCAAGTACAAGGAATTGCTTCATTGTTAAATATTCAAACGTTCGCTTTACTATATCATCTTTTATCTCTAGTAGTCTCAGAAAAAATAGTATTAAAAAAAGTTATTTGTCAGATTTCATGCTGTTCTGGATTATAAACACATATTTTGGACAGATTGCAATTATTTAAAAAAAAAAAAAAAAAAAAAAAAAGCCTAATTCGTGTAATTTGATTTTTTTTTTTTTAATCTGTGCTGCCTTCGGGCCATCTATTGGCAAACGCTGCGTTAGACAAACCTCCCTCCCTCCTATCTTTGAGCACGACGTAGTTTATACATGTCCCTATACATTAACATTTAACTTTTCAACGTTTATAATTTCGAGCTTATTATTAAAAACAATGGAAATTGACAGGTTGGTTTTTCAGAACTTTTTCCAAAAAAGTCACAATTTCGCTTGACACAATTTATGTTTGTCTCCAGATGGGTATTTCAACCATATCCCCCTCATCTCCCTCTCATCTTCTAAATGAAAGTCTAGTTACCGTCTTTTAATACAGTGACGTGATATTGGAAACTAATATGTTTTTGTTTGCAGTATTTGCTAAAGAATGTGTATGACTGTCTGAAAGTGAAGTGGATAACTTAGAAAATTATAACTAATTTAATAATTATGCATGTGCATTTTTTAAATGAGAAAATTACAATCGTTATTAGACTCTTAAGCTTAGTTTTAAGCAATAACGTCTTTAGAAAATAACGTATCTTAGAAATCGATACAGACTGTTGCAAAAGAATAAACTAAAAAGTTGCAGGATTTGCTAAAGAATGTGTACGACTATCTGAAAGTGAAGTGGATAGCTTAGAAAAACATAACTAATTTAATACGTATGCATGTGTACTTTTTAAATGAGCAATAACTTTTTTAGAAAACAACGTATCTTATCGGGGTAATCGGGGTACAGACTGTTGCAAAAAAATAAACTAAAAAGTTAGGAGATATTAGCATGGTACATAAATAAAATATCGGAGGAAAAACTGTAGAACAAGGTTTAAAAAAAAAAAAAAAATATATATATATATATATATATATATATATATATATATATATTTATTTATTTTTATCTATGGATGTACGCAAATGCCCATAGGCGCCAACTACACGCGGGGCCAAAGGAGCGATCACCTCCGTGTTCCGCCAACAGCGTGAGCTTGGACGCCGACAGGATTATTTGCATGGGGGTACAAGACTACGCGAATTATATTTAAATCATTAATTTAATATTAATTAATTAGGCAATTATTCATTAATTTTCACATTTATAAGAAAAAATATTTCTAGTGCATATTTATGAAATCCTCTCTTCCGGAGATTTTATTTGATACCAAACAGAACTATATTGAAAAAACTTTAACTTCTACAAGAAAAATTTTTTAAAATAAAATAAATTATTTTGTAAATAATTTTCGAATTTTATGTTTTTTTTTTTTTTTTTTTTTTTTTTTTTTTTAAATCTGTAAAGTAGTTCTCTCGGTATTCAAATAACAGTGTTTCGAACAAAAGAATTAGAAGAGATAATAAATAATCCATAAAACAAAGTTTTACATATAAATCCTTTTTATACATTGCCAATTTTTACGTGCAATTGTAACTTTTTGAGCTCAGATCTAATTCTCATAGCTTTCGACCACTATGAAGAAAACATTCCTTCCGAATTATTTATTAACTTTTTTTTTTGCCTCTAAAACTTACTTAAATATATTGTCACCCACAACGGGTCTATCTACCAAGTTTCAGATCGTTTGGATGACGGCAAGTGGGTTAATTACCTTTCCGAAGATTTTGGTATAAGTGAGAAGTTGACGCCTTTAAAAGGAAGTACTTCGTGCTGTCGAAGTTCATTGAAAACGTTGTACGTTCACTACGGCCTTACAAGCAAAAATAGAAAGAATCCTGAAAAATATCTTTTCTATGTCTATGACATATTTTTATTACATTCGTCGCTTTATTTTTCTGTGTATTTAAAAGGTTTCAAATTAGCTATATCATCCCGACCGAGCTTGACAGTGTCACCGACCCAACCATCCGATTCTGATGAATTAGTTCTCACCTTCTATTCCACCATCATTTTCTATTTCAAGAGAATGTCTGCCTGAAAATACTCCGTCACGAGTGTCATATGTGTATTTTAAATGCAGTTTCTTCCCCCTGTCAGCTGTTGTTTTTGAGAAAAGGGGTTTCGGGGGTAAGCCGCGAGAGGGCGTCGGCCGTCTGATGTGGAAGTTTTGGCTCCCGGATGATTTGGTAGTTTTAGGAATAATCGTCTGGCGGAATGGACGGGGATGCAGCTGCATCAGCACTCGATCGTCCGGAGTTGCTGGCTGAGACGAGCTTCGAAGTTCTACTCTACATCTACGATCTGTCGAAGGAACTAGCCAAGTCATTCAAGAAGATACTGAAAGGTAGGCATGAGATTAATCCACTGTAACGATCGGCGTAACCGTATTTGTCCCCGTAATTCTATTCCTTTTGAAACAATTACCAATATAAGCAAAACAAGTTAACTTGTTATCAAAATTTCTGGTTGAATTTGGACATAAACTTTGTATATAACGCAACATTACTGTTTATTAGCACTGCTACATCTGCAACAAACACAAATCTGTGTGTCCATTTTAAATTAGACAAATAATTCCTCCATGGCTATGACTTTTTTCGTGAATAAATAACTTTAAAAATATAGCGAGATTCTCAAGTTGACGCATATCTCATTTTCAAATTTTTTTTACATTGGTTGTTTCAAAGTTTAAAATTACAGTTGCCAGATTATTTCGACCAGGAAAGTCTAGTTTCGGAAGCGTGTTCCAACCAGTTTATATTCATTTGTGTTTTTTAAAACTTGTTCAGTAAAAGTTTGCAAAAAAAAAAAAAAAAAAATGTGTTTTGGAATTGCAAGATCAATTTTTTTGTGGGTGTTACTTTTAGCACAATTTATGGTAAACTTAAACTTCTGCTCTCTCTAGGGGCTTCTGGGCAATCTTCTCATCCTCTCTTTCTTTAACAATGATTTTTCTTAACCGATTCCTTCCACCTCTTTTTCCCTTTTTATGTTATCCTTTTATTTTCTTCATAAGTTGATCAATAACATAAAACCATTAGTATTACCCTAAGTTTGACAGTAGTGAATCAATTAAAAAAAATATATATATATTTTCTAATAGGCTCTAAAATGTTGTATATTGTGTCGTCTATGTTTTAAATATTGCCCCAAGTCTAAATTATCAAGGCTAGATTTTATTCAATTTGCATTTGTAGAAAAATTATAAAGAATATTTTTCTGTTATTCTTCCATTTATTTGTATTATCTTTTCGTTATTTCTCAGCTTGTTTCATACGGATTTTATCTAGTTTCATTGGCAGTTCAAATTTCAGGTTGATAAAATATATAACAATAGGAAATATGCCGATTTTTACTTTTACTAACATAGGATGACTTTATAATTGTCATGTATTGAGCGAAAAAACATGTGCAACGTGTATCCAATTACATTGAGATGGGCTCGTGAGCTTATTTTAGAGAAAGAGTGAGAGAGAAGGAAAAAACATCGTCACGCTGGGGTCTTAACATAATCTGACAAGTCGCGGAAGACTTGTCATCTATAATCAAATTATAGAAACTGATTTATCTTGCACCTATTTTTTTAAAAGTTATTATAGTCTGAATGATTTAGAGTTTGTGTCATTTTACTGTCTTTAACCCTTGTCAGTTGATTCGATCCTAGCTCCATTAGAAATAACTTCTATTGTATGGTTTTTTCTTCAGAATCACACTCAAACCCTTGCCCGAAAGAAATTTAAATTAGCTTTTTTGAGTGCAAATAATAAACCACCTTCGCGATCTTCATTAAAAAAATGTCAGTGCATGAAAATCACACACTTTATATGCCAACACTTTCGGCAATCAAGATTTCACTGAATCTCTTTACACTTATACTACAGTCTTAAAACTATAAACATAGGCAAAAAATTTCCATTGTAAAAGAAACAGTAAATTCAACAATAAAAAAATAATCTGGATTTTAGTATTTTATATTATATAACTTCCACTGCAAAAAAATTACAATTACAATTGAAAAAATTGTAATTTTAGTCTCACATAACTAAATAAATTTGTATTCAAATTCTTTTAAAATATGAATTATTTATTCATGTATGCAAATTTTATAGCTATTTTTATGTTAATATCTAGAAACATTATTTTAACTTAAAACCACCTGCTTTTGTATTATTTTCTTTGCTTTTATTTTGATAATTCTTCTCTCTTAGTTCTTTTTAAATTCGTAGTCTCACTGCCAAGAGTTAAAGACACTTCCAAATATGAAGTTTGGTACTCAGTATTTATAGAGTTTTGTCATCTAAAACTGAATGCAAGGGGTAAAAAACATACAGGAAGGCCAAGGAAAACTTCCAACTGAAAGATCAAAGTATATTAAAGAGGGCTTCAATCAAAGCAATAGCGTCCATATTATCTACAATTCTGGTAAAATACCATTTTGAAAATAGAGACTTTTAGTGTTAATTATTTATTAGAACTCCTCTTGGCCAGTGGATCTTTATCCCTCCAAATCTCATTTTCAGTCCCACCTGATACCGTTCTCAAAGAAAATCATTCTGATGACTAATTCAAAATATAAATTTTATGTAAATATTTTTAACTGTAAATACGCAATGCACAAATATTTATTTTTTGAAAAAATACAATACAGAAAGTTGAAAGAAAAAATTAGGAGTCGCCCAGAGGTCTTCCAATTTGCGATTGTGTTATCGATTTTGTATGATTCTAATTATGTTTTCTTAATGTAGACTACCTAAAAATCATGCTGATATAGGGAAATTTATTTTCATTTTAAACGAGTTTAAATTTTTTAAAAATACATTAAATTTGTGATACTGTTTATCTCAAATTAGAAACCTTGTGCCAAATCTTCTTCTTCTTCTTCTTTTTTTTTTTTTTTTTTTTTTTTAAATTTTTTTTTAAGTCCCTTTATAATTCTTTCGTTTTAATAAAATACAGGGTATATGATTACATTCAGTTTATGCACGACTGAAAGAGGAAGGTTAATATCTTGAATAGTAGAGTCGTAAGTGGGCTTAATACCTCATTATCACGCATGCGCGTCGTCTTCTTCGTACTATAGAACTAAGAACCTCTAGAATGGTTTTAACGGTGATATTAATATGGGATTTTTACTAGTTAGGTAATCGTATAGACACTGATATTTGCTTGAGACTAAAATTTATTTATTTATTGTTTGTTTGTTTGATTGTTTGTTTATTTGTTTATTTATTTATTTATTTATTTATTTATTTATTTATTTATTTATTTATTTATTTATTTATTTATTTATTTATTTATTTATTTATTTATTTATTTATTTATTTATTTATTCATACATACATACTAGAGGTCGGCGATATATCGATACGACGATATTTTTATCGATATTTCTAAAAAAATATCGATATTAAAAATATCGATAAAAGTTACAGGGTGTATCGATAATTTCAAACATTTTTAGTTTTTTGATGATCGTTTTGCAGTTCCATGTGTTTTTTCGATTTTATTTATTTATTTTTTCAAAACTTCAAAACTAAAGTTTGAACTAGGCTGAGAGACAGTTAAAACGGCACCAATATTCAATATTTTCCATACACTTAAAAGCTATTGAAAATTATCTAAATTTTTCTTAAAATCACTTCACCAATTAAGCGAAAATATAACTTTTTTTTTTTTTTTTTTTGTTATAGATCCATTTCAGTTAAAAAAGTAGTCACCTTACAAAAAAAAGCAATCATGAAAAGTAGAAATTTGCCCCGAAAAACTTTGTTTCTGGCAAAATTGAAAATCAAATTAAAAAAAAAAAAAAAAAAAAAAAAAAATCATGTATCGATATATCAATATTTTTTTTCTATGCAACGATATAGTATCGATATTTATTTTGATCGATATTTCCGACCTCTAATACATACAATTGCGATATACAGTTTACCCTGAATCTTTAGTCCAAGCCCATTACAAAGTTGTTGTTTTTATTTAAGTTGTATAAAACATCGATACATCAATATTACTGAACAACCTCAGCTTACATCTCTTTTTATAAATATAGACGGAGCAGGCGCATGCCCACACAAAGCATTTCATGCGCATGCCCAAACATTATGTGGGGACGGACACCGTAACACACTTATGACCAATTGCAAACAATACCCTTGGGCTTAAATTATGTAAAACACAATGCCTTTCTGTTTGAGTGTTTGTCAGTGTAACGGTTTAAAGAGGTATATACAATTATGCATACATTCGCACATTTTAGACTACGGTGCATGAAACTCACGCTGTTTGGAAGTCTAAGTTACATATTTTGATAACGCCAGGATATTTCGTTCTATAGTTATGAGTTGACTAACATTCAATTACGTCAAAATGTAGCAATTTTAATCCGAACACTGTCAAAACTCTTACCTGTTACCAATCGCTATTTCCATGTTAAACGAGATAGAAAATTGTTAAAATTATTTACACCGAATGAACTAATACATAATATTAAGACTGTTGACTGGTCCATTTAACTTGGCGAGTTTTGGAAGAATTGCATCAATAATGTTTTTTTTTTTTTTTTTTTTTTTTTTTTTTATCTAGTACCGTTTAAAGTCTTGTTTTTTATTCATTAGTCTTGACGCCTTTTTTATGCCGACAATTCAAATGAGTCAAAAGCATAGATTTAACATTTTCTAATGTATATTAATTTGTAATTGAACATAACAAATACTATGTGCAACAAAGGATTTGGAAATGTGATAATTGGAAATCAAATATAGTTTTTAGAAATCGTAGTTTTTTTACTGACTATATGTATTTCTTCATCTGATAAATGCTAGGTTTTTATATAACTTTAGTCAGTTGAATAAAAACCTTGTATTATTACCAATATATTTCTTAGCTAAATATATAGGGGTTTAGTACTGAATTTAAAAATAGTTATCCATACCTATAAAATCAAAGACCCTGACTGACTGATTTACTGATTCACTCATCAATAATTCATACACTCCCCCCCCCCAAAAAAAAAAAATCTGAAAGGCTAAAATTTGACCCAGTAATTTTCTATAAGGGGAAAATTATGAAAAATTAACATGTTATTTATTCACTACCGTTAGCCTGACAACGCTGGGAAATGAGACTATACTATATTCTTAAAAATACTGTAGGAGTTAGTAGTTTTTATAAATATTGTAAAGTTTCAATAAATAGTAAATTCAGATTATAATAACAAAGAATTAAGTAAGCAACAAATTAAAATTATTTTGTATATTTTGTATCTTAAGTTAATTGAGTGTTTATTTAATCCATATTGATGAACGAAACAGAGCATAGCTCGAAATTTAGGGGTCCTATGAATTAAGAATTCCATGTAGGATAAACTATGTAAATTTCATAATGATTTATTTCAATTCATTAATTTCATTTCAAGGTAATGAGTCCTTCAAATAGACAAACGAACATACTTTTTTTTATATTTTATAAGTACAAACTAGGGGTGAAGAACATCGTACGACTTCCGATTACACTACAATTTTGACTGGCATTTAATTGGTGTAAATTATCGTTTGTGTATGCATACTTGAATAATTAATTTTATTAATTTCACCCATTTACCATTTTTCTCTGTAATTAATTTGTCAATTGGTGAGCTTAGCTCCATTTTTGCATCAAAAG
Source organism: Linyphia triangularis (assembly GCA_963978545.1). NCBI lineage: Eukaryota > Metazoa > Arthropoda > Arachnida > Araneae > Linyphiidae > Linyphia > Linyphia triangularis. Next base: position 77,208,550 of record OZ021724.1, on the reverse strand, counting down.
TAGATATTAATTTCTAGTTTTGAATGAACAAAAGAGAACTTGAACCGACAAGCAGAAAGACATAGGTAGCACAGCATTATTGGCCAATGTTTGAATCAGGGGTTCTAGTATATTAACTAATCTTGACCGTAACTCGAATATCTCTCCAAAATACACTATTTTATTTAAAAATAAACCTGTCAAAAATACCACAGCTACCCTCCATTTCCTAAAAAAAAAAAAAAATTTCAATTTTAAATCTGTGCATCAACATTTTAAAACTTTCGATATATTTTATCCAGCAATGGGCGATATTGGCCAAGATCTGTAACACACTCTTTACAACGGTCCACATCGGGATTTTCCCAATATGGAGCAGTATTAACCAGCGTAGTTGCCCAACTGGGGATCAAGCGACTGATCAGATATTGTATCAGCTTAACTATCACTAAATGTAGTGCAGAAGATAAAATTATAATTTAAATATGTGTGCATCTTTTCATTTGTTTGGCCTCGCGTATTCTGACAATTTCACAGTTACAAAAATATGTTGTTGACTATTGGGGTACCCGGTTTTCATTGTGGAAAGACGGTAGTTTTTCATTGTTTTTTAATTTTAACTACCTTTAGTAAATTTTTACGGCCTTTTGGGGATGCATAAAACAGATGAAAAGGCATTACCAGGATAATTTTAAAATTATTATCTCTTTTTTTTTTTTTTTTTTTTTTTTTTAAATACAACCCTAATTTATCTAAGTTTTGCAAACATTCAGAAGATAAGTGTAAAATGATTGACTTAACCCACTAACGGTCCAGAGATTGGGCCAAATTCTACAGTTGTTTTCCCAGCAAAAAATTTTAAATTATATTTCTAATTCAAATATATAATTTTTTTTCATTATTTTTTATTAATTTGTTTTAGATAGGTTATAAACTATCATCCTAGTTAAAATATTAAAAAAATATTTAATTTTAAATTTAAAAATGATGTGTATTGCTGGAAAAACTGGGAATCAAATGCACATATATATACATGCATGATCGCCAGTGGGTAACTTAAACAACTCTATATTATTGTAGTACTTTTTAAGTTTTTTTAAAAACTTTTTTCATTCTCAAGTAACCTCATTTCATGGAAACACTTCTATTTTGTTCTGATTTGTGCCTGCTCATTTAGGCTAATTTAAATTTAGATTTCTGATCTACATTGAATTTCTTGAATTCTTTTATTGTGTTGACTTCTTCATTTATTATCTTTTAATCATTTTTTAAACGGGTAAAATTTCCTACTCTTTGACCTAGTCAATTAATTGAAGTTTGAAGTTGAGTTGAATTTTCATGATCTTCTGATTTTAACTGCCATTATATTACAGTATGCCGTTACGTTAGAGTATGCATGCTTGTAATCTAAACTCTACAATTTGATAAATAGCACGTCTGTAACACAAATCTTCTCAGAAAAAGTTCTTATTCTCCAAAAGTTTCTTTTTGATTAGTTTGATTTGTAAACACAATCTATCTTTAAAAATTAAAGGGAATATCATTTCTATTAATTAATTCTTACATTTTTATTTACTTGTTTATAGTAAAAAAATATATAATTCTCAATTTAAATTGATTATATGCAAGTTTACAAACATAAACTTTATAATTTTGTTTTTCATCTTAGAGACAAGATTTTTAATTATTTAAAAATAGTAATTTTAACAGTAAAAAATTTAATAAATAATTTTACTGTTCTTGGTAAACTACTATATATATATATTATATATATATATATATATATATATATATATATATATATATATATATATATATATATATATATATATATATATATATATATATATATATATATATATATATATATATATATATATATATATATATATATATATATATATATATATATATATATATATATATATATATATATATATATATTAAAACAAAAAAATAGTAATGATGATAATAATAATCTATTATGATATTGAGGTAACCGATACCTTTATAAGTTCTTTTAGGAACAGAGAAAACAATGTACTTCAAATTCCACTTATGAATATATATACTGTCAATTTTTGACAGTTCTTTCTATTCAATCTTCTGTTTAGAGCTCGCCCACAAACAAAATAAACACTGGCGTAACACTACCCTAAAGAAAGTATCTCGTTATGACTTGGAGAAAAGATTCAAATACCGGTGAAGAGGCCCCTCTAATCTCAGTTTTTCTTTGTGTTCTCAATGGAGAGGCCACGTGGCGGGGTCGGTTGCAGTTAGACCAAAATAACTGTCCCCATATTTTCAAAAAGTTGGCTTTGGGAACGAGCCAAGATTTTCCACCACCGAAATATCGTTTGCTGGGGAAAAAAATTGGAAATTCGAAAAATGCAAGCTAAAGAACAAATCTCGGAAAATGTTTTCACTTTAATATATACTTTTATATAGAATATCAGAATCAGCGAAAGTTAAATTAAAAAATTGAGAATTCTAAAGGGGTCTAATTCGAATTTGAAAGACAAGCCGTACTGCTTTGGATGCGTGATTAAAGAGGTTAATGTAACATTAGCGTGAGACAGAGGAGGGATGTGAACCCAAAATAAAACGACCGGTTAGCGACCCCACGAAAGCTTCTGTACAGTACAACGTCCGTAAACAAACCAGATTAAAGTTTGACGCTCGTGGCACAACTCTTGTACTTGAATACAGTTTAGATACTCATCTTTTAAAGGATTAATTTAGTGTGAAAATAACATTAGTTTGAATTTATATTCGGTAGTTTTGAATGGATTTTTTTATGTATTTAATGAATTGTAAATCTTTTTAGGGAAACCCTTACCTGGTATCTGGCACACAGGGTTAGTTGCCTACGGAAGGGAGTACTACTTTGGATCTACAGGCATTGAAAGCTGCCGACCTGTAAGTTTTCTATTCTAATTTATTGCTTAGATTTAGGATTTTTACCATATTATTGAATAGTTACTTTTTTTTTAAATTTTGAATAAAGTTATTTAAAATTGTGTGAATTCTTGGTGATGATCTTATAGCGAGACATTATTGGTGTAATAAAATTTTTAGCATAAATTTTTTAACAAAATAAAGTTTTTAGCAATAATTATCATATATTGTAATTGCGTGTGTTGGAAACATTTTATATTATATTAGAATAGTAAATAAAAATAAAATAATAATAATAATAATAATAATTTTGAAATGAACGTTTGCGACTTTTCACAGCCTAAGCTCTCTTTTTAGATTTTGAGGATTTTATCTTGGTAATTCCACATAATGATGCCTATTTTTCGAAGATTAAAAACAAAATCTTACGCTATAATGATGAAATTTCCGAACTATATGCTATAAAAATTTCACTAAATGAATGTTAATTAAAATATCCCCCCTCCTCTTCTCTACTTTTACAATTATATGTACCTGGGATTCTCTGGATTTTTCATAAAAAATACACTTATAAAAGTATTTTAAATGTTATTATTTAGGTTTTATTGTATCCATTAGAAAAAGAAATTGCAGAATTATTTCACAACATATTTATGCCTAGAGCCTGAAAATGTTTTATAAATGCTATAAAGAATACTATAATCAGTTCGTCTGCAAATTATGTGTTTACTGTCCTTCCCTTTAGTAAACTTATTTTCATAAAACTTAATATTAATTTTAAGTTCTGATTATAACTTGTTTAACGCTTTAGTTTGATAAACTCACAGGTAGCTGTAAAGAACATTAATTCCAGTTTCTGACCATGAATTCCACAAGTAATTTCAATTTTCAAAATCCATGAACCCACGTGAAACGGAAGAAATATTCAGCCATTCCATGCAGTTTTCGCTTTATGCGAATTATTATCTTGTTTGAAAGATAGATTTTTTTTATAGTGAAAATATATTGATAACCGTGCGCACTTGTATAATGGACATACCCTCAGGTATGATACATTTTTAAGCTTCAGCAAGGTCACATTTGTTTTACCTTCAATAATACAAAGTTTTTGTTATTAAAGGACATAAATTTAATTGTTGAGATTATATATCTAGGCAATCAATTAAATTCTTCATTAATTTATAAAGGAAAATCATACACGTTACATTCCTTCTATTCTGCAAAGATAAACAATTAAAGATTGATCACAGTTCGGAAGAGAGTAAATCAATAGGGCAAAAACCATATTCTGTAAAATATAAGAACGTTAGTAATTTATTTTGAATTATTTTAATGTTTTGACAAATGTGTTTGTTATTAGGCATCCAATTAATGAGAACAGTACTCTATATAGAGTGAACAAGACTATTAAAAATAGCTAACATAATATCAGTATTGTGAAAGTTATAAATTTTTTCAAAAATTAAAACCAAGCACGAAATAAGCTCGATTTATAACCAACTTTGTGTATTCGTTAAACTTTAGCTTCATATTAAAAGCAACCTCTAATAACCGCAGGCCGTTGCTTTAAAACATATAAAACCTTTTACTACATATAACAACAGTAAAAAAGAGTTAGGGATTTAAAAAAACTTTAAGGTAAAATACACAACAACTTTTTTAAAAATCATTTTTCTGTTTAATAAGCTATCGTATTAAAACTTTTATTAATAGCATAAAAATAACAAATGATAGTCTCTACAAATTTTGTAAATAATATTTTACTATTGTGATACGTACACTGTGTCGCATGTTTTAAAAGGGAACGTCAATCAGTCTCTGTCCCATAGACCCAATGTTTTATTTTTCAGCCACAATGTCTGCAGAAGTATCAATTTAAAGCATATCAAATTTTATAATAAGTACACAATAACTAGTAGCCTTTTAATTATTACACTTAAAAAGTTTTTAAGCTAAATTATAATCATTTAAAACATTATAATAATAATAATAATAATAATAATAATAATAATAATAATAAAACTTTTTATTTTGTCGTCAATTTTAATGGACTTTTATTACTGGTGTTATTCTTGTTACAAAATTTCATATACTCCGGCAGCGATCGTGGCTGAAAAAAAAAAATACCCGGTCTGTACAAAGATTCGAATGCGAATCTAACATAGTTATCGCTTACGTCATTTTGCATTTAGGGCGACTATATATAACTAATTTAGAACATAAAAAACTCAAAAAAGGAATTTATGTTTTCTAAAACACAACTAGATGTTGTAAGTAACCACCAAGCAAAATTGACAGCAAAAGCAAGTTGTGAAATATAATGTTTACGGCAAAAGTTACGCATTTAACTTCTTTGGGGTACGTGTACACTATAAACTAAATTGGGATTATTGGTAAGAATCTTCATAGGCAATAGTTTCTTGGCAGCAGTATTTTTTTTTTTTTTTTACAATGTCTAGTTGTTTTTGGAGGATATATTTGCTCAAGGAGAAAGCACTTATTTACGCATTTATCATTGCAATAAACTACCATAAAAATAGTATTTTAATTAATTAAAAACTAGTGAGTATTAATTATGATACAGGCTTGTTATTAATATTTCTGTTTTCAGGTATAAAGTTGGTTTATAAAAAATGTTTTTATAAATATAATTTAAAAATATTTTTTTTTCTTTGAAATTATTTTATGATTGTTTTAATAATAAATTCTCTGTTTTTTGTTTGTTTCTGCTTTTTTTTGTTCGTTGAAATTTAGAGCTGAATTAGTTTCTTTTACTTCATGGTGTTGTTTTTATAAAACGAACTTAAACGAACATGTTATTATGTTGTAGGGTGAAACAATTCTTGGAGAACCAGATCAAATTTTAACCTTAGGCAAAACTGAATTGCCTTATAGCGTTTTTCTGGAATATATATTTGCTCTAGGAGAAAGCACCTACAGGTCAGTATCTGGAAATTAAAAAGTTTTAAGAATATATTGAATATGCACTGACACTATGTGACTCATTAGAATAATAAATTATGTATGTTGTTGATATAAAACATTTTGCTTACTAAATATATAAAATTTGATTACGCATTCGAACACCTAAGCAGTTTGAGGATTATGATCAAATAATTAAAAATAGAAATTAAATTGTAGTTAAAAAATGCTATTTCCTTATCCAAATTACATTTCTTTATCCAAAATTATATATTTCCTTATCCAAAATTATATATTTCCTTATCCAAGATTTTATTCCGTTAACAACAAGATAAAATGGTATTTTGTAATTGTGATATATTAGGGCTAATACATTTCTGGAATAAGAATATGAACATAAAACGATATTATTAATCTTTTAATAGTCTTTATATCTATAATTTAAAATATCTGCAATTCCCCCCAACTTTAGATAAACATCAGCAACACTACAGAGAATATGAATATTAATCTATCTATTCATATATACACTCATCTTAATCTTCATATGAGTATCTATAAAGAGTATTTGAAGTATGCGTATAAAGTCAATGGATAAGAAACTAAACTGACTATTTTCCTTAGCCTTACTTAAACTTTCCTCACAATAAATTACAATGCAGTTCAACTAACTATATGCTATGTTTTGCTTACCTCCACATATATATAAAATATTCCTAGAATTTTGGTGGTACGGAAATCCAGAAATTAAATTCTCGTTTTATTCCAACTTAGGCCGGGAACTTACCATCTGTTGGAACACAACTGCAACGGCTTCAGTCAAGAGGTGTGTCAATTTCTTACGGGAGGACCTATTCCATCTGAAATAAGGGAACTGCCTCAAGAAATATCATCCAACAAGTAAATACCAATTTCTTAATTTTGGCCTCTATTTGACTCATTATGATTTTTTGTCGTCAAGTTAGGAATGAGAAAATCATCTAAATTTTTTGTTTCACTTGAATTCTAAAGCAAATTGATGTACCATACATTTTGAGGAATTAGGTGAAAAATCATGATTCTTTAAGAAATTTCGAAGTAGAGTTTCCTTTGGAAATGTATTTTTAGAAGTACTTTGGATTGCATTAACAGTTTGTTTATAAAGAATTTGAGAGTATGTGGTGTGAAATAAGATGTCAACTTCAGATTTTATTTATGATGAGTTCAAATTGTATCTTATACCACACTGACGATATGACTAGACATACCACTTGACGTAAGACAAACAATAAAACATTCAACATATTTATTTTTAAGCAGTTTCAAAAACATACTTCTTCATCATGGGTCTCAAAAGCGATATAAAAGAGCCCTCATCTGTTTTGTAAGAACTATGTATGATTTTAAATGAAAATTGAATATCTATTCAGCTCTTTTTCAAAAATTGAAAAATCTCTAGACCGCGAGGTTGCGGGTTCGAGACCCGTGTTAGGTATGGGTGTTTGTAAATATATGTTGGCTTGTCTAATGACGAAAGTTTCGGTGCATTATAGCTCTCGTGTTGCTGACGGCACCAGATAATCTGAAAACCACCAAAATTGAAAAATACATTTCAGAAATAACACATTATTTTAAGCCATATTACGAAAAATAAAAAGAGGAATCTAGAAAATTTATGACAACCCGTAATTTATTTACCCGTAAAAGCAAAGTTTTTCCTAAAAAATTTTTTTTTACATTGCCAACCAGAACTTAATGAAGTGCATTCTCATCGACCAAGAGTGTATCTGCCAAGTTTCAATTTTATTGTATGATGAAAAGTGGGTTAATTTGTCCTCCGATTGATAATAGAAACGTGCGTAAAATCGGCCTTTTAATAACATCCTCTAATACTTCATAGGATACATTATCATTGACAACCCGTCTATCTACTTAGGTTAAGCTTGATTTAATGACAAGTCGGTTTGCACAGCACAAACACGCAAACGAAACCGAAGTTAATATAAAGGGATTTAAAAAACTGTTTTGCGTGTATTCTTATTCTTACAGAATAACTCATTGGTCCCCAAGAGATGCTCATCGGAGTTCAAGAACTTGAACAAATAAATCACACTAGTAAATTCAACACAACACACATTCAATTGTACTTTTGTAAAAGTTGCTCAACTTTTTGGATAGAATAAATATCAACGAAATGAAATTTTTTAAAAAATGCTAACAGGAGGAATTCACACGTTCGGTCTTCTATGTTCGTCGTATAAAGTTTCATTTAAGTACTAGTTATAAAATTATAACTAGTTTTTTTATAACACCTAATTACAAATTAAGTTTCGAGTAGTGAACTAATTTCAATCACTTTTCCTTTCCTGAGATGCGTATGGAATCATATATTGATTTCACAGTAAAATAGATATATTTCATTATCTATCAATCAAACCACCAAATATCAATATCATGCAGTATTTTTCTTTCAAAAAATGATTTTGTCTATTTCAGCACCCTGTAAATGTGTTTCTCTGTACACTTAGTTATGTTGCAGAACAGCTATAAAACACTTAATGGAAAAGAAATAATGGGAGAGCTATTTGATAAGTCGGGTAAACTTCCACGCCGTCTCAGTAAATTGTGTTTTAAATTACAATTTGTTTAAATTAAGTTTTCTTAACTGTTGAAGTATCGATTGGAAGACTATAAGGGATTTAAAAAGCTGAGTAATTTAAATTAAAAAAAAAAAAAAAAAAAAAACACCTTTAACATATTTTTTTTCCACCAAAAATGTGGATGGGCAGTTCATTCAAAACATTATTCCTAATGTATTGCATAGTAATGTTATCACTCCTAATATTTCATGTTTTCTTATTTGCTTGAAGTAATTTTGGATGATGGTTCTTCAAAACTGTTGTGGAAATTACTGAAATATGAACCATTTAAAGAAGCATGAACATTTTATTTCGTTTGTTAAGTAAATATTAACTTCAGGAAAGCAACTTTTCTGATATTCAAACAGAAATGTATAAAAAAATTTGATTGGCAAAATGAATTTAAAACTTACGGATCCATTAAAGCAACTTCCAAATTCTAGTTTTTATGCATGTGTTTCAATTAAATTCTTGTTCATATTCATTTAAAAATGTATAGTGTTTAACCATTTTTTTGATGAATTCGGATGGATTTAAAAATGAAAAAATATACACCCATTTATATTTAAATATTCTTTAAACATACAACCATACAATTAATTATAGGAAACACAATTGTACTCATTATCAACATTTAAATATAATAATATTTAAGTTATTCCAAATTGAAATTAAAATAGATAAAAGGATAAAAAGCTAATACATGACTTTTGGTCAATATTTAATTGAAAGTAATTTTTTTTTAAATAGATTACACTTATATATACATTTGACTGCAAGGAAACTGTTATTTTTTTATAATTAAGTTAATATATTGGATACTTTTATAGTTTGTATTCAATTCAAGCATTTTTAATTTTAAATAAATATATTTTAAGGAACGCTACGTTATAAGATTCCAAAATTTGTCAATTCAAATACTAAATTAATAATATACCTTGCCTTGTGAATACAGTTATGTAGAACACAAATTTTAGTACACAGTACGCACACGATTAATAATACATAATAACTGAACTCAATTATAATACATTACCTTATAAATACAGATATTTAGACACAAGTGTTTGATAGTATTAAGTTTAATAGATATAATAAGTAATGTTTATGGTCAGCTAAATCTTACAGCATTCATATTAATTATGTATTTGAAAGAAGGAAAAGGCAATAAATATTCATAGTATTTTAAATTCGGACGATTTATTTCTTGTCGAAGTATTTCTGAAATGTATCCTTCATTTGTTTTTATATTGTTAAAAATTTTTGTACCAAAATTTCATCCAATTGTTTTATGTTAGTTCAGGATAGGTATCGCAGAAATGAGCAAATAGTAATTAAAAATATTTGAGTTTATGCTACATTTTTAAATTAAGTTGAAAATTAAAATAGTTAAGATTATTTAATTAATAAAAATTCCAATCAATAAATATTTTAAAATAATGAATCTATCGGATGAATGTAATGTTCGAAATTCTGCCGTGATGAAAGAATAAATATCTTTATAAATAAATTAAAACTACTACAATTTTAATTCAGAACATTGTCTACATACAATCAAGACAATCCATAACTTTAATCGCACATTTCTGTTGATAAGAGGGTGAACATAACTACTATGTCGATTCTCAATCATTGTCATTGCGGTGTTTTCATTTAAGTTTGTAGATAGTAAAAAGTTTATTTCATACAAATTAAGTCTTAACGTTTATTCTAATTTATGTAATTATATTAAGATGTTGATTTTCTTTTTTCGTAGAAAATATATAAACTAGCTCGAGCATATGAAAAAATTATCCATCTTTGCTAGAGGTCGGAAATATCGATCAAAATAAATATCGATACTATATCTTTGCATAGAAAAAATTATCGATAAAATATCGATGTATTGATAAATGATTTTTTTTTATTTGATTTTCAATTTTGTCAGAAACAAAGTTTTTCGGGGCAAATTTCTACTTTTCATAATTTTCTTTTTTGTAAGGTGACTACTTTTTCAACTGAAATGGAACTATTACAAAAAACAACAACTATATTTTCGCTTAATTGGTGCAGTGATTTAAAAAAAATTTAGATAATTTTCAATAGCTTTTAAGTGTATGGAAAATATTGGATACTGGTGCCATTTTAATTGTCTCTCAGCCAAGTTCAAACTTTTGTTTTGAAGTTTTGAAAAAATGAATAAATAAAATCTAAAAAACACATGAACTACAAAACGATCATCAAAAAACTAAAAATGTTTGAAAATATCGATACATCGGTGACTTTTATCGATATTTTTTATATCGATATATTTTTTAGAAATATCGATATATCGCCGACCTCTAATCTTTGCAGTACAGAAACATTTGCGGGTTTAACATCTACTTTTTTGTGTGTGTAAATTCTTCCAATCTGAGAATAGAATCTTTTTAGAGTGGGAGACGTGCGTAGGTGTCGCTACGCACTTTTCTTGTGAAGTCTTTTATCACATGCAGTAAAATGCCAAGTTCAAGGGAAAGTACACCCTTGATTACAACAGCATTCAAAGTTAGTTTTATTTTTCAAATTCTTTAGTGATAAATTGGTGAAGCATATTTACATTAGTGTAAATAATTATGAATAAATTACTAATTAGGATAAAACCAGAAGAAGAAAACCAAAAAATATATATTATATCTGAGAGTGAATATTCATATTAAAGGAACACACTATGTTATAATTGTTTATCTTACAGTAGCTCATAAATATACGATCTTACTTTTTACTCAATTAAAAACTAAACATCAATATCTTTCCCAAAAAGTGGAAAGTTGAAAAATTGACAAATAATTTTTTACTATGAATGTTAAGCTTATCATCGATAGTAAAGCATTCATCCATAGTATTAAACTTAAGTATCAATTACGTATTATGTAATTTTTATTTATTTATGAACAATACATTTTAAAATTTTTAGTAAAAAATTCTTGTTTACTAAAACAATTTATTTACATTTATTTGAAGCCAATTTAGTTTTTAAATTTGGTTTAGAGAAACTAATATTGATAGGTAGTATATAGTGTAACACGTCTAAAAAAGAGTAAACGAGTTTAATTTAAATAGATTTTTCCAAATAATTACATGTGGTTCACAAAGCTATTTTTGCACTTAGCACAAGGACTTAGGTTCACAAAGCTATTCAACTATTTTTGCACTTAGATAAATTTTTCGATTCTGTAATTTGAAATATTCAAAGTGCTCAGGTACCATAACATTTATCTCGTCTATACTTATTTTCATTGAAACAAATAGGTAGTAAATACAAATAATCATCAGGGTTGGAACTGAAAATATATCTGTTTAATTTGACCTTACTTCCTTTGAAGTATAAACAAGTTGAATTTAGACAGTCATTGTTTTTCAAAGGCCACTTGCCCACACTTTTCTTTCGCTGTACATCAAGTCCATATATCAAGCATTTTCTTGACAACATTTAACGAATGAAATCCCTGCTCCTTTGAAGGCTGACGATATATGATAATTGAATCCTGCCTATTTAGAAATAAATTAAGATCTATTAGAAAAAAAATGCGCAAAGTTAGTGAGAAAACTCTTTGTTCTAACGTATTATCCCGTTGACCTTTGGCGAAACAAAAGTTCGTAAAAAGGATTCCCTTAGTTTGTCGAAATGGTCAGTCTGGACGGATGTTTTTTTAGCCTCACAGCTGACGCATTTCATAGAAAGGTCCCGTCGCTGGTCCAAGCCAAACTAGACCTTCGAGGAGGTCAGGCGGTTGGAACTTTTTGTCACCAACTCTCAACAGGATAAAACGTACCAAACTTTTCAACGAATATCCAAATTTTTATGCCACATATCGAATTAATATCAAGATATAACTTTTCCATAGAGTTATAATGAAAGTATATTTCCGGTCAAACTTTAAAGTACCACGTGTAGAATTTGTAATTTTTTCTCTGAATATTGACTACAGACGGACAGACAGGCGGATGCATGTATAATGTACAACCTTATCACTAGTATAGTGTAGTGTATAAGCTAAGTAAGCGTTATTTGACCTTTTATATAAAATATACACTCCACATTATGATATTAAGTTAAAATTAGCGGGTAGAAATCACTGCGATGTAGATTTCTTGAAAAGTTTTTGACACTATTAATTATATATTTTTTTAAATGTGCTCATTACGCCTATGAGACTGTTTAGAAAAGAAGCAAGATCATTGTAATTCTAGAAAATCTTGTTAGTGATTTTAAAGTCAGATGGAAAAGCCATAGGATAGCTATGTATGAACAAATATGTGAGACAGGATTTTATAAATAATCAATTACGTCTTGATACTTAAGATTGATAGTTTTATTTTGAACGTATGATAGCATGATGTTAGACTTAAGTCTACTAAAACCCACAAGTTGCTTTTCAATTGAATGTTTCACTTCATGATGTTAACTCATATTTGTGTAGTTAGAACACCAAATTACACTAGTATGAGATACGAGGGAGAATAGATCATGAGGTGAAACATTCAGTTGAAAAGAAACTTTTGGGATTTAGTATTTGTTATTTCATACCGCTTCTCATTCAATTGCATTAAGTATCAGTACCTCATAAAACATGATTTTCATAACGTCAAATAACATCGTTATGAAAGGTCAACAGCTTCAAAGGCTAAAGTCAAATTTACTAGCTTTCATTATACACAATGGTATATTCAAAATGTCCAAGGAAAACGTTTCGAAGAGAATAAAATTAATCTTTTGGTAAACTTTAGAGACTTATCGTTGAAGGGTTCGCAAAAGAGTGGAATCGTCAACAACGTTCAAAAAGACATCTAATTCTGGAGACTTTACCATCCTTTATTTCTTTGGCATTCTTTAGCAAATGCAAACTTGCCGACAATGGTTAATGTTGATCATTTGTTTGTACAATAAACGATCTATTGAACAAAGAATCCATGTGGTGAGTCTCCCCCGTTCAGAGAAAAAATCGTTGCCACTTGGGGAGGAGACTTCGAACTTATTTCGGTGTTAAGGAACGCAAGAATAAGAGAAGTTATTTCAGGATGTATGTAACTGCGCTACGGGGTTTGCGCGTGGCAGAAACGCAGTTTTAGGTCTTTCTTCAGAAAGCTTTTGGAGAAGGTAGGGGTGAGTATGAGTTCTTGAGCGTGTCCTTATCAAAAATGTAGTTTTTCAATCGTAGAGATGTGATATTGCTGGGTTTCTCTTTGGTTGGTTTTTAAATGTAATTTTTGTTTTAGTATCGTTATTTGAAAGAGTTACATTGGCTCACTATAACTTCAATGCGACTGCGTTTACGTTCGATTTGAGTGGAAGACAAAACAAATGTCTAGGGCAGTTTCCACTAAGCAACACATTCTGCTGTACAACTGTGATCGTATTATAAACATTTCCGAAACAATTTCTGTGAAAACCGAAGGAAACTAAGTTTTAAAACAAGTTTTTGTTGCATTGAAACAATTTTGCGTTTCACAGTTTTCTCTTTTCCTATCTGAAGACAGTAAGATAAAAATATTTTTCTTTTAACAGTGTTGTAAAATATTTTCAATTGATCAGAAAGCTATAAATGATTGAAAGCTAAGATGATTTGAATTGATTTTCGATTGTTTTCCCCAGATTCTTTAACTAAAGCAATTTTATTAGTTTTAGAATAAAATTTTCTATAACATTGTTTTTAGTCATTTAATATTCTTCGCACCTAAACTTGTTGCTGAATGAAGCTTTACCGCCAAACAATTGTCGTGATACATATTAGATTTCGTTGCATGATGGAAATAGCATTCGTGTTAATAGTTTCAGTTGAGAAATATTCTGCGAAACAGATAAAAACAACTTGCATCTCTTTTGATAAAGTGGCATAATTATCTGCTACAGGATGTCTTTTTAGTTTCTACACTACATTAACGTAGTAAGTAGCTTATATAAAAGTTCTGTAAGTCTGATGTCAACAGAAATATACAAATGCTGCATAGGACAGAAAAATTACATAAGATTCAACCAGATATGTTTGAATTATAAATTCAAATTCGCTAAGAAAGAGTTTTTCCATAGCAATTCTAGTTGAAGCTTACCTTGGCTACCGATGCAAATAATGGATTACATCTTGGATATTCGATGGCAAGTTTTAGCAAGAAATTTGCTACCGAATTCGCAAACATGGCGCCATTTTTATTTATAAAAAAAAATCTACAGTAATTTTTTTTAATCCTTAATGGTAGGTCCTTGGGCCATCACCAACGCGCACTCTAAATTTGAACATCGTAGGTCAATTTGTTCGCGAGTTATGCTGACCACATACACACATTTTTTCTATATCACTTTTTTGAAGTCTGGATGTTTCAAAACGTGGAGGAATGCAAAAAAAATCGTGTTTTTTTTTTTTTTTTTGACCGAATACTATACTTTCATTACCCTATGTATACATATGGGCAATTGAAAATAAAAATAGTACATTCGTATTCAGCATCACCCCAAAATCACGTTTGTTATAGCCATCTTTTGGCTACTCGACAGGAAATTTTTTAAAAGAATATTTATTTTTGTGTGAATGATATTTCATCAGAAATTGTAAACGATATTTCAATTTCACGTCTGACGCTTCGATTTTAAAGACACTTTTTTCTGTACATCAGAACTTTTATTTTTTAGGAACTTGAGCAACGCTCTAACTGAATACTTTGACAAACTGAGCTTGCGCGCAGAGGGCTCACGTGGGATCAGTTTCGGTTCAACTGGTAAAGTAGTGGCCGAAGAATACAGAAACGGACACACTAACCACCAGGAACCACCACCACCGGCCACCGCCAAGCAGAACGGAACCAGGAGGAAGAAGTCCTCAGCTGGCATGTCTTCCACTAAGGATCCCAAACAGAAGGAATCGCAGAAGCAACAACAAGCTACTTCGGTGGAACAGGCACCGAAAGAACAGGCTGTTGCTGAGGCAGGGAACGCGGCAAGTGCTAATGGAGCTGCCTTGCCTGATAATCAAAACAACCCGCCGGTAACTTATAGTTTTGATATCTATCTGATATTTATACAATGTAGAACAGATTCCGTATAATTCGTACATAAAACGCATTCAGTTGCTAATACATTTAATTTAATCTTAATAAGCAAGCTGAGCAGTTAAAAAATTATTATTAAGCAATTGAAGGATGAAGGATAAAAACCAAATGAGTCAGCAAAGTAGGAGTTTATAGAAGAGAGAATACAGGGACGTACTGGGATATAAAATCGGCCCGGTGTGATTTTAGATTAATTTTCAAATTTAATTATTAAACCAATTTTAATAATTATTATTAATAATAAAATATTTCGTTAGTTGCATTATTAATGTATTTTTTAATTTAATATTTACCTTTAATATTTAAATAGATTTATTTACTAATTTTAATAATTGAATTGTGTTAATATTTAGTTTAACTAAATAAACAATTTCTGTTTCTATTATTTACACTTTTTTTAATGAACCTGATTTCCTTTAATCATACTGATAGTTTTTCACAAAAACCAAACCGAAAATGCAAAAAAAAAAAAAAAAAAAAAAAACATGTCCCACCCCAGCATATAGCTAATGTTCATTATCTAACTTCCTATTAGACCGATCGATTTTTTTTTTACAGACACTGACCGGCCCGGTGATTGTACTGGACAACCTTATGGCCAATAAGCCCTTGAGAGAATACATAATTCAAAATACCGCACCTTTTACATATATTGTATGCGCTTTCCCTGACTATCTAGTGATTTGTTTGTATTTCAAGAAAATTCGCTATATATAAAAGCTTCGTATAATGATGGCGTCTTAAACTAATTATTTGTTAAGACGTTAAAAATTACATTGCATTTCGAAAATTTAATGCCTTAAATTAGCATGTGAACTTGAATGCATTTTTATATAGAGTCGGATTTCAAAAGGTGGAAGTCGCTTTGAAAATTCTGAAGTTTTTATCGAGATATGACGGCTGGTTGTTAAAAACAACATACATTGAATATGGTCTCAAAGGTAGAACAGCAGTTTCGGCGTACATCAGAAACAAGGGTTCCGGAAGATTGGTCAATTCTGGCCGAAACTCGAGCATCATTCCAAAATACACCCTTTTTTTATAAAAACAATCACGTCAAAAACACCATAAAGCATATTTTTTAAATCTCCGTCCTTTCTTTGAAAAATTTCAATTTTAAAACTGTGCATCCACATTTCAAAACATCCCGCATATTTTATCCACCATTAACCAAGATTGGCCCAGCCCCATAGCACCTTCCGGATTACAACGGCCCTCATCGGTATTGACCAATGTCGAGCGATATCGGCCAGTGCTGTTGGGCTATTGAGGATATATTAAAAAATATAATGCTGTTTATTAAAATGTGAATACCAGGACCTTGAAGCACAAATAATCAACGTCAAAATGATTTATGCATATGATTTGAAAGTTTCATTCCTGAAGTTTTTAATATCAGAGCAATTAAAGTTACATATATTTTATTTTTCAAGTTACATGTTTTGCAAATTATTTACGATAAGCATAATTGATGCTAAATTTTACTTTGATTGGTTTCACAAAATTAAATATTTTGGCTGTTTGTATGGCTTTATTTATGTTTTTATATTACCTGGACAAATTAAATCAAGTTGGACTACCAAAACTGAAATGTTTTTAAAGAATAGATGTAATGATAGTCATAGCAATTGTATTTCTCAAGTACTTCAATTTACTTCTTATACTACCATATCTCAAATAGGATGACGAAATTCGATATTTTCGAATACCCTCCAGTTATTTAGATGATATTAGGTAATAGTAACTACAAAAAAAAAAAAAAAAAAAAAAAAAAAAAAATCTTAGCACTTTTTTTAGTCACGAATATTGTTTTTATTGCAGCTTCAAATGATTCTAGAATAGGTTATAAAATTAAAAAAATTTCTTTAACAAAGAAAAAGTGTGTTCTGAGCATGTGCCTGTGCAGAATTTATGCCCCGAATCATTTTTTTTTTTAATGAAGATACAAGAGCAAAATATATACAAGTAATACTCTTCTGCTCTCTTTTCATCTGATTAACTCTTCTGTACTCTTTTCAGCTGATTAATGGTCTAGATTCGCCACCCGCCAGCAATGGTGCTGCATCAGCCAGACTCGACGATGATGGTGAAGAGAGTCAAACAACTTACACGCCAAGAAGGTGCAGAAGATATGAAGATCCGCCCATTATTTTTCCTGACTTAGATGTGAGTTTTGTTATTCGTATAAAACTGCAACGCGCATCAAATTATTATAACAAAATTACTCGCTATAAATGCTAATGTAAAAAACTGAGTGTATGATAGAGGTTTAACGTGGAGACTTTTCTTCTCGTCTTTCCGAGTGCTCCCCCCCCCCCCTCCATCTCCCATTTGAATGGGAGTTTTGATCCTTTTATTAAATTGCACACACGTGGAATTAATATAACAGATTTAACCATGAAAAATACTTTTATGGGAAACTGATCTTAAGTGTTATTCAGGTTTAATCTAAAGACTTGATAGTATTAAAAGTTTAAATCATACTCTTAACTACTGTGCAAGTTTGTTTCAATTCCAACAATTTTGTTTTTCTGTTATGCATTCTCCTTCTTTTTCTCTAAAATGTTTCCAAATTCCTTAGTATAACATTTATTTGGTAATTTATAAATCGTCTTTTTTTTAGACGTTAGTAAGGTATGAATTTTCAAAATTTAATGAAGTTTTTAAAATTCATCTCTTAATAACGTGTAGCATAAAAAGACGATTTATAAATTAACAAATAAATGTTAGACTAAGGAATTTAAAAAATTAAATATATATATATATATATATATATATATATATATATATATATATATATATATATTTTAAGCTAAAAAAAGCTAAAATGTTTAGCTAAAGTGTTTAGCTAAAAAAAAATTTCCCTCAGTAAAAGTTGAATACAAAGCATTTAAATATTTAGAGCTTTATAGTGTTTAAAACGCCGATTGAAGGTTTTTTCCACAGAAATATTGAATAAACAACAAACGTTTGAAAATTTATTTTATTAGCTCCAAATAGACTGTTAATGTCACATAAATGTTACCGTTTCTATAAAGTTCCTTGTTTAACTTCTCTAACGTTTATTTACACTGACTCTAATATCTGTCCATCACAAGAATAGCTCTCCACGCCTTGCCTAATGTTGTCTGTTGCCCTGGTAACAATAGTAGTCATACTTTCTATACACACCTTGAATTCAGGAATCAGTACCTTGTATCACCTTGAATTTCAGGAGAAATACATCACGCATTTGCCGTATTATGAGTGTTTTGTAGCCAATTTCTTTTGTTTCTTTATAGAGACTTTTGTTTCTTTACATCCAGACTATCTGGTGTGACATATCCTCCGGATAGAAAAGCAGTAATCATTCCATATTTGCATTTAGAAGTCTTTTAATCTTATTTCAGGGTCCAGCACTGTTGAAACGTCTTATGGAAATTATGGAAGGCAAGCTCAATCCAGAAGAAGTGAAAGATCTGAATGAATTCATGGAATATCTGACAACGGATGGAGGAGCATGGGCTTTAGGTACATCCCATCTTGAAACAATAGGTGTGTATTTTCTCACTGATTTAGGGGATCATTATGACTCATTATAATTAAACTATGCCTGTTTATACTTTACATAGGAATATTTAGCTGCGTGGCTATAAACGTTCCTTTGATGGATATATAAGGTTTAATTGTCGTTTTAAAAATCATGGTATTTTTATTTTATTAACTTTACATAACTAATTTTTCCTCGCAAAAAAGTCCTGACTTGAGAAAGTCAAAAATATGTAGGTTTTTTTTATATATATAAAAACTGAAGCAGGTCAGCTATGGGAGAGATATTTTTCAACGAATTATCTATCAAAGATTGCAAAACAGGACATATAACGAACTTTAGCGTTTGTTAAGTGATTGTAAATATTTACCGGAAATTTTTTCATCAGTGCCGAATTCACAATATATTCTATATTAAAACTGTTTCAAATCAGCTTGCCTCAGTCAATGCTTGATAGCTGCTACAGAGAAAATGTCATTGGCATATTAATTCTGGTGACTATAACTTTTGTAAGTTTTTTTTTTTTTTTTTTTTTTTTAAAGCTTTTGTCTATAAGTCATCTGTCAAATAATTGCAGGACGTCTTTTGAATGATCGCAATCTGCCCCAAGAAGTTCCAGTGCTCACTTTGAAAATGTTTCAAGCAGCCGGGCTCAAAGAAGACGTCATCTTGCTGTTGCACCAAGATCGCGAGAAACATCACCTCATGACCTATTTCTTCCAAATAGAATCGTTGCCTATAGAAGAACAGACAGAAGTTGTTGGTTTGGTAAGTGTCATTATTTTGAGAAATATTTGGGCTTAAACTATTCTCGTCCCTTAGTATCAATTAGAACAATGTTCAAATGAAGAGAGGATAATTTTCAATTCAAAAAGTTTTGAATGAGTTTTCAAACACAAAACGTTAAAGTAATGGATGATATACATTTAAAAGAGGCAGCGTAATTTAGTCGCATCTACAAATTCATATTGAGCGACAAGCTGTTTGTAGGCCTTAGATTTTGAAATATAACTCAAATTTGTCAATTAAAAAAAAATTCTATCTTCTAAAGTACATATACCTAAATTGATTATTCAGGAAAAGATATGATTAGTATACTAAGAAATTCTTTTATTTTAAATTGTTATACGTGGTTCAATGTTACTTGGAAAAACACTGCGCACTTTGAATTTCCACCTAATTGAACATTATATTTTATAAAAAGCAATTCTCCTATTTTCTGACATTCATCCAAATGAAATAATCTTAACTTTTCCGTCTTCATCAGATGTGCAATCTATGCTCTAATGGCAGCAGCTACGATTGGTTGACGTACATTTCGGAATGGGAGGAAGATGGTAAACCGTGCAACAACAGCAGAGTAACCGTCCGAGTTGCAGTGCACGGTCTCCTGTCAGAACACCCTGAAACCAGGGACAGAGGTTGCGCACTCGTCTTCAACTTGGCACTCAAGAAAGAGGTGACAATACATTAGTTCTAAGACACTTATCTTGTTAATGACATTGATATGAGTCATATGACTCAGTGCGATTGTTGTCTACCCACTGCAACCTATTGCTTAGAAAGAAAAAAAAATTAAGTTGTAATCACAGAAGAAACATGTTAATGACTCTGTTAAAGTGAGACCAATAATTTACTATCATCATAAAACGTTATGTATAGATAACTGTATAAATAATTTCGCATATTTTAACCCTTTTATAGAGAAACTTCATACAAAGGTATAATTTAATCAGAGCTTGTTATTTGGGGAACTATCTTAAATTGCATTTTTAAGTAATTAAAAAATTAAAAAATGTAATTATTTAATTACCTTTTAAAAATTGAATAATGGTTGGTTGTTTTCAGATTATCTGGCACCGTCAGTAACACGAGGGCTATAATGCCCCGAAACATTCGTCATTAGACAAGCCAACATACATTTAAAAACACCCATGCCTAACACGGGACTCGAACCCTCAACCTCGCGGTTTAGAAGTTAGCACGCTAACCACTATACCGTTTGATCGGCAAAATTGAATAATGAAAGAATTATTCAAAAGATTTAAATTTAATTATTCATGTAACTTTTCGCAAGAATTGTGCTTATTTAAATGAGGGAAAATAATAACTTGAAAGACCTATGAGTGTTTGGATGAAAGTTTTGGCAATTTTATTTATTATATAATTTTATAAAACTTTATTCCAATGCATATATATGTGTTAGGGTCTAGGTCTACGTCTAAAAAAAAAAAAAAGCTTTTTTTAAATAGAAAAATATTTTTTCATCTTTTTTTGTTGTTCAGATGGATATAACTTTTTCTGATGTGTTCTCTACATTTTCTAACTGTAATGTTTTCATACATTTAATGAATTTTTAAATTTGTTTTAGAAAATTGAGGTACCGATTTAAATGCAATCTTGATTTTTTAGTTTATTTTATTAATTTTGTTTTTCTTAATTGAGCAACGATAAAATCATTTAAATTCTTTGAGATCTTACGGTGTTTTCTCAGATATTTTTTCTCCCATGATAATAATGTCCTTAAATCTTCGATGTTTATCCTTAAGTATATTTTATTTGAAATCGTTTTAAAAAAGTTCAGAATTCTAAAAGTATGGATCATGCAGCGTTTTCTTATTATTTGATTATTTATTAATGTTGCATTTTCAGTTGAATTATAAACGAACAATAATAAAAGTGATTTTTTTCCACAGCTTTTTGATGATATAGCAACCGAGCTAGCTATGGCCGTGATGCAATTCCTGCAATCCCCACCCTCAGAAGAACTGAGTATGTTATTACATAACTTTTACGACTTCACTTTTAATCAATATTTGTCAATCAATATTTGTTTAATACAATCGATATTTTTTTAATACAATTGAAAAAAGGGGACTAATAGCTTCTCTTATTGAATACTTTAAATTACTTTAAGTGCTTGTGTGTTTAGAATAAGAGCTTATTTTAATACTAAACTATATCAATAATTTAAAATAGTACCTTTATAAATGTGCTACAATGGTAAATATTATAAATAGTCATCAATAGTAAACAAACAATACAAAGTTTGTTTTAAATTCACTTAATTTTAGTTTCACAATACAGAGTTTTGTTGTAAATAAGCTAAAGCACAATCATAAAGTGAAAACTAGTTCATAATTTTTCTGATATCACCAGTAATGAAGTAAAGATGATTTTTGTTTCCTATTAATCTTTCAATATAAATCATTCCATTAACATTATATTGGTTAAAATAATTTTATTAGCTCTTGCAATTCAATTTTGAGCATGCAAAAATTGTGTCAACTTAAAAACTGCTTATAAATTTTTATTTTATTTTCATTTTCAGTGCATCAGAGTCTTACTGCCTTATTAAGATTTATGATTATCAGCTATAATGAAGTAAGTATCAGTCTTGATTGAGGTTGGATCAAAATTATTAAGATTACTCTTTATAATAAATTTAATAAATAATTTGTATTGCATAAATTTTGTACTTCATACATTTTTCTTGACGTTAATAAGCCAACACGCACTCTTTTAGCCTGCTGAATCAAATGCTTTACCCTAAATGACAAAAATCTTAAGTTACAATTTTTAATATTTTTTTAATTAAGATTTTTCTAAACTTTAAACTGGTTTTTATACTATATTGAAGAATAAGTAAAGTGGTAGTTCCTAATTTCCTATTTTGTATTGTACCTAATATTTATTATTTATCTACCAGATCCCTCAGCTTATGAAAATGCTTGGCCCAGATGTGGATGCTTTCAAGGGAACTTCTGCACGAATCGATGCCCTAGTAGAGCAAATTCAAATGAAACTCAGAGTAGCTCGTTGATACAATTGGATTTTTATCGTATTTTGCAATAAATGTTGTTTACAAAATTTGTATTCGTATTATTTTAACTGCGACATGACAATTATTCTCGTTATGTTTAAAAAACATTTTTTTTTAATGCAAAACCCTTACTCATCATCGCTGAATAAGAGTGTAGGAGTTAAAAATTATGTGTTTTTATTTTAAAATGAAATACATTGAACTATGTTTCTATCTATCATTTTTATACTTAGGTGTTAGTCATTATTTTGCTATGGTTAGCCCCAGAGACAAGAACAAGTATATCCAAGTTTGCTCCCTCTGTTATTAGTGGGTATTTAAAATATTTGGATAGTTTTAAAAACGCATGAAAGTTTAATTTTTATTTTCAAATGGTTTATTAAATATCTCTTATTAAAAAGAGAATACAACAGAAAATATATTGTGCTTACAGACCAAGTTATAAAACGCATTTTTAAATATATATATATATATATAGCCCATGAATCCAAGGCCATGTACCGACTCTAGAGCCGAGGAGTAAAAGTATATATTACACCGCTTAAGCTCAACATTCTAAAATTCTAAAACAAAACTTCACATGTTGCATGTATGAGATATATATCAATGAAAGATCTCATCGAGAAAAGTTTTATTTTCAAAATTCAACCTGAAGTGATTTAAAAATCAATCAGAAGAGTTCAACTCTATGAGAAGTTCAAATTTTGTCTTCAAATCGATATTTTGTATTAGAATTTCGATATTCAGTGACAAGTCCTTTTGCCAAAGTTTCCTACATAGTGTTAATTTTGCTCATTAAAAACCTTTAAATTTGTAGAACTTTTGTTATAATATATAATCAAACTTCACATGGAAATATTTGAATGCATTCTTAGTATCTGTTTCTGATGGTTCAGCGATAGAAGTGGCCCTTCAATGACAGTTACTACACAAATCTATCTTGTTTAAAAATAGTTAGTGATAATTCTGAATCATATCAAGAGATCCACTAATAGACACTGTAAAATGTTTCATAAAAGCATGAGATTTAATTTCCATACTGTAAAATTTTTCGTACTAACACTGTATAGAGTTCACGAAATTTAATAAGTAGAAATCGTTCTGATTTCAGTAATGAAATGGTGTCTTTCTTACAAAAGTTAATAAGTAGATGGCAGCACCAAAGCTTTAAAGCGAAGTCTTATTTATAAGAAAGGAAAATGTAGCTTTCAAAACTATTTTTTAAAACTTATACGAACACATAAAAGTGACGATTCCACTGTATAGTATTCTAATCATTTAATTAAAGTGTGCTTTTCCAAGCTTATTTTTTTAATAGATTGCACTTTTATTAAAACCGTCTACGTTCAACGTTTATGCAAACTTTCAAACGTAATAAATAAATAAATATAAATAAATAAATAAATAAATAAATAAATAAATAAATAAATAAATAAATAAATAAATAAATAAATAAATAAACAAACAAACAAACAAACAAACAAACAAACAAACAAACAAACAAACAAACAAACAAACAAACAAACAAACAAACAAACAAACAAATAAATAAATAAATAAATAAATAAATAAATAAACAAACAAATAAATATATTAAATATGTTCATATATATGAACGACGAAGTAAATAAAGAAAATAAACACAATTTTACATCACAATTAAAATGACTTTATTTTTTTAATATCCATTACTGTTACTTTAATTTATATAATGTAAAATACATGTCGTAATACATTTTTAGAGAAACATATGTCTGTTTATTTAAGATTAATTTTCTACCTCTCTTGGGCATGAGAAGGACAATTTTCGACTTTGAAACGAGGCCGCAATCTCCATTATAGATAATATAATAAATGACACATTGTATATCTTAAAAATGCGATACAACTAGTTTATTTATCCACTTAAGGGTTCCGGGGCGATAGATTTAACATATCACTTTTTTTTTTACTTTATGTAGGAATATATTTCATATCTAATGCATTTTAGAATTACTTAAAATGATGTCGTACGTGTTATGTTCTTCAAATAAGATAACAAAATTACGAAATTTTTTTTTATCATTTGCTTCTTTTTGTGACGTGAAATAAGTGGATTTTATCAAAATAGAGAAACAGAAAACATTCTATAACAATTTCGTGTATTAGAAGTCTTTACTAATCTATTTCGTATGTATTGTATTCAGTAGAGGCCCAAACATAAGTTAGAGACTTTTATAAGGTCTTATTGGATGTGTATATTGATTCAAAAGTAACATATTTAATGAGTGCTGTAACATTTGTAACTTTATTAGAGACTTTTATAATCTCCCAATATATTGTGAGATTTTAAAAGTCTCTAATGAAGCTACAAATGTTACAGCACTAATTAAATATGTTATTTTTGAATTATTATTTATGTATTATCCCAAGTTATTCGAGAAGATACTTCGTGATTCGTTTGTTAAAAAAAAAAAAAAAATCTCAAATGACAAGTTTAAGGATGCTGAATGGACAATCCCCGCATTTTTTTTTTATTTTTTTTTTTGTTCAATTCTAAATGTTTTGAAAAGGCTATAAACACAAAAACTTCTGCTCAATGCTCTTTTTCTTTTTTTTAAATTTGCGATCAAAATTACCTAGTTACACGTTGGTGAGAAAACGACTCATTTCGCTGGCATTGAATGTGACGTCACGGGCTTCGCAAACATCTTGGCTTGAAATGCAGCAGCAGAAACCAGATTTGCATGTTTCTCGCAAATCACGCCAACCTGTACGGAATGTGGCAATGGTCTACCAACGCCAAATCTTTCAACGCTAACTCTTTGTAGAAACCTCCCGATAACCATAGAAACGATAGAGTCTCTTTACGTCACGCACTTTGTTGACTGTTTTGACCGGACTGGTTTCGGCTCGGTTTTGGGACATTTTATTTTCTTAATATTTAAATAACTAATTTTTTTCAAAGAACTTTTGTTTAAATATTTGGAATCAGAAAGAAATTGTTCATAAATATTTACAAATTTCACTCGTTTTTAAAAAAATGCTGGAATTGTCCATTCTGAAAGTATATTATGATTAACTCATGAAGATTTTTAACAGAAGACCTTACTTTGGCAGTTAGGAAATACAATGAAAATTAATAATTCAGCATTTCATTTGATAACTAGACTGATAATTTTGTAACTGTTGTACAGATAAAATCGTCTACGATTATTGTGATAGTGATATGAAGTAAGTTATCTATCACACACTATTACTCATACTCATACTTTTATTTATTGTTATACTCTCTAGAAAAGCCGACAACCTTTTCTCCAAAACATAAGTCATTTTTCTTGAAGCAATCACATATCTGAAGATTAAAGTAGAGCACTTAAAAAATAAAAATTTTATGTTCAGTTCATTTCAACTATAAGTAGCAATGTAGCATCTATTTATAGAAAACTTTCGACATCAAAGGAATACGATTGATCCACCATTTTCAAATTGACTATAATTTAATTTCAGATTATTATTTTTTACTTAAGTATTATTAATTTATATGAATTTGGCTTGATCTCCCTTGTTATCAATTTGTATTAAATTGTTATTAATGAAGATTAAGTTATTATCAATTTACATTAAATTATTATTAGTAAATATTATATTCTCAATTTATTATTTACTGGTATTAATTGTAATAAATTTGTATTAAATATTATTAAGTTATCGTTAATTTGCATTAAATTCGTCTTAGTTAATATTAAATTATCAATTTATTATTAACTGGTATTAATTGTAATAAATTTGTATTAAATATTATTAATTTGAGATGATGCCAAACAGAAGGAGGATGGAAGACCAGCATTAATTGGGTTCATCGGAGTAGTCAGTGGAATTTTGCTGGCAAGGCCTTGATTAGACTTTTATTTTGAGGGTGGAGGGAGGGAAGTTGAAAATAGATATTTTTACTCATCTAGGGGACGTACATAAATTACGTTATGCTAAATTATGACTTTTTGACACCCCCTTCTCCTTATGTCACGCTCAGTCCCGTTTGATCTACTCTCCTAAATGCAGTCTCGCCCCCCCCCTTCTTTTAAATGAATTCAATTTAATTTTACAAATTTCTAAATTACCCACTTCTAAAATTTAAAAAAAAAAAAAAAAAATGCTTATTTGGTATAGTTTGTAATTTTTAAATGACAAATAAGATAAAATAAAGTCCAACTTATTACAGGTTAGCTTTTATTAATGTGACAAACTATGTGGCCCGCATTATCGAAACCCGTATCGTTGGTGGATAGGTCTCAGCTTTTGGCGCTTCGCTCGCCAAAAGTTTCTTTGTAATAAATACAGCTCATTCGTTCGCTGAAAAGTTCATTGACACATAAGCACTGGCTTACTTTTTTCGTTGAAAGGTTTATTTTGCTATGCAAGCAGGGGCTCGGCTTCATTCGCTAAAGATTCATTGCTGCATAAGCATTAGCTCACTTCATTCACTAAAAATGAATTGCTATATATGTACACCATTAATATTAGAACCCCCCGAATTTCCCCGTTAATATAGTAATGCAACACCCCTTTGAGAATATTTTAGCATGTGTTTGTGAAAAGCAAAATTAGAAGGACAACACTGATTATGTGAAAGTATTAATTAAAAAAAATTTGGAAATTTTGAAAATTTTCGAGCTATTGCCTTATTAGAAATAGTTTTGTAAAATATTTTTTAATAAATTAATGAAAGTTAATTAAAAAGAACTATCAAATTTTAAAAATTATGTTTTATAAAAGCACAATTATAAGGCTATAACAACTTATGTTGAAAATTTAAATCTTTTTGTAAAATATTTGTTAATTAATTAAAAAATTAATAAAAAAAATTCAAAATTATAAATTTTTGTTAGTCAAAAGTCCAATTAGAAGGCCAAAACTACTTATGTTAAAAATTTCAGACCTATAGATAGAGCTGAATCTCCAGAAAATTGCATTTTTAATTCATAAGTGGTAGCGAAAAGTCAAAATTTTTAGAGTAATGGATTTTTAGCTTGATGGACAAAATTCTGATTCAAATTTTAACAACTATTCATTTTCCAATGGTGTAGAAAAACAAAACTATTGCATCACTTTAAAATCTTCTTTTTTATTGGATTTTTTCCCTCTAGAACACTCACTAAATCATGAGCTAAACGCAAACAAGAGTATTTAAGTCGGTCGCTAGCTGTCTTATCAGTATGGCTATCTTATCAATTTATTATCATTATTAGTCAGAATTCGGGAACAACCCCAATACACCTTAAATTAAATCGAATTTTTAATTTAAGTAATCTAACCACAAACAGATAAAAGCTTATGACGTCACATATTTCAAAAACTGTTGTTTGTGATGTTCTTGCATAATGCTCATTATAAAAATCCCTCCGAATTCACTGTAGCTGTAACTATTTTTAATTTCATTATTTACATTTGCCTCATCTCTCAAATTGCACACCTAAACCTTGGGGTTTAGTTAATTTTTCAGTATATCTAGATATTCAACAATTGGATAGTTTAATAGTTAGCTTAGAAACTTTAGATAAATTATCGTCCTTTAGAATTGTATATTTAAATGTGTCCCAGCAGTAATGTTTCGTGGTAAAGGCTGGTTTGGCGGAGGTATGTGGAAACCAAAGAATCCACATTCTTTGGAGCATTTGAAGTGAGTTTAACAATTTAATATTGTTTTTATTTCTATTCTATTTCAAAAATATTGAATCTTAAACTTTCTGTATTGATTGTATGTTATAAATCCTCTAAGATAATTTAGAAACTAAGTGTAATAATTTTTCGGAGAAGTTCCCCAAAAGCAGTGATCAATGTTAACTGTGTAAATTCCGATATAATGTCTTTGAATTTTCGATAATAAACTGATACTATCAATTTTCACTCATATTTAGTCATTAATTTACTTGGTCACTGTAACTGACTGTCAACTTTTAACTTTTCTTAATAATGGAATTTATCTTTTGTTTGGTTCGTCATTAAACTTATTGTTCAGATTTGTTTTTGC
Source organism: Linyphia triangularis (assembly GCA_963978545.1). Lineage (NCBI taxonomy): Eukaryota > Metazoa > Arthropoda > Arachnida > Araneae > Linyphiidae > Linyphia > Linyphia triangularis. The sequence goes on along the minus strand of OZ021724.1, from coordinate 77,179,709 downwards.
TATTGGAAAAAGTTATTGAACTTAATAAAATTTAATTTATATATTTCGAACGCATAAGTAGGTAATTTGATAAGGTAATTTTCAAGGTCATTTAAAAATTTGTTTCTGTATATTAAGTACCATCTTAAATACTGTGTATGAAGGGTTTTTATACAATTTTGAATGTATATTTTAGTTGGAATTTATCTTTCACAAATTTGTTATCTTTGTAAGAAGGAAATGAAATACATAATACACTTTTTAACTCGTCAATCTTTTTAAGGTTGTATTCATAATGTGACTCATTTTATTTTCAAAAAACTTTACTAAACAACTGAATAAAGAAACAAAATAAAGATACGTCAGGTCCTTATGCATTGGTTTCATAGTTCATATAAACCCTAGCTATCAATTTTCCCCCCTTAAACTGGTAATAGACATAATTCCTCAAAATTGAGTGTTTTTGTTAGTTTTGGTATCTTCTACTCTTTTAAACAGTGATTTAAATACAAAGTAGGGAAGTTTTAAATCTTATTGTATTTTCTAAACATAATTTGTCAACTATTATTTTTCTTACTTGCTCATATAATTGTGTATATCACTTAATTTTGCTTGTGACACCTAATTTCATATAATATATTAATACAGATTAAAATTTCTTTCAGATACTTATATCATGTTCTTTACAAAAATCAAACAGTAAATGAACAGAACAAAAGTTTGTTGGTTGAGACTCTTAGGTCCATTGCAGAAATACTTATCTGGGGAGATCAAAATGACAGTACAGTTTTTGAGTAAGTATAAAATTTTAGTTATTTTACATGTAATTTATTTAATTTGTTAAGTATTAAATTAATTTATTGATGTACATTAACAAATTTTAGTTAAGTAATTTATCTTTCTTGCCGCAATAAATCTATTTAATGGAATCAATTTTAAATTAAAATACCATCTAGCTTAACCTTTGTAATAGTATCGAAGAAAATTAGTGTTTGTTGTTTTATATAATTATTTTCTCTAATTTCTGAAATTTATTGTTATTCTTTATGAATCTGTTTTAGTTTTTTTCTTGAGAAAAATATGCTGTCTTTCTTCTTGAAAATTATGAAACAAAAATGTGGACGATATGTTTGTGTACAACTGCTGCAGACATTAAATATTTTATTTGAAAATATTCGGAATGAAACTTCTTTGTGTACGTATGCTTTTAACAAATTTACTTTTATCATTTATGCATTCCTTCAATAATTGTTTACTTTTCAAATAAATTTTCTACTTTTTAAAGACAAGGAGCTTTTTATTTTACAATAGAATTTTCAAAATGAATAATTTTTGCATCTTGACATTTTTTTTCAGATTATCTCTTATCCAATAATCATGTGAACTCAATCATAATGCATAAGTTTGACTTTTCTGATGAAGAAGTGAGTTGTTTTCATTTGATTTTTCTTATGCGAATCTTTTCAAAATGTTTTAATAATTTGAAATTTCTCTTCTCCTGTCAGGTCATGGCTTACTATATATCCTTCTTGAAAACTCTGTCACTGAAGTTAAACACCCACACAATTCACTTTTTCTACAATGAAGTGAGTATGATATAATTTTTTTGAAGTTTTATCTAATAACTTAGCCATTAAAAGTAAAGAAGAATCATTAGCCTGTGCCTACCCTATAGACCTAATGCAGGGGTCGCAGACATCCTATATGTCCTATAAATCCTATATATTTTTAAAAATTGGCAAAAACGTCCTATATTGTCCTATATTTCTATATTGATTTGACCTATATTTTTTTCGAATTCGTAATAACGGGCCGTTCGTTGCCATTTTTTATATTTTGGATTCTTTGGCGTGATCGTAGGTGAAGAAGACCTGACAAAAGCGATGTTTGTAACAGCGACGTCTTATCTCTTGTGACGTCACGTGCGGCATAACCTACAACTCAACTCTACTGGACCAGCGAGAGTTGTAAAATGCAAATATGAACTTTTCCGTAGTACGCGGTCTTGAATTTCTGAACTATTTTCTCCTCCAACGTAGTAAATTAATTGGTCATAATACAGAGAGAGATGCAGTAACAAAACTCTGCCACGGGAAAAAGGATAAAAACAACTTGTGATTAACTTGCAGGACTATATTGAAGAACATTTTGAGTGCTCAGTCAATAATTGATGGAGGAAGCAAAAGGGTTAAGATTTACTGTACAGTGTCGGATGGCGATTTTTTTCATTCCGAATACTATACGGATTCTGCGCCACGAATTGTTTACATCAAACAGCGCCAAATTAAGGCAACCATAGGCAGTTCTCTTGCTCTTAAATAAATGGTGAGGCTGCCATTTTTTGGTGAAAATCACCTTGGCGCAGAATCCGTACCGGATTTGGAATTTTAGCCACGATTTTTTTTTAAAAGTCGTCAAAATTGAAAATGACATCAATGCATTGTGTTGTCAAATCCAAAGTGTCTCTAGGGTTTCCGGAAAATCAAGTCCCGGTTCGCCACAATCGGCGCTAAATCTCCCACTTTTCGCCACCAATCCATCCACTGAACAGCAAATCTGAACCAACAAAAGACTGCAAACAAGGATAAAAAGAAAATACTTAAAGAAATTGGAGCTGTTATAGATGCTGGAAGCAAAAGACTCAAGATTGCAAATAATGTAATTTATAAAACTTGATTTAGGGATGGAATATTGAGGCAAAAACGGATGACATATTCAGGATCATGCGATTTCTTTTTTTGGTTAGAATGCGTTATACGCTTCCCTCACCCCTTTTTTTTTGATTTTGCGCCAAGTATGATAACCCGGCCCCTATATGGTTCCATTACAACTTGGCATCCATTTTGGCAAACTTAGTTCAATTCAGTAGTAGTGGCTGCATTTTGCAAAATCGCCAAAGTGGGGTGGGGGGGGGGGGGCGTATAACGCATTTTGACCCTTTTTTTAATCGTGTGTTTTCTATTCTCTTAAATTCAATATAACGAGTATATAAATGTTTAACGAGTTAATTTTCAAGTTCAGTAGCAACTGTGTGCAGTTATTTGATGTTTTATATGTCCTATATATATATTTTTTTAAATCCTATATATTCTTATTTTGTCACTTTGACCCCTGCTAATGTTTAATAATTTTTTGCACAATATATACCAAAGTATTGCATTTAGCATATGAGTTTTTATACCAGGTATAATAAGAACAGTAAAAGATCATTAACAAAATTTGAAGGACAAATAACTTGAGCATTTATTATTAATTTTTAAAAAGTTTTTATATTATAGTTTAGTTCTTTATCCTTTAAATATTGTTAGTGATTATATATTACTGTTGCTATACCAGATAAAAAAAGTTAATAAATTTTATAACATTACTTTGCCATATATTTTGGCAAAAGAAGTAAAGCATTAGCTCTCTATGGGGCAGAGACAGGCTGACGAACTTCTTTAAAGCAGTATCACCATTTTAGGAAACATTTCTTAAAGCTGTAATTGATTATTTCCTTATAAATGATAAAAGAAAATATACAGCCTTTTACAGTTTAAAAATGTAATTTATGATCGACTTTAGAGTATTGAGATTTCAATGTTCTTTTGATTACAGGGTGCGTACGCGGCCTGGAAAACCTGGAAAGTCCTTGAATTTCATTATTTTTTTTCAAGGCCTTGAATAGCCTGGAAAAATAGGATTATTTCTAAAAAAGCCTGGAAAGTCCTTGAATTTCCCCTTTTCAATTCTAAAACCATAAAATTCTCGTTCCCGTATTACCATTATTCTGACTTCACACTTTCTAGCCGGTTCACTTTTGGCGGATCTGTCAATCACACTTGAATCGGTTCCTCCCGAGCGGCCCTGGAACGGCACGGTCACTATGACCTTTGACCTCTCCCCTAAAGAGACAAAAAGTTGCACGATGAGTATCCGGTGGAAAGAGGGTGTAATTTGATATGCAGGATATTTTCGCTTTTCTCTCTCTCTCCCTCATTAGGTGCATTCTCAAACGACCAAAATTTTCCTCTGAGAGGATTTTGTGTTTGTTTGAAATGGAATGAAAAAGAGCACGCTTAGCATATTTGTATATAAAATATCGAAGGAAAAAGAATCGAATTAATCGCACTATGTGGATTCATCCCATTGTTTAGAGCCGATCAACATTCGGTATGTTCTTCTGTCTTTACCCGCAGTTAAGAGAAGACAAAGTAAAAAATTTAAACTTTTTCCGGATGTCGATTGAGAGCTTCGACGAGTTAGTGAAGAAATTATGTTCCAGACTGCAAAAACCCGACACTAACTATCGGAGGAGTATATCGCCTACAGAGAAAATAGCAGTTACGCTTCGGTATTGTATTATGATTTATATCATTCTTTCATTTATGTTGATTCCTATTTCAAGAAAGAAGAATTTCTTTTTCTGTAGAAGGGGAAGGATATGTAATTTTTTATATCAATTACTAAAATGGCCTACTTTAAAGCCGTGAAAGTTATTAACTAAGATTGCTGGAAAAACCCTTCCAATTTTATTAAATTTATTTTGAGCTCATTAAAAAATTTCTAATTACAGGGATGTAAGAGCTGTTCCAATTGCGCCGAAGTGCGCCAAACTGACTACCCTGCTCCAAACTGCGACAAAAACCTCTTTTCGGTTAAGATTGCGCCGAACTGCGCCAAAAAATTATTTTTTGACTTGAAAAACTACTTGGCGAGAATTTTGTGTCGAAATTTTTCAAAATTATCATGAAACATCACCAACAAAGCGATAAAAAGTATTTTACCCTTCAAGAGCGTTTTTCGTCAGTTAACGTGCCGGAAAAGGTTCGCACTTGAAAATACAGTCTCTCAGTTTTGTTGTAGGTTTTTCAAACTATAAAAAAGTAGTAAATGAATCAGTGTGCATCTGATTTAAATCTGTTTTCTTGGCTGATTTTAGGTATAGAAAATTAATACTTTTTTTTTATACTTATAGAATACATGATTTTTTTAAATTTTTTTTACTGAGACTCCGTGCTAAAAATAGAATACAAGTATTGTATTTTTCACACAAGCAATCTTAGTGCATCTGGTTTAGATTTGCACTCTTGCCTGGTTTCAATAATAAAGAAATATATAGCTTTCTTTAAGCTAAAAAAAACGCGAATATTTTTTGTAATTTCTAAACTTAATCCAATTGACAGCCCCCCTCCCCAAACATTTCCAGGCTTAATTTCTAAGTCATCGGTAAAACGGGATTTGAATTTTGAACTTGCCTTTTTGATTATCTGGAAGGATTGGTGACTATTAGTAAATGATTTTTTGGCAACCCTGGATGTTGGATCATGATTTTGACTTAGCAACGAACGGGAAAACGCATATTACGTCATTCTTTTATTGTAGCCAATTCCCAGAAAAAGCGCTAAGTCGTACCGTAGGTAGACTAGAAATTCTACGAAGAACTTGAATGGGGAGGGGGGGGGGGGGGATTTAAGCTATATCTCTATTTTTTAAAAAAAGTAAGGATTTCTTGTATTTACAAACTTTTGTTCCTTTAAATTAGCGATAGGAAAGATCAGGGATTCGCGGCAGTATGCCCCTTACTCCGTTAAACTTCAACCAACCAACCAGGGATTCGCGCTTTAAATTCAAATTGTAGAAGTCATGAAATCAATCTTTATGCATCCAATTTGGATATTTTTTTCTTGCCTGTTTGTAAGTAAAAATAATAAATATTTTTCTTAGTATTTTAAGAGTGCATGATTATTTTTTTGGCATATATTTCAAAAAAACAAAACTAACCAAATAACCACAGACTTAAGATCATTTTGTTTCCATTGACCTTGAGATTTCACATGGGAACCCTCTATAATCCATTTAGACAATGGAGAGTGTTAGAAAACAAACCACTACAAAACTTCTTTTTTTTTTAACCTAGTTTTTTCCTTATCCTGGTAAGAGGTATAATTATCAATAAATATATGTGGTTGCATCTTAGTTGTTAAGTAATAAGTATTTTAATTCTTTTTGCAACTTCGTTAATTAAAAAAAAATATATAAAAATTCAATTTTGGTATCGACTCTGCAACGATAAAATAGGGCCTTGATTTTTGTTGAAATATCCTTGAAAAGGGCCTTGAAAGTCCTTGAATTTCACTTCCAAAAAAGTGTATGCACCCTGTGATTAATATGTAAACTATTCAATTTGTTTAGATTTACTATTTTGAATTTCAACAGTGCAATTGTAGAATTTACAGAACTCTCCTGTTGTAATAATCTGTATTGTAAAATTACTTTTCGATTTAAATTTTTTTTTATAATTGTTAACTTTTTTTAGCAGGAAGACATGTTTTAATATATGTATAAGTGTATTTTAAAAAAATTAAATAAGTTCTGTAATGTATGTATTACTAACTATGTATATGTTTATTTTTAAAGGTTCTTCAAATTAGAATGTCCCAATTATCTTTTGAATGTTATTGCAATGAAAATTGTATTCATCTTGCATTTTGTTAAGGATCATCTATTAAAAATTGTTTTATTTTAGATGGTGTTGTTTAAATCATCAAAGCTTCATAGCTTTATTATTTCATAAACATGTTTTTCTATTGCCATAATTAATATTTAATTTTTGCAGCATACTAATGATTTTCCGCTTTACAATGAAGCAATAAAGTTTTTTAAACACAGTGAAAGTATGGTCAGAATTGCTGTGAGGACACTGACATTAAATGTTTTCAGAGGTAAACTTCTCATTTTAAATTTGATTTCAAAGAAACTAAGCCTTTTTTTATATAAATGATATTTAAATTGAGTTTTATTAAAATTATTAATTTGAAGTGTTTATAATTTTTAAAAACAAAATCTGTATGAGGTATGAATATTTTCTATTTAGATTGTTAAAGTGTGTCAACCATAATGGTATGTGTTTTTTACAGGGTTGTTGTTGTTCTGGAAAACCTTTTTCTTTTGGCTCTGTAGCGTTCTGCGTTATAAAATTAATTTAAGCCCAATTTATAAAATTAATGTAAACATTTAAGTAATTAGTTTTTAAACATTTTAAAGAAACATAAAACTTAATTAATTAAGCACTATAAGTAGGAAATATAAATAAAGTTTATAAGTTCAGTCTCTTCACTGGTTTGATGACTCGTCCTGATTTGGTACGTTGAATGACATTTTTCAGAGTTACCAGTTCTTGATCACTTTTTGTTTCTTGCTTAAAGTCTTTTAATGCTTTTTCAGACATCGGCACTACTACATGAACAATGCAAGTGTCTTCATCAGTGTCCTGTTCAGTATTGTCACAATCACGACTCAACGCATCAGCAATAGGAATTGAGGTTCCTTTCTTATAGACAATTTTAGGATTGTATTGCAATATGTCATAAAAAATGCGTTGCAGTCGAGGTGGAGCCTGAACAATTGACTTTTTACCAATGGACTCTAATGGTTTATGATCAGTTTCTATCATTAATTCTTTACCATAAATGTACTGGTGGAACTTATTACACCCGAATCGCATAGCCAATGCCTCTTTTTCAATTTGGGAGAAATTTTTCTCAGATTTGGACAAAGATCTGGTAGCATATGCAATGGGCTTAGAATTCTGACTGAGAACTGCACCTAACGCTGTTGAACTTGCATCTACAGTAACTGTTACAGGTTTATTTACATCGTAATAACCTAACACTGGTGCGGATGACACAAGTTGTTTGATCTTTTTAAAGGAATTTTCCTGAGATTCTGACCATTCCCACTCAATTTCTTTTTCTAGCAATTTTCTTAAAGGCTCACTAATATGCAAAAAATTTGGAATAAATTTACCCAAATAGTTTGCTAAACCCAAAAACCTACGAAGCTCAGTTATATTAGACAGGGTTTTCAATTTATCAATTGCACTAGCCTTTTCAGGATCAGGGGACACTCCATTTTCATCTAAGATATGACCTAGAAACTTAACTTTCTTAGCAGACAACACACATTTTTCTTTATTAAGCTTTAATCCTGCCAAGAACAACCTCTTCATCACTTTATCAACCTGCTCACTTAATTTTGCTTCAGAATTTGCAAAAATCAAAATGTCATCCATAGAGCATTCTACATTATCAAAATCCTTTAAAAGCTCTGACATTTGCTGTTGATAGATTTCTGGAGCCGATACCAATCCGAAAGGGATTCTTTTATAAGAATAACGTCCCCAAGGTGTATTCACAGTTAAATATTTTGACGTTCTTTCAGTTACTTTTAATTGCCAAAATCCCCGTTTGCAATCTAAAAGAGCAAAATGTTTAGCACCTTTAATTTTACTCGCTATCTCTTCCACAGTTTTTAATGGGAAGTGTCGTCTCTTAACAAACTTGTTTAGTTTAGATGGGTCTACGCAAACTCGAATTTTATCATTTTTCTTAACAATTACTAATGGGCTAACCGCATAACTTGGTTCATTTACTGGCTCTAAAACACCTAGTTTAACCATATTATCTATTTCCTTTTTAACATCATCTTGCAACGAAAAGGGTATCTTTCGAGGTGGGGAAAAATCAAGTTCAGCATTTTTATCAATGTCAATATCATAGGTAAAGTCTTTTAAACACCCCAACCCATTAAAAATTTGAGTTTTCCAATCATCAGGAAGGGTCTCAGTTTCAGTTAACATGACACGCTGAATTAATCCTAGCTCAACACATGATTCACCACCCAGAATAGGTTTAACATGACTGTCTACAACAATAAACTTTAACTTGCCAGTTTTGTTTTTAATCTGAACCACAGTATTTATTTCACCCACTACTTTCATTTCATGATTACTAAAAGAAACTAATTTCTTAACTTTAGTTTGTTCAAGGGGCACATTAATTATTTTAGCTAAATCCAGACTAAGTACATTACACTGTGCACCTGTATCTAATTTAAGTAGCACTGGTTTACCTGAAATTTTAACATTTTCAAACCAATCACTATTTGTAACAGAATTAACATGCAAAGCAACAGTATCCAAATAAACTGCTTCATCACTTTGAATATTAAGATCATTTTCAGCTTTGTTTACAACATATACATTTTTAAATTTACAAACTTTAGCAAAATGATTTACCTTACCACACTTTCTGCAACGCCTTTTATATGCTTGGCAAGATAAAGGTGGATGTTTAGAACCACATCGCTTACAAACAAAACTAACATTTTTGTTTTGTGTTCCCGCATTTTCGTTTCGCGAAAAGGAGCCACCATTCCTGCTAACAGTTGAGTCATGCGACGATTTCTTTTTGAACGCACGGTCGATTTTTAAATCAGTTCCTTTTAATTCTTTCAGCTGTTTTGAAGCTTGCTCTGAAACACGGCAGATTTGTATAGCTTTGACCAACGTCAAATTTTCTTCGGCCAACAGTTTCTCACGTACCTGATCGCTATGTACATCGAAAACGATTTTGTCGCGGAGCAATCCATCAGCAAGTGTATCAAAGTTACAACCTGTAATCTTTGTTTTGGCCTCGGTAAGAAACTCGTCAAATGTTTCATTTTCATTTTGCTTCAGTCTGAAAAAGTTCCACCGCACAAAAGATTCGTTTTCTTTTGGCGCGAAATAATCTTCGAACTTCTGTTTCAGCACGACTATATTCTTTCTGTCTGCTTCGCTGAGTTGAAATGAGTTGAAAACAGGTATCGCCTCTTCTCCCATAGTTGTCATCAATACTGCAGCTTGCACCTCTGCAGACTTTGAATTCAAATTCGTGGCAGTAGCATACCATTCAAATCTTTGCTTGAAATCTTTCCACGCAGAAGCCATGTTATCACCACTCAGTTTCAACGACGAGGGCGGTTTCACATTTAATCCAGAAGTGTTTTCGGTTACTTGGTCCGGCATCTTAAACTTTTCTGACACCATGTAGCGTTCTGCGTTAAATAGGGAGAGGGCTAACAAGACGTCTTTCTAGTATGAAGATCGTTTATTCAACTGCTTATATATTACGGTTACAGGTAAGTATATTAAATGACGGTTACAGTGAAGGGGTAACGCTACAGGCTCTAACATTAAATTTTCTTTTATACTTCTCAGTCTTGTACTTTAAACTGTGTTTTAGAGAAGAGTTTCATTTTGGCCATCCTGTATAAAAGTATACTTTTGTAATTCCAATTTAAATTTAAAAGCTTTGCTTACAATCTAAAAGAATTTGCTTTGGTGCTGCTTAGCCAATCTTGGCTCTTATGCCATTAAAATCCATACAACCAACTAAAAGAATTTTCAAGTTGAATTGTTATTGTGAGTGTTATTGTTTTCTAAGTACATCATTGGCCCCACAGAAAAGTGCAGTTTAATATTTAAATATTGTATGGTTCTCTGTGTTGTAGATTTTAGGAATGGTGTGCATTTTTTATATTATAAAAAAATTCCAATTGGCCAGTTGTTACAGTAGATAAAATTCTTTGCATGCTTATGATTTTAAAAGTTTAATTTTTTTTTAAAGCAATACATTGTTTTACGTTTGTCTAATTTCACTGCAAAACTAACTACTTGTAACTGTTATGTACTTATTTTGAAATGCTTTTAGAAGTTATATGTTTATTATTATTGCCTTTCCTTATAATTTAGTTGGTTACTTCCTTTCTAGTGGATGACAAAGCCATGTTAAAATTTATCCGAGACAAAACAGCAGCTCCTTATTTTTCAAATTTGGTTTGGTTCATCGGGGAACATGTAATGGAACTTGATAAGTGTGTGAAATCTGCTTCAGAGTAAGTGATCACCTTTTTTTTCTTGCACTGTGAATAATACTTTTTAAAAAGTTAAGGAGTGATGTTTAATAAAATACATATTTTGTATACTACTAAACTTGTGGTGAAGCATAAGCAGGGTTCCCACGATCATTGAAAGTCATTAAAAGTGCTTAATATTTTTGAACCTGTTTTCAAGGCCTTGAAAGTACTTGAAAATGCTTAGAGGTGCTTAAAAGTTCTTGAAAATGCTTAGAGGTCCTTAGAAGTCCTTAATTTTTGTGTATGTTGACCAATTGCAAAATTTACAAAAATGCAAACTCAGACTTGCTATCCCCGCGTGTCCGCCACTTATCCTCGTTGTATCGGAATTTTCTGACATTTGTATTGCGCATTCGCCAACTTGTAATGTTTTGGTAGAATATACTTCACAAAAAAATTTATATATAGAAATGATGCCTGAAATCAAATTTTTAAAGGTCCTTTAAAACATTAATTAGGTCCTTAAAAGTCATTGAAAAGTCATTGATTTTCATTATTTGATTTGAGTGGGAACCCTGATAAGGCACTTAAACAGTTGGGTTGTGGGTTCTCAACTTTGTAAGACTGTTTTCCTTGTTATTTTAACAACTATAATAAAAGCTGAAGTCCCTAAAGCCTTGTAAATTTTAATTCTATTATTTGTTTATTTATTGTTTTAAAACTTTATCAATTGGCAAACATTTAAAATAGCATTTCCTTGCGTATAATTTTATATCTAATTAATTAGTATACATATTGCTTTGGTCACATTAAACTTGTTCTTGTTATTTGTGTTGGTTCACAATATTGTTTCCTTTAAACCATCTTTTTACTTATTATAATGTGTATTATAATGCTTTTTGTGTTATAATAAAGTGAATAAGTAAATTAACTTAGAAGATAATATTTATTTGAGAATTAATACATGTATGTGTGATATTTCAAGAAATTTTTTATTTTGCATTCTAGAGCCATGTTTTTTTTTTATAGAAATATCATTTCTGAATCTATTAAAAAATTACTGTGTTCTTCCTAATAGGATCACACATGATTATTTTTTCCCTTGATGTGGTTAAAATTAGAAGATCCTAGTCAAATCCTTCTCTTTAATGTGTATTATTTTAGTGTGGAGTCTCCATTTCTGCAAATTAATAATAAACGATTCTAATGATAAAAATAAAGAATAGAATATTGTAGTGTATAAAGTATGTTTTTTTTAAAATTTTTTGCAGGTTTCAGATTAAAACAAAACTTGCTGATCTGGTAGCTGAGCATCTTGATCATCTTCATTACCTAAATGATATACTGTGTCTTCATATAGAGGCTTTAAATGATGTTTTGACTGACCATCTTCTCAATAAGCTCTTGGTGCCTTTGTATGTGTATTCTCTTGTACAAAATGTGTCAAATCCAAACACAGAGGTAATTTAATTTTTTTTTAAATTGCTCAAATGATTCCCTTAACGTGTTGTTATTAATAGCCTAAAACACACTTCTATTTTTACCTTTTAAATTATGTTACATGCACTAAAGTTTTACTGGTGCTTGTTGACTTCGTGAGCAATTAGTTTCTAGCTATTATTGCAAGTTATTTTAATACAAATACAAATTTGTACCCCAACATCAGGTTAAAGGCCCTACAGAGTTGGTTGAGTAAAAAGAATACAAAATACCAAAATTGCAGATTACATAATAGATAAATATAGGTAATTAATTTTACAAAATTAACTTAATTTACAATTTAGGATACAAAATGTTTACAGAATCATATGGGAATGTTACAATACAATATACAAAGGTTTCACAGTGTTTAACAAAGAATTATACTGCAAAAATACAATACATATAGCTGACAAAGTTTATAGAATCCAACAGTATTTTTAAATTAATACACTTTTTATCGCTAAATGATCAAATATAGCACGTTAAATAATCCAAATTAAATACATACAAATTTTGCAGCACAAAGTATAAGTTACATACCTAGCCAGTGTAATCCAAACATTGCCCATTGGTGACTCCCTATTTCATTTCTTAACTGTTTCTTAAAACTCGTTACACTCTCGGAATTTACATCATTTGAATGCAAATCGTTCCAATCTATGATTATCCTATTGTAAAATTAGTGTTTTTGCCCTTCCCTGTTAAACTGAGATTTGAACAATTTTCACCCATATGCTTGTATCCTATTGTCAGGGACAAATTGTAAATTCATAACTTTCCCCTGTGTAATAAATTTAAACAACTGAATCAAACCCTCTCTTGCCCTTTTCTGTAGTGTATACCTATTTTATTTTTTCAATCGATCCTCATATGCAATGCCTGAAGTAGCCTGGATTATTTTGCCTGCTCTGTGTGGAACTTTTTCCAGCAAGTCAATGTCTTTTTTTTCAAAAGTTGACCAAAACTGTACTGCATGCTCAAAATACCAGTTTTTTTTATGTAACCTAACATCCTATTTGCCTTGTCACTAGCTGCCCTACATTGTTGCCTATCTGAAAATCTCAACTATCCAACACCCCAAGATCACTGACAATGTAGCATCATGTATTCTAACTCTTTGTAAATTGTAAGACTATATATAAAAAGCATTATTGCTTTAATAATTTATTTTTATTGAAGGAAGAAAAACCTCAAGTCAGTTGCATTGTAGCTCTGTTTTTGCTTTCTCAGGTGAGACTTTTCTCTTTTTATATGGTGTTACAATTAAATACATTTTGAATCATTGCCTTAATTTAAATTAATGTTAATTGCTTTTTATATAAATAAACTTTAAACATTGGGAATTCAGAAGATTTTTAAGCAGCTGTATGTGTTTATATATCCATTAATTATGTGTGATTATTCTCTAATAATGATTTGTATGTATAAAATAGTTTGACTTATAATTTATTTGTGGTGTTTCTAATTTTGTTCATTCTTTTTTTTTTTTTTCTTGTGTAATGATTTCTATTGGAACATATATTTTAGGTTTTTCTAATTGTGTCTCATAAACCACTTGTTCAACAACTTGCAAACATAATACTGAATGCAGAAATGACGTTATTCAGAAATGGTTCACCAACTTATCTAGTAAGTTTATTAAGTGAGAATAGCTTTGAATGTTATTAATTTTTAATATTTCTTGTGAAGTTTCTAATTATAGCATCAGTTGGTAATTTCTTATGATTTTTCCCATTTTTTGGTATAAGCAATTTATACTAATAAATGTCAGAAATCTTTAGTTTCACATTTCTTTATTTGCTATTTTTTTGTTTTTCAAATCTTTAGTTATTTAGTGATTGGATTTTTTTTCATATTAAATGTATTTCTATGTTTATCTTTTATATTAATTTTCTTGAAATATTTTAATTAATTTCATTTTAAATTTCTCAATTAAAATCGAAATTACGCTAGTTTATTAATAATCTATAATTTCTATAGTGGGTTAATACATCAGTGTTTATTTACAGTTATTAAGTTACAGTTACACCTAGTTATTCAACATATTTTATACATGTGTGGAAAGATCATATAATGGCTAGTTGCATTGTTCCAATTAGTTCTATAAACTCTATAAAATGCATTAAACTTTTATAGCCGAAAATTAAGACTTTCATTTCAAGAAAACTAACCTGCAATTAACTTATCTGATATTCTATCTTCATTATTTAGGATTCATCCCCTTGGACCAAAATTAGCTTAAAGCTGTTTATTTTCTAAAGAATTTAAAATATGCTCAATCAAACTAGATTACTTTAAAAAGTTTAGGAATAGTTATTTAAATCAATTTTATTAATAATAATTTGAATATGTTTTAAAAAAGGAAAAGATTATATTTTAAACAAGTGTAATCTTTATAAATGTTTTGAATTTAAAAACAATTATAATAATAATGTGAATTGCAATTTGTTTATCAAGGGAACAAATATATTTCAGATTGTAGGCCGTTTTAAATATTTTCTTAAAACTTAATTATTTTTAATAGATACATGGGCATCCTGGAGCATCTGTTGCAGGGAGAAAATCTTCTTCTGCTTCATTAGAAGTCGTGGCAGAAGAGCAACTGAGTGATGCCACTGTGCAAAGTGATAATTATACAAATGGAAATGCTGTTGATGGTATATAAATCTTTTGTGTAACATTCTTTAACCTTTAACTTTTTTATTATTTCATATTTAAAGAGTATGTTGTGTTTGCTATATTCAAACTAATGAAAACCAAGATTAAGATTTTATATGCGAAATAGACTTTATTGTATTCAATATAAATATGAATGCAAGATTTATTTTGCTTAAAAGCTCTTTATATCGATATCTTATGCTAGTAGTTAAGAAATTGCATTTAATCTAAGAATAATTGCATTTAACAGTGTATAATTCATTGCAATTAAATATTGTACTTGAGTCATCTTCTAAAGACAATTTTGTATTGAAACTATGCTTAAACTAATAATCTTAAATTTATATTTAGAAGGGTCAAATATCACTGATGAAGAAAAAGTTGTTGCTGCCAAAATGTCGAATCAGTTTGAAACTATGCAGCAAAATTTCTCCTTAACTAATAGGTAAATATCTGTAAAAATAATTCAGTAAATTTATAGTGTAACGATTATTTTTGATTAATGTTTATTATTGTTTTTAATTTTGAAAGTACTGGTTTAGTTCCGTATAAATAAGAAACAAATGCCTTGTATAAGTTTAGTTAATTTAACTGAATAAGTCTGAATCATTACATTGCTTGATAGTTTTTAAAATTAGTTTGATAAATCAGTGATTTCATAAAAGGTAGTACTCTGATAACACTCTTATTGTTATCTGTAGTATGATTTGTGGAATTTGCAGGTGATATTTCAAGTATTTTGTATTTTATCAGTCTCAAAAGCAGAGAAGAAACATGTTTTTTTTTAATTATGGAGAAAATAGAATTTTGGTTGTTGATAAAACTTTACTTTTGCGGGGAAAATCAGTTAACCCTTTGCACTTAAGGCCTTCTTCGTGTGGAGAAACCAGCTGCTTGAGACTTTTTGCAGCTTTTTTTTTTCGTAGTTACGGTCTCGCTTCAAAGAAACTAAACATAAACAGTCATTGCCTTGCATCGAATTTCTGCATCAAACCTAGTGGTGAGCAAGAGTCACCTCTCGAGTTGCGGCATCGAATCATGTGGCAAGTGAGAGTCACCTCTAGAGTGAAAAGGGCTAATATAATTGAAAAGCTGAATAAATATTATGTGTACTTCATCACATGCTATGGTTCAGAAGTGGTTTACAGAATTTCATTGTAGTTGTGCTAGCACAACAAACAGAGCTTCCAATTGAGGCAACAACTGAAGAAATGGTCACCAAAATCCATGATATCGTGTTAGGTCACAGTGTGAATGTACATGAGATAGACAAAAAGGTAAGCATCTTAAATGAACATGTATTCAGTACTTTGCATGAATATTTAAAGTTATCAACAAGATGGGTCATCTTTCAAAGAAACATTTAGACAAATTCAAGTGAAATTCTAGCAAAGTTTTGGGGTGTTACATTATAGTTGATGAAATGTGGATATATTTTTTATCACCAGAGTGAAAGAATAGTCTAAATAGTGTCTGGTCTCTCAAAACAGTCTTCTGGTGAACATGTTCTGAAGAGGACAAACCATTCCATCGGTTGGATAGGTTGTGGCAATGGGTTTTTGGTACTCAAAGGGTATAATCCTCATTGACAGATTGTCAACAGAGGTTTTCATCAAAGTCTGGGATCATTAATGCAACAAATACCTATTTTGATAAGTTAAATAAATCCTATTTTTTTAAAGGATTAAAAAATTTAGAACACTGCTGGCAAAGTTTTGGGGTGTTACATTATAGTTGATAAGATTTGGATATATCAATACACACCAGAAAATGCATGAATATTTTTTTGGCTTCTCTAAAATGGAATCTATAGTTGGTAAGTTGCTATTTAAATAATAAAATAAAATTGTCATTTCTTTTTAAGTAAAAGATATACACACCAAAAAATGCACCAAAAAAATCCATTTTGGTATAAAAATATGTATATGTCATTTCAAAGTCACTGACTTTTCAAACAGCCCTCTTGCGCATTCTTTTTAAGTATTCTTAAAAATAATGTACTCGTGCATTTTAAATATCCTTAAAAACTTTTTACACATTCATTTTAAATATACTTAGAAGAATCAAACATATTTATTTAAATGTCCTTATACATAAATCGGCACTCCTTTTGTGTAAATATTTTGCTTTTCTTTTCAGTATTTTTTGATGATATTTTTATTGATCAGTTCATTATTTCAAATTTAGGCCCTTTTTAGAAGCAATATTCTCAGCTTTAGATTGCAGTGATAATGACCATGCCTCATTATTTGCCTTGTGTGTTCTCTATGCTCTAGGATATAATCCAGGTAAATTTTTTTCAGACTGCAATTTTTAGTATAATAAATTAAGATGAAGACATATTGACAGTTAGATTAAGTTCTTTTGCCACTAAACTAATTTTCCTAATCAGACATAATAAATTCAATTTGAAAATTATATTTTACATCATAAACAATTTACAATTCTCTTAACTAATATATATTTAGCTCCATTTTTATTGCATATGTCAAACATAAATTTTTAACACTAAATCATAATTATTTTCTTTTGCTTCTCTAAAATGGAATGTATAGTTGGTAAGTTGTTATTTAAATAATAAAATAAAATTGTCATTTCTTTTTAAGTAAGATATATTGTATGGATTAATATATTTTGTGCATTTTTTTTTATCACCAGTTATTGTGCTAATACACTTTAAATGAGTCACTCTCTCTTTGTAAATATGCTAGTATAATTTTTAGTTTGTGATATTTTTAATATGATGTATTTAATAAATATTTAATTTCATGTGATTTTATTTACCTTAAATTCTCAATATGACTACAGAATTTTATATTTCCATTTTAAAATTGTTTTTCTTAGCCTACTTACAGAAAGTTATTGCATTGAATCGCTTAAATAGTTGCCACAAACCAAAATGTTTTTAAAAAATTCAGTACCTAACTTTAATTTAAAACAAAAATTCTTAAAATTTGTTGATTAGAAGTACGCTACTTAAAGCCTGGAAGAAGAAAAAAAAAAGAAAAAAAGTTTAGCATTTTGTATATAGAGAAGCTTGATAAAAGTTTAGTCCAATTGTCCCATTTTATCTGCTTCTAAGACATGTTATTTTTTTAGGTATCAATCAAGATCTTTTAGATTCAGTTTTGATGCCATCCGATAAGTCTGAGGTATTTATTTTTTTAATACTTAAACTATAATTGCTTGTTTGATCTTGTACATAGATCAAACAGGGTTATTTTTTTTTTTGTGTTTTTTTTCACTGTTTCATGTTAAATTTAATTTCTTTTGATATGAAGTTATTTTTTATTTGCTGTTTACTTATTTTCCATACTTATTTTCTATTAAATATCCTATACTTGTATGATAACTTTTTTTTACCTTTGTATATTTTATTTTTAATTCCTATAATCGTTTCAGACAAAATTTTGTTACAATGTAAATTTGGCAGACAAGCTAATACAGATTATTAATCTCAGCTGCCAATATAGTAAGTATTTAAATTTAATTTTCAATCTTTGTATAAATTTTCCATTTCATTCTCTTAGTTTTAAAATTTTCTTAGTTTCTAAAGGTGAAATTTTTTTTGGGGAATTCGTTTCGTAGTTGGTCCAAATACAATTTGGGTTGTTTAAAAATGTTTTTTTTTTTTTTTTTTTTTTGGTTCATTACTTTTTAATTCTTTGCAAGTGTTACGTTTTTTAAGTAAACTTTTTTATTGTATTTATGGTTTAAAATTTTATTTAATATATAAGGAGGATTTTTTTTTTTTTTTGCAATTGTTAATGGAAAAATATTAAAATAAAAGCTCCTTAGTGTTAAGTAATAGAAGCAAAACTTCTTAGCAATCAAAGTTAAGGTAGCTTAGGTAGCTTATCTCAGTTGTAAATTGTTATTAACTTACAATTCCATATTTTGAATTAAAAATAATTCCATATATTTTTATTGTATCTTGAGAAATGCTTTTATTATTTATTCATCTTAATAATTTCTTAACCTTTGATTCCAGGTAGCAAAATTCGTATTGCCACTTTGCAAATGACCATATTGTTATTGAAGCAGTTGGTTGTAAAAGGAACTGAAAGTAGTTTACTGGATCGTCATTTGGCTGCTATAGAACAAAGTCGAGAAGAAAGTACTCTAATGTTGCGTAATTTTTACAAGGTGAATACCTCTTTTTTTACTATTTAATTTTTAGCATATTCATAAAGTTTTTCTGCAGTTTGATATTTTGACACTCAGTTTTCTTTTCATTTCAATACTTTTATGAATTATTATTTTATATATTTATGGCTGCATTTAATTTAAAAACTGTTATCTCAAATAAATTGTCACCATAATTGATAACATGAATTCATGTTTTGAAATACATACTTGCATCTTATTTGGAGCCCTTTTGTTTTTGCCTTGTACTTGTTTTTTATCACCTTATATCTGTTATCTTCAATCATACAGATTTTGAACATGATTTTCTATCTGATAATTTAACTTTGTAACTATTTTCTTAAGGTTTTACCCTGCTTTATTTAAATTTTTAGAGTGAAGAAATTTTCTTGGATATGTTTGAAGACGAGTATGAAGAAATGCGGGTATGTGTTCAAATTCTTGCAATTTAATTTTTTATAAAATATTTTTTAACAAACTACAAATGTATTTTTACTTTTGTCTTGAATTATTGAAATAGTCCTTTAAATTTCATTATAAATTGACAATGGAAGTTTTTTTTTATAAATTTTGTGAAATATACTTTTAATTTCTGATTTAATCCAACTTAGCTTTGATTAATAATATTTTAATAATCTTAGTACATGGCATTGCATTCATCTTTCCTCCTTTTTTCATTTTATGTTTTCTACAAATACGATTTAAAATTGTTTATTGAAATTGATCATATGTATATATTTTAATTCATTTCATATGTATATTTTTTAATACAGGCTAAATTTTCAATTGTATAAAAAAAAAATTTGAATTTTTGTGATTTGTTCAATAATATTAATTATATAATCTTTTCTTTACTTCAAAATAAGTTGCATATACATGCTCTGAAGAAGGCTTCCAATAAAAAAAATATATAATACACAGGACTCCCTCGGTCATTAGTCGACCAAACGGTATAGTGGTTAGCCAGGGTTCCCACGGTCATTGAAAGTTATTAAAAGTGCTTAATATTTTCGAACTTATTTTCAAGGCCTTGAAAGTGCTTAGAGGTGCTTAAAATTCATTGAAAATGCTCAGAGGTCTTTAAAAGTCCTTAATTTGTGCCGATGTTGTGTGTTCAACTGCAAAATTTACAAAAATACAACTTTAACTTGCTATTCCCGAGTGATCGCCACTTATCCGCACCGAAATATTGGTATTACGCATTCACCAACTTGTAACTTTTTTAGTAGCCAGGGATGAGTTTCTTCCGCCATGTGGCGGAATTCCGCTTTTTTAATTTTTTAGAAAAAAAAGAATTCTGCTTTTTCAAAAAAAGTTCCACTTTTCTAATTCCTGAAAAAAATCTGTGTTTTCCCGCTTTTTCTATCCCACAGAAAAATAACTTTTTTTCTAAGGCTGAACCGCGAAGCAGCTTCATTTCCGAAATATCGGAAAACCTATTGCTCAGGCGTCGCATCACATTCCTGCTCCAAGTACAAAAATCTACTGAAATACATTTCTTTAGTCAGATTGGCGCTCAAACTCGCATTTTGTATACTTCCAACTGCGCCGAAATTAAAGCCTTTTGTGTCATTTTTTTCTCTGCTCAAAATCTAATTTCCTTCTTACGATTTCACGTGATTAACGTATACTAATAATGCGCTTGCTTCCAAGTCTGATATCCACGGAACTATCGTTTATTTACGTCAGTATGTGTTGCTTGTTTTCGTTAAGTGTTACGCTGATGTAATGTCCGCTACTGCCGAGATTTGTGTGGCTAGGACGTGCGTTATCGCTGTGATTTAGGTTGCTGTGGGGACCATTTTCCCAGAGTATTACTCCGATATAACAGCGTTATTGCTGAGAATTGTTCCGGTATCTTCGGCGCTAACGCTGATATTTACGTTTATGTGATAGGCATTTTCGTTGGTGCTACCCTGTTGTAAAATCTGAGATTTGCACTGATGTTACCGAAGGAGTGTTTTGATGTCCGAGATTTTATGATGGTAATTTTCGTCGAGTGTTACACCCATACAATAGTGTTATTGTTGAGAGTTGCTCCGGTATATTAGGTTCTAACATTGATATTTCAGTTGGCGTGAGAGTTGTTTTTTCATGGAATGCTGTACTTTGATAACATCCGATATTACCGAAATTTGCACTAGTATTACCAAGAAAATGTCGATATTACAGAAATTTTTTCAGATATCGTGGACGCTATTGCCGATACGCACGTTGTTGCGATTTTCATTTCGGCTGATATTTAGATTTTCGCCGGTATTGCAAGCGCTATTGCTTTCGTTATAGTGATGGTCATTTTCACTGAGGTTTACTCTGATACAATACTGGCTATTACCGAGATTTTCAACACCGTTTTGTAGCCATTCGCCTAGACTACCTTAAATGCGATAGCCACTATATCCGTGATTAGTGCCTGTTTAAGGATCGATTTCGCCGTTTCATGTGAATTTATACTAAAAATTTTATATCATTTTGTATAAAAATGATATAAAAATATTCTGAAAATTAGTCCCAATTAAAATTTTTCTAAAGAAGCTGTGTTTAAAGTTGTTATTTTAACTGCAATTGTATGTAAAATTGTTTGTTTGTTGCTTTTTATTTTATTGAACAAGCTGAACGGTAGGAATAAAAATTAAATGTAAAGATTTTAGTACTTAAAATGTAACTTAAAAACTTAGAAAACTAGGTTTAATTATATTCGACCTATTTGTCAATATGGTATAGCTGCTTAAAGTTGTTTGACTTGTTGAAAATTTGAAGTTTTTGTTGGATTCCATCGCTTTTAAAGGATTTTTTTTTTTTTTTTTTTGAAGCTATACCATGCCTGATGACAGCACAAAGTGTATCTCTATATCTAAGTGCCTCTATTTTGAACCATTTTTCTCACGGACAGACAGAGAAGGTGCAGTGTTATAAACGCTCATGAAAAACCACAATTTTTTTAAGTATAGCTTAAAATGTGTTTTACACATAAAACGTTTGGAATTTTGTTTTCAGCTTTTTGATTTTTTACCAAACTCATTCCTGAATATACTTTATTAAAAATTTATGTATAGACATGATGACTGAAACAAAATTTCAACAGTCCTTAAAAATATTATTTTGATGCTTAAAAGTCATTGATTTTCATTCTGTGATTTGAGTGGGAACGCTATTAGCGTGCTAGCTTCTAGACCGCGAGGTTGCGGGTTTTCAACTCTGATTTGCTTATCCATGCGGGCAGGACTTAACCGCACTGCTCTGAAATTTTCTGGTATACTTTGTATCATGCATGCATAAACTTGTACTTCATTTACACACTATACTCTGAGAGACAATTTATATTTTGGGAACCAAAAGAGTGGGCGACCAACAAATGCTGTTTTTTTCTTCTTTTTTTTTCACTTTTTTTTTTCTAAGCATGAGCAACTTCTGCATCATCAAATTCTGTTTATAAAGCAAAATGCAAATTGTGAATGAAAATTTAATGTTAGAGCCATGGCCAAAACCAATTTTCTAAGGTTCTTAAATAATATTATTTAGGTCCTGAAAAGTCATTGATTTTTATTTTGTGGTTTCAGTGGGAACACTGGTACATTATTGAAAATCTATATTTACTGGTGATATATTACAATGTGGTGAAGCATTTTGTTTTCTTTGTGATTCCATTCGTATAGAAGCATTACCGATTTAAACTATTTAAAAAACACAACACATTGCTACAGCTTAACTGTTCCTAACCACATCAGGAAATCCATAGACTATATTTGAGTACCAATTACTTGTTTTGTATTGTAACATAGAATTTTGCATATAATTATATCACATAATTATAACTGAGATAACTGAGCATTTTTACTCTAAACAATTTATTAATTTGGTATAGTCCTCTTGAGTAAAATTGCTCTATCGATACTAGACATGTTTTAGATTATTTTGTTACATTTTAGTACTTAGTATATATTGGTTTGATGGTATATATTGGTTTGATTGTGCAGAATGTTTCCTCATTCAAATAAATGTGGCCACAGAACCGGGAAAGCTTGGAAATCAGGGAAATGCAAGGAAGCTTTCTGATTCTGGAAATGTCAGGGAACT
Organism: Linyphia triangularis; assembly: GCA_963978545.1. NCBI lineage: Eukaryota > Metazoa > Arthropoda > Arachnida > Araneae > Linyphiidae > Linyphia > Linyphia triangularis. The sequence goes on along the minus strand of OZ021724.1, from coordinate 77,156,708 downwards.
TTTTAAAATTTCATGAAAATCAGAGAAATTTTGTATTGTTTTAGGAAATTTAATCCATATTTTGGCGTTATTTACATGGAGATTTGTAGTAGTAAGTCATTAGAAGTTTAATGTTAATTTAAACTTTTCATTACCAGCAAAACTATTTTTAAAAAAATTGCTTATTATCTCTTTAGCATACATGTTCTATTTGATCAGGGTGTCTAGATATCTGGAAAACCTAAGAAAATTGGGGAAATTTGAAAAAAAGTTTGCCCTAAAATCGGGGAATTTTTTAGAAATCTATCAGAGAACTTTTTTTTCCTGAATTTTGTAGTCACCCTGTAGATATTGTTATTGGTTTTCTCAAAATCAACAAAACTAATATTTTATATTCAAATCTTTTGGAAGCAATTCGATTTTATGTTAATACATCAAACCGAAGACATTATTTTCGCTCCAATATATTTTCTATGTGATAGAATATATAAATGCTTGTTTCAAAAGCAATATCTATCTTTTGGTTACAGTGTACATTATTTGCTTATAACACATTTTAATATATTTATTTCTCTATTTTAGAAAAAAGCTCTGAATGTGGAGTATTTAATGATGGATGCAAATTTGCTGTTGCCACCCACAGGAACACCTATGTCCGGAATTGAGTTTCATAAAAGACTTCCTTGTGGTGAAGTAGAAAGAGCTAGAAGGGTTGGTATTATAATTTAAGTTTTAAAAATGAACAAAAGTAATGTTAATGAATCACTGAATTCATCTTAATATAACTTATGGTGTGTTAATCTTTTGCCACTTAATGTTCTTTTTTGTATTAAAATTATTTACTGACCGTTTTTAAATGTTCAATAGTTATAAAAAATATTTAAGTTTTTCTTGGTAACCATATCATACTTAGCTTTAATTCTTTTGTTAAAAATTGCATTTTCATTTAAGGAAAGGTTTCAATTTTTACTGCACAATTTTATTTAAGTTGTAGGGAATCCTTTTTTTTTTTTTTTTTAAATAAACTATTTTGTTCTGGCCCAATTGCAAAAATGAATAGTCTTATGTTCATTCTTTTATATTTGAATTTTTCTTAAGTTTTTTAATTTCTAATAGTTTCTTACCACATTGTTAATTTTTGTAAATTTAAAAATTATTTGTTTATTGCAAATGGCTATAACAATGATAAGATTTACACAGAGTAGTAAAGTGGTCAATGTTTATCCAGATAATAAATACTTTATTGTATTAATTGTTCATTCACTTTTTCACAGGGCCCAATAGTTTGAATTTAATATTAGCTCGGGGCTTTATATAAGGTCTTTAAAAGTTGTGCTGAGATTTGTACAATATGTACACTTTGTATTCTTTTTAACATTTAAAATATTTTGATAAAATACCATCTCTTTGCAAAGCTTTTAATTTTTAAGATAATTATTAATCGGTATTTTTAGGCAATACGAGTGTTTTTCTTGCTTCGAGATCTATCACTGACTCTTCAAAATGAACCGGAAACTCAGCTGCCTCTTACAAATATTTCATCTTGTATCAAAGTTAACGATGCTCTTGATTTAAGTGAGTCTTACTTTTTCAAATCATATTAAAACATATAACTTTTACCAATTAATTTTATTATAATTGGTGTGTTGTTTTGTATCTTGTAAGCTTTATTTCGACTAAAAAGGTGACGTCTAATGCTTGTATAATGTGTTTACAGATAACAGTGATCTCATAAGTTGTACGGTTATCACCAAAGATGGACAAAAGATTAAAGGTTTTATGGTAATAGATGCCCTACAGCTGATACTTGTGGATCCAGATAATAAACGAGTTGGCTGGGGTATTGCAAAATTTGTTGGGTTTCTACAGGTAAATATTATCAAATAAAGGTTATAAAAATTTGAATTTATTTGGCATATAAATTGTTAGGTAATGGTTATTTTATTAAATATCTTGTTTGTCATATATTGATTACTCACTTTTGTAAACTGACCAGTGAATAAAATTGGAACTTTGTAATCTGACAGTATGTTTGTATCATGCATTGGTCTGGAGTAATATTAATTTTAGAGGACAAATTTAATTAGGCAAGGGTCACTTTGAGTTAGGTGTGTCATTGTCTTAAAAATATAAATTTATCTTAGTTAAAATACTTTTTCTTCATGCAAGTTTATAACTAAACAACTTGATGGAATACAGAAATGTAAATAAAAGATTAATTAAAAATTCACAATTCAAATTTTGTTACAAATAAGTAGTGTGTGCCAATTTTTACCTTGTATATATATTTGATGGTTTCTATTTACAGAAAAGTTTCATTTTAATATAAAATATATGCACATTATTTTATAGGCATTGAGGAACTTCCACGTTTTTTGGTTTTATTTTTTAAATAAAAGTAGAGAAAAAATCAAGAAAAACAATACCATACTTTTAAAAATTTGAGCTCCATGATTCCCACTGTCATTGAAAGTCATTAAAAGTGCTTAATAATTTTGAACTTGTTTTCAAGGCCTTGAAAGTGCTTAGAGGTCCTAAAAAGTCCTTAATTTTTGCAAATGTTGTGTGCCCAACTGCAAAAGTTATAAAAAATTGTTTTCTACGCATGACCACCACTTATTTGCATTGTATCAGAATTCTCTGACATTTGTATTACACATCCACCAACTTGTAACCTTTTTGTTAGAATATACTTTATTAACAACTTATGTATTGACATGATGGCTGATAACAAACTTTCAAAGGTCCTTAAAAACATTATTTATGTCTTTAAAAGTCATTGATTTTCATTATTTAATTTGCCCTGAGCTCGGTAAGATAGTAAAAAAAAATATTTAGTTTTTCACTTGGCGATTTGGTGGGAAAAAACTACTTTTGTGTGTGACGTCAATGCGCAGATTAACCAGTCTAAAACCTGTTTTTGACAGTGAAATTCCTCCTCAGATTTTCGACGGAATCTATGTGTAACTACGTCATGGTTTTTTATGTGTTATTCATGTCTTTCAAAAACATTTTTTAATTCTTTGATTATATTTAAAATAATTTTTATTCACTTTAAGATGCTTACATATAACTTTTCAAGTTCTTTAAAATTACTTAGAAATTCCTTATTTTTACTTTCTAATAAAGTGTCCATATCATGTTAAATGTATTAATCAAGACCCTGTTCTGTTACATTATGCCTTTCATGTAGCTCTTGCACAAGAAAATCCTCAATTAAACAAACAGTAGTAAATGTTTTTGTTTTTACATGGATTTCAACTTAATCCATTACTTTTTTAGGATATTGAAGTGACCGGGGACAAAGATGACAGTCGATGTCTTCATATCACCATCCATAGACCCTCAAGCATAGCTGCAGGAACTATAAGGGCACCACTCCTTGCAGCGAAATTTGTGTTTGACGACCACATCCGATGCATGGCTGCAAAGCAGAGACTCAGCAAAGGAAGACACAAAGCACGGCAGCGCAAACTTCATCAGATAGCACGCCTTTTGGAACTCCCTGATCACATTCAGCCTTGTCCTTCACCTCTCAGGCATAGTCTGCATTCTGTAAAATCGGCAGATGTTTCGTGTAAGTTTTCTATTCTGTTTAATTAGTTTTTGTTTGTTTTGTGTCTCTGTTTTATGCTCTGTTTGTGTTTTATTCTGACCTAATACTTATTAAACCTTATGTGCAGCCTTTACTCCTTCATGGATTTAAATGTGTTTTCTTGTTGAAGAATCATTATGTCTATGTGTATTTCTTGAATCCTATTTTTCATATTCTATTTTTGCTTTTCATATGCATTACTGAGTAACTTAGTTGTTACAAATTCAAGTGTATTTTTTACATTAATATTTCTTTGATATTTATGCATTTTTTAATGCATTTATGCATTTTAACAATCCATCTTTAGGACCTTGTTTTTTATACAATTGTGTCAATTAACTACAGAATGGTAACAAAATCTGGAAAACTACATAATCAGGGAGTTATCTGGAAATTTTTTAAATGTAGAAATATTGAAGTCTTTTAAAATACAACAAAAATTAGAAACATTTTAAATTCTAAAATTGATAACAGTAATCAGTATAAAATATTTCACATTTCTCTGTGTATTAGGCTATTTTTCATGGTCTAAGTACCTACTCAATGCAAATTTTTTTGTTAAACATTTATTTCACACTGAAACAACTTTGAATATTTTAACTTCCATTGCATATCCAAGGACATTATTTAGTATTCACTAGAAAAATATCAGAGCATTTTGTACACAGATTCTGTTACCGTCCTGTAATAACACAAATTTCTCCCCATAATAAAATATCTCCCCCGTACCCTAAACACAGTGCTGCCTCGAAGCCTATCCCAAGACACCGGCCTTCGTGGCAAAGCTGCAGTATCAAGGCACAGCCATTGCCACCATCGACCTCTCCTTCCCACTTCTAGCAGAGTTCCCGGTCATGCAACTATTCTGAAGCATGGAGAGACTGGACACTTACCATTACATGCGGATGTACCAGACAGGCGAACTTCAGAACGAAGGCGTACCAGTAGCAGTCCATCTTCACCAAGGAGGCATGGATCGAGATCTAGAGAGTCCTCACCGAGACAAAACTCAAGTATGGGCTCGGAGGAGATTCCTCTTGAGGATTTGTCAAGGATTCATAGCTCATCGAGGCATGGGAGTCCGAGTATTCGTAGGAGGAGTTCGTCTGGATTGCCTCAGGTGTGTTAAATGTTATAGTGTGGTTAATAGGGAGTTGGGATTTGTTATTTATATAAATAATGGTATTTTTAAAAATTCAATGTTTGAAGTCCAGTGAATGAAGGAGTTAAGTAGTATTTTTGTAAGTTTTCAGGTAATATTGGTGGGACTGAGCCTATATGTTAAACTATTTTTAAGCTTATTTAAACTTCTGCATTTAAAAAAAATGGTTTTCTTTTTGATACTCAGCAATTTATTCCAAACTTTATCCTTAAATTACCTTAAAATTGCAAAATTATTACTTAACACCTTAGACAGGGTACCTTTTATTTATTAACACTAAATAAGGGCAGTATAATATTAACAATATTGCTAACATACTATTATAATTTTAACAATTATACCATAAATATTGCCGTATAAATTAATGATTGTATACTTTGTTGTCCTTTTTATTAAATTTCCTATACTCTATATGAATTATGAGAAATATATTTTACTGATAACTTGAATTATTTAGATTTCATTAGTCTTTTATAATTTATTATTTTTTTTATTTATTTTTCATCATTAATATGTATTCATTTATATATTTTAATTTTGTTTCTTACGAGTCATAATTTTGCCCTACTTTGTCAATGACAAAATTTGCATTTTAAAATTTTAATTTCAGCACTCTTTTTTAATCTTATATTGCTGCTGCTATCAGTTTGGTTTTTGCTTGAATAAGTTTTGAAAATTTAAGCTTTGTATTTACATAAAATTGACATATTTTTATTATTTAAAGTTTATTTCATTTCATGTTTAAAGTTTATGCTTTCACTATTGATTTTCAATCTTGATTATCTTTCGGTAGGCCTGTTTATAAATGATTATCTTTCTACACGATAATTATTACTTCAATATCATCAACCTTTCCCATCTGTTTTTCTTACCTACCCTTAGTATTTCTACCTTGTTTCTTTGTTTGTAGTTGGCTATAATGCCTTAAATGTTTACTTAATAAATTTTTTCTTTAAAATATATGTTCTTTCTAAAAAAATATTTCTTAAAATTCAATGTACTGTTGAAGCTTGCAATTTTATTTTGGATTAAATTCATAATTATAATATTTTTATTTGAAAAATAAATTTGAATGAATAACCATGACGTGCTTAAAAGTTTAACTCATGGCATAATATACAAGATTTCTATTTTGAATATAGAATTTTCTTTTTGTTTTCAATTTAGTGTATTTTAATAGAAATGTAGAATAACTAATATTTTACAAAATTTTGGAATACAGCTATTTAACTATCTTTTATTCATCTAGTTTTTCTAATAAAATTTCTACGATTAAAAATTCGAAAACCCTTTATTTTAAATGGATTCTAAAGTTTTACACTCATCTTTAGACATTATTAAAAAATATCTAACTTTACACTAAACATATTGACACATCCATTTCAACTACTATGAGTCAAATGACCCATTTTCGAGGAGTAATTTTTACAAATACATATGTATAGGATAAAATATACCATGTAATACAATTTTGTCTACATAAATTCAATAAGTTTCGACAGTGTTGTGGTGTGATATAACATGTTATTTATAAATTTTACCATTTGCACATGGCTGTGACTAGTCATTTGATCTGTGTAGTATGCTTGTTATAGTACTATTTAGACTAAATGATTATGGACATTTTTTATTACTGTAGAACTTTTAAAAATGCAAATTTGTGTTATTATGCATTCAGTATTTTATTAGATGATTTTGATGGTTGGCATCAATTTCAGTGGTGACCAAAATTCATATCACACAAGTGGAAAACTGCATTTTCATTAAATTTTAGCATGTCAACAAGTTTTGATAACAATGTGTCTGCAAGTTTTGGTAAAAATAGAAACACAATTTTAATACTATTATTTATATGAAATCTATGTAATATATTATTCTTTTAATAAAAATAGGTTTAAATTTACTCATTTTAAATCCGCAATACCTTGAAAATTTATTTTCTTTTAGGCTAGAATCAGTGCCCCTCCAGGGCTTTGCCATATCCACCAGCAGTTTACTGCTGGCCTCAGTACCAGTTCTACAACCAGCTTGAGTGACAAAAGATGCGAAAGCAGTGCCAGTAGTCAGGCCTCAACTGATGAACTTTTTAGTGCTACTTCTACTCTCGATGAAAATTCTGATGTCTTCTCAAAACAAGCATCAATTTTAACAGAAGACACAATAGACACTGCTCAAAATTTACCTGTCATATTGCAGCCAGTTCATGTATCATCAGATATAATCCATACTCCACTAGAAGCATGCAATAAACCTTGTTGTGCTGCTGAGCAATCAAGTGAAAAATGTGTTCACCAATTGGCCAATCCGTCTTCAAGTATTTCCAATCCAAATCCTGCTCAATCTGGTTCTGGGTTAACCGAAACAGCTGCTAATGCTCAGAGTAATAGTGGGACCAAAGTCAAAGGAGCTATCCAAACGGTGTAAAATATTTGAAATGTAAGTTTTTCCTTGCAACTCAGTCAAACTGGCACATAGTAAACAGATTTTGATTTCCACCACTGAGCTTTTATTGTATTTGAATATTGCTTGTAAATCATATTTATTAAGTGCCATTCACACACGTAGAAATAAATTAAATGCATTTCTATGTATAAAAATTACACTGAAGTTAAGATGTTTGGAGTTAGTTTACAAATAAAATTATATATTAATTAAAATTCCTTTTTTTATTAAAGTAAAATTTATATAATTTAAGGTGAAAATAAATTTGTAAATAGTTCTGTGATTTTCATTAACTTTTTAAATGTACAGCTCACTTAAGTATCTAATTTAAATCTACATTGTTAAGTGCACACACTAAACTTAAATTTGTTACTCTGCATTTTAAGTGCACTTTTCTTTAACATATTTATGCCATGCTTCATGAAAAAGAAACTTGCATTTTTTGTGTTCACTAAAAAGAAACTGATATAAATTATTATATAAGGTTAAGACAAAATTAAAGATTGTATATGATTTAAATTCCTGTATTTAATTGTTTATTCATAGTTTTAATATTCAAAATTTAATTTTGTAATGTTTTTTTTTTATTTCAATATAGTTATAAATAAAACTTACGATTTTGTATTCTTGTATTTTATTTTGATCTTCATGCAGTATATTGCACATCAAATCAGTAGAACATTGAGAAAGATGAGATTTCTAAAATTTTGAAAGTGCAAAAGTTTAAAATTATAAGAAATGTTTGAATTTAAGCTTTGAAAACCTTTTTAAACCAATTTTTTTTTATTGAAAAACGCTGATATAATTTTAAATTCAGCTTGTCAAAGAATGGTTGAAAGTTTGAGATTTTTATAAGTAAGCTTTTTATCACTACTTATATTTATTTATATGTAAACTTTTTATCCTTACTTATATATATATGTAAGCTTTTTACCCACTTTTAGGAATAAAGCCTCTTACATTCAAAGCTTTAAGTACAACTAGAAAATTATGATTTCTCAAAAACATTGAATGGTTAAAATAAGTATAGTTTTTATCAAATATCCATTTTTTCATGTAATTGATACAAAATTAAAGAATAGGTGGTTATAAACTTTCTCAAAAGTTTAAAGACAATCGAAATAAAAATACCTGTTAACAATTTAGAGTAAAATTACTTATTAACATTTCAATGCATTTTTATTACTATAAATAAACTTGAATTTATTGACAATCAATTTTTTAAACATATCTGTTTGCGATGAGTATCGGATTTCTTTTCAGTAGACATTTCAAATTCTTTATTGTATTTATATGTGTTCCCATTTAAGTTTTCCTAGTTTAGATGCTACAAACATTTAAATTTCATTTAGAGATTTAAGCTGGCCAGTTCATGACTTGGATACTTTTTTAGAGAAATCCATTATTAAGATGCATTAGCAGGGTGTCCACAGATCGGGAAAACCGGGAATATCGGGAAAAGTCAGGGAATTCGGCATTTCGGGAAAAATCAGAGAATTATCAGGGATTTTGTCAAAAAGTTTAAAGGAATTTTTCGAAATTAAAATGAAACTTGATTTTGACAATTAAAGATACACTGCTACCAAAATCAATTTGAAAAAAAATTAGAAAAAGTTTTTAAAAAAAAAAAAAATTTGGACTTCAAGACCGACCACGTGACTTATCGCATTAAAATTTCCTGACAATCACTGAACCTGCCTGCGTTCAGATTTGCCTCAAATCGCCGATGGAATGACTACATTTCTTCCTCATTTTTCTCTTATATTATAGTAGTCTATCGGCATTATTTACGTTGGTATGTGATAATCATTTTTCTGAACGTTACAGTGGTAAAATGGCCGATATTTTCCTGATTATAGAGGTCAAGAAACACTTTCTTGCGTACTACTCATTTTCGTGATATGTCACTGACTCTATTTCAGAGATTGCACCTGTCAGCCATGGTACAGTGTTGCTGAAACACGGATTTCAGCACTTTTTTTTGTTGAAATTTCCATCATTCCTGAGACAGATACAAAACTGCATTACAATTTTATTGGGTTTACTTGCTTGTCTCACAACCAAGGAACCTACCTTCGTTCTGATTTCTCCAAACTTTGATATAGTGACCACTTTTCTTGCTGATTGCCAGCATCTGTCGCTGTTGTTTATGCTGGTGTGTGGTGGTTAGTTTCGCCGAACGTTACGCTGATGTTAAGCTTGTTATTGCCGAGATTTGGGATGCTAAGACGGGAGCTATCACCGAGATTTACGTTTTTGTTATGTTTATTTTAGTCCCTATTAACCCTTCTTTGCATGATTTTTTCTTTTTTTTAAAAAAAAATCAGGGTGATGTAATTAATGCTCTAGATTAAAGGAAAAATATTAAAAAAAATCTTGGTGTAAATAAAAATATGTATTATGTAAAAAACAATATGATGGAAATTTACATCATCATGCATTGTCACATATTTAGCTCAGTAATAAATAAATAAAAAAATATTTTTTACTAAATCTTCTTTATTCTGTATGATAATGTATGATGTAAAAATCTTCAATATCTCTATCATTCATGTTTACCTAAAAAACAACATAAAATGAACATTAACAAAAAAATGTTTACAGTACATTACAAGTGAAGTTACTGCATAGTGATGTAAATTTCTATCACATAGTTTTGAGAAATTTATTCACAGTGTTTTGATATAAATTGTATATAAAATAACAAAAACATGAAAACAAACCTTTTTTCCACTCATTTTCACTTTTATTGTATTTTATATCTCCGTTTATTTCCATAAAACAATTTAAAATCTCGCTCATTTCTTCCAGTCACAACAAACAGCGGAATGACAAGTTGTAGGCCTGGTAATTGACAGTGACGTTTGCTATTTTTTGACAACTGCGTTTTTTTGTACGCAATAGTCGCTTAAAAAGTTGCCATCAACAACAAATTTACAGTACAAGGGTTTTGAGTACCTTTTTTTGTTGACTAAATATTATGATGGAAATTTCCATCATCATGCAAAGAAGGGTTAATTACTATTTCAAGGTTTGCGCCTCAATAGTTTTCTCTATCGCCGAGATTTACGCTTGTGATTGTCAATTTCGTAGATTGTGATGTCGATAGAATCGCCTCAATTTCAACGATTTCCATCGATATATTGGATGCTAACTTTGATATTTACGTTGGTGTGATGGTCATTTTTGTCGATTGTTTCATTAATGCAGGGATGTGATAGCTTCCGCCGATCGGCGGAAAGAATCAAAGGAAGTAACTTTTTTTTTTAAATTTCTCATCTTTCCGCTTTCGTGAATTTTTCTTATTTTTTCACCTATCAAAGTTTCTCTACAATTTTCTCATTGATCTCGCGGAGATTAAAATTTCCTGACAATCATGGAACCTGAATGCGTTCAGACTTCCCCAAACCACCGATGGAATTATTATTCCCCCCTCCCCTTATTTTTCTCTAATGTTAGACTATCGGAATTATTTACATTGGTATGTTATAGCCATTTTACAGAACATTACGTTGATGAAATGGCAGTTATTCCTTTGATTATGGCGAGCATTATCGGCGTTATTATGTTGCTATGTGATACTCATTTTCGTCGAGTCTTACTCCGAACTAATAGTTACTGACGTTATTGCAGAGGTTTACATCTGTCGGACATAGTACAGTTCAACTAAAACGCGAATTTCGACTTCTTCTTTTAATTGAAATTTCGGTCATTCCTGAGATCGATACAAATCTGCATTACAATTTTGTTGGACTTGCAAGTCTGACAATCACGGAACCTTCTTACCGGGCATTTTTGCCGATTGTTGGTTTAATATAATTGCCGAAACTTGCGCCAGTACCGCGGCCGCTATCACCGATATTTACGTTGAAGTAGCTGTAATTTTCACTTAGATTTAAGCCGTTTTCACTGAAGCTATTGGCGAGATTCGCGACGTCGTTTTGGTGTCATTCGCCTAGACTTCCTCTGATGTGAAAGGCGCTATGTACGTGATTAGTGTGTATGTGAGGATCATTTTCACCGTTTGGTTTGAATTAATGATGAATGATTACAATTTTATTTTAATTTTGCGCAAGAAATTAATCCAAATCATCTCAGTTTTTATTATGTATCCTTATTTAAAATTGTCATTTTAACTGCTATTGAGTGTAAAATTGTTTATTTTAACTTGAAAAATAATTTTACATTTTAACTATAGATGTAAGTAATAGTTTAAAATTGAAGCAATTTTTTTTATGTATAATTGTTTAAAATTAATTCGTCTGGGGAAATGTGTTTATTTTGTAAAAATTTTGCTTGCGTATTATACCTAAACAGTGGCTACAGCTGATCTTAAACAAAAAAGAAAATTTCAAATAATGAAATTGAACAATTTGGACAACGGAATTATGCAAACTAAAAAGACAATGAAAATGATGCAACTCCCCCAATCCAACTACATTTGAAGACAGTTTTTTTTTTTTTTTTTTTTTTTTTTTTTTTTTAATACACAAATTGATGTATAATTCATAAAAGATAAAAATTTTACATTACGAAAATATATAATACTTAAAAAAACAGCTTATTAAATCTGAAATTTAATACTAGAGTCCTCTTTTCTTGAGATTAAATTGTAATGAAAAAAAGTGTGATTTTAAAGTATAATTGCACATGCACAGTACAGGTACACTTTACATACACTACACTAAATGAAGCAATTTGGTATTTTTGTCATGAATGTGTACAGATAAACAGTACATGCATTTTAATTTTCTTTATGATGGTGAATTTGAATGTTCTTTTACTTGAAAGTTTATTATTTATATATATTTTATCGATAGCTTATAATCAGGGGAAAAATTAGGTGTTACAGGGAAATATCAGGGAATTTTAAAATAACTTTTCTGTGGACACCCTGATAAGAAGTGTGCAAGGAATCATTTTCTAGCTGATAATTCCATTCAGAACCACCAGAAAGCTCCTCCAAGCAGAACTGATGATCGAATGTTTTTTTATTTTTTCTTTATTTCAAGTATGGCAAGCTAACTGTTAAAATTAGACATCCTTCAAATTGCCATGGATTTTTTATCTTGCATACTGAAAAAAGCTATTTTCTTTCTAAAATCATGCCAATGATTAAACAAACAGGGTAAGTTAAATTTTTGCCACCTTTTAATATAAGATGCAGGGATGAGAGTGATTAGAGAGCAAAAAGGAGGAAATCCAAAAATTCGTTAAAAAAGTTTGCAAAAGGAATACACAAAAATTCAACAAAAAAGTATGCAGGAAGGATGATTCAATAATTTTAAAGACACAATGAAATTTCTCATGCTATATAATAATAACATTTCAAATATTAGAAGTTTCTGAAGTAATCTGTGAGGAAAGGGGAGTTTAGAGGGAAAATCTTTCGTTTAGACATGAGGAAAAGCATACTTTTTGCAGGAAAAACTAGTTCAGATCAGGAACATGCGGAACCCTGAAACAGGGACAGAGGAGGAAAATGTTACATAAAAAATAAAAAAGGAGGAAATCCTCCTAAAGGAGGAAAACTGTCATTCCTGATACGATGGTCAGTTGTTACTGTTGAATATCTACTTATGAACTCAACTCATTCTATTTATTTTGTAGCAGTATTAGGTAATTTTTGTGAGAATATATTTTCAGAACAATGTTTCTTGCATTTTCTAACTTGTCTATGTAATACATTACAAGCCTCTAACCAAGATTTTTATTTGATGCGAGGAATTGTTTTAGTTAGACATTCTCTGTATCTTATGATCAGTGTACATGCATGTTATATAAAGACGCCCACATATAGATTTTTTTGTGTAAAATTTTTATCTATAGCATGAACTTGATATACTCTACGATTTTATGGATTTAAAATTAAAACTATTTTACTTAAAATCTTAAATTCAGACTTTTATTTTAAAATCTCTATTTTTGTCAAGTACAATAAATTCAGAATTTTGAATTGCAACCTGAAATTATTTTTCTACTTTTTATCAATACAGAAGAAGGATTTTAAAGTGACCAGTCATACATTTCTTAAAATATTAATTTTTTGAGGCAATGAATTTCAATGAAATTTACTGAATGGTGAAATATTTAATTAGCACATTTGATCTGTTTTGAAACTTAAGAGACACTGTAGTTTATCATATAGTATTTTTAATATTCTCATAAGAAATTTAGGTGACAAATGCTATCCACTTCTGGCAAGTTTATCGAAAAAAGAAATAGCACAAGCTTTGAGCATAAGTTCTTAAGTAAAACACATATAATATTACAATTTAATGTGTAATTTCAGTGGAATAATCGTGCAACTTATTAATATTTTTCATTAATCAAATATTTAATTATATTTTATTAAGTATTACCAAATATTTAATGGTATACTTTTCCATTTATTATAGTGGTAGGCGTACAACTTGGATATTTTGTAAAAATTATGGGAGCATTGAGCAAGCTGAAATTTTGTTATATTGCCATATTATACCTTACTTTGAGTATCAAATTAAATGCTTTAAGTACATGCACAAAGATGTAAAGTGAATTAGTGTTATTGCAATAGAAAGTGTGTCCGATTTGAATGATTTAGCAGGAAAGGCAGAATATATAAATAAAAAAAATTGTACTAAAGAACAGATTGCAAAAAACTATATTCAAGAAGGAATGGCCATGCTGAATTCTCAGCACTTATGTAAACTTTTTTTTATGTTGCCTTCCAAATTTTTTTTTTTCTATCTTTATTCAATATTGCTATTAGAGTTACAAAAATTATATTCAATACACTTTAAATTCTTACAAGGGAGATTTAATATGTATACTTTAACTAGAACACATATATGTAAACCTTCTCTTACTTAATATTTATGTGCTTTTAGTTAGTGATCAGGCACCTTATTTACTACACCACTATCATATGGGAATCGATAGGAAATAAATCAATAACTTATTAACGACAACCTATCTAATAATTATGAAAATTTGAAGTGTCTTATTGCAAAGTCTTTAAACACTGAAAATCAAAAATAGGAGTAAACAAGCACATTATATTGTTTAGTAAGTAAAAGTGTGAATGTTTTCTAAGATTTTGTGTGTTTATTGTGACTTTATTTATCAGTAAAGCTTGTAATGTCAAATAATACTTAAACAAAAAATACTACAATTTGTCCCATGTAGTAGAATGGAATTAGACTAGGCTGTAAGTACCTTGATTCTTGTGTCATCAGGGCAGATTTCTAGTGAGTAGACTGGGAATTACATTAGTTAAGGAATGACCATATTGACTTGAACACAACATGAAATTGTTTTATGTCAACTGGCCTAAAGTTCTCTTGTTTTTTACTATTCTTTAATAGTCATTGTAGTTATAAAATTTCTCTTCAGTTCATATAATAGTAATATTAATAAGGATTTATACAGCAACGAACAATAAGGATTTAGTTTAACCCTTTGCACTCCAGGCCTTTTTCGCGCGGAGGAATCAGCAACTCGAGACATTTTAGGTTCGGCTGGTGTTTATGGATTTGCTTCATAGAAACTAAACACAGTCATTGGCCTTGCATCGAATTTCTGCATCACACCTAATGGTCCTCTCGTGGTTTGGCATCCAATCGTGTGGCGTCCGAGAGGCGCCACTGGAGTGCAAAGGGTTAATAAGCTTCTTATAACCACTGTACCAGGAGTAAGAATTAGGTTTAAGGTAATGTTGAGGCATGCTTGTTAAAAAATGTTCATTTATGTTTATAAAAGAATATTCAAAATAAGATGAATTTTTTAACCAATGTATTTCACGTTCTTCTATGAAGTTAATTTAAGTTTAGTTTCATGTCTTGGAACATTCTTATCAAATAAAACCGAATTAAAATATTAGAAGATGAAAGAACTATACTATCAAAGAGAAAATTATTTGGTGATGATTAAAAAGAAAGCATCCTATTTAGAAACAAAAGAAGAAAAAAAACATATTGGGGATATACTTGAATTATTTTGAAATTTGATGCCATTTCATTTTGCTACAATCCAAAGAAACAAATTTAAATGCTTTCCAATTTTTGAGTTATGGTCCAAATTGAGTCGAGTGTGGTACAATTATTATCGTTACATCACCGGTACGCTGTTCTAAATCCTCAAATTTATAATTGATTTTAATCTCTTTACACTCAAGTGGCACACGAGGCGACGAGCATAGCATTCCATCCCTTCACGTCTAGTGCTGCTGTCATGGCTGTTCCTCAGCTCGACCACCCAAGAGAATTACGTTCTTTTATTATCATTTAACGCCAGGTGTATTTTGGACATCCTCTTTTTTTACTTCCATTAGGTGTCCAAGTAAGGGCAACACTTGTTAGGTCTGATGGAGGCATCTGTAAAACATGTCCTACTCACTCCCATTTTCATTTTTGTATTATTGTTATGGGTTTACAATAAGATTTTTTGTATATTTCAATGTTTGATATTTTATTTGGCCAGTATATTTTAAGAATTTTTCAAATGTATCGTGCTTATATTCTTGTTCTTTGATTAGTTTCCAAGTTTCACAGCCATACAATAAGACTAATCTAACTGTAGCTTTAAAAATGTGAAAATTAAATTTTTATACTTCCCGAACTCCAGATTTTATGTAACATTTTGAAAGTATATTGTGATTTTTTAACTCTTGCGTCAATATCTTTATCAGTCCCTCCTTCGGTAGACATATTATTTCCAAGTTACACCAAAGTCTCAGTTTCAATGTTTTCTTTTTAATTGATACAAATGTTTTAATTTCTGTTGGTGTTGATTTTCATAATTTTAGTTTCATTTATTTTTAGTCCAACTTGTTTTGCATTTTCTTCTTGCCTTTTTGTTTTTGACGACACAAGCACAATGTTATCAGCATAGTCTAGATCTTCAAGATGGTTTCACATTTATACTGGCAAGCAAAATTTTTACCCTCTCATAAGTAATGTGGAAGCACTGAACAACATATATTATTTTATGCGGTTTTAGGTTACTCCAAGTTTGAAATGCAAGGAATTTTTTAAAATACCTAATGAGAATATTAGTTTAACAACATCATCAATAAGATAGACTATGTCATATGCATGTGTTCTTATGTAAATACCATGGACTTAGTAGGTTAAGTTGCAGAAAAGTCATATTTTTGCTAATTTTTTTATTTAAAAATATAAATGATTGAAAAAAATACTTAAGATATATTTACTCTAAATTTTTGATAAAATCCATTCTTGTGTTGATAAAGAACATGTCTCGCTTGAGACCACAAAATCTGTAGAGAAGTAGAGGAAGAGAGCTACTTTTCTTGTGAATTTTGTAAATAATATACTTAAATTTCCATGCAAAATAAATATTTCAGCTTTCTTTCACTGAAAGCATAGTTTTTCTATTCCTATATAAGGTTAACGTGTACACACCCCGTCTTCCACTGGAGAGATAGGACTAGATGATTTGACTAAAAGAAAATCATTAAAAAAATAGTGAAACTATTAGTTTCTGGGAAAAATATAGTATTAAATATTCTGGAAATTCTATGCAAAATTTGCAATCAGATTCCCTTTTTTTAACTATTAATATTCTCTAATTTGAGTTTTTCTAGTAAATGTAAGTATCGATGTAATACCTGAACCACAGTTTATTGTGAAAAAAAAAAAAAAAAAAATTTGAAATATAGTACAAAAAAAAACTTTATTGCATTCAAAATTAAGTTTCTAACATGGCAAAAGTAAATATTTTGATTTTAAAAGCTCAATAATACAAGGTAAGTGTAAATTTCTAACATTTTATGTTTTACAAAAATTAACACAAACAACCTATACAAGTTTGTTAAATATGTCTAAATTCTATAAGTATGTATTTCTAATTTTAATTACTTCTGTAAATTTACATTTATTAATTTGATCTTATTTTTGGATTAGTCTTGAAAAAGCTCACTATAATACAAAATTAGTTTTATTTCATTCACAATTAAGTATATATTCAACATTGCAAAAAAGGCACACATTTTTTTTAAAAAGCTCTAATAAGATATTAATCTTAAGGCACAGGTCAGGTGTATAGTTCCTAATATTTGATATATAAAAATAATCTATACAAAAATATAAAAATTTGCCAAATATATCCAAATACTATATAATACTACTTATTACAAAACATACAAAAACTCAAATTCAACAAAATGTATTCAAAATTGTTATGCAGTATTAGTAAAAATGTGTCACTGGGAATCGAAGTAAAAATGCAAGCTGAAATATGTCAAGTATCCCATTAATATCAGCAACATTTTCTTCTCGCCGGTTGACCAACAGGTAGTGGATAGTCAGTCAGGATGGTTGTGTCATTGTAATGGTCATCAGCTACTATCGAATCTTGACTTTCAAGTATCTTTAAAAAGTAATTAACTTCTATAAGTTTTCTACAAAATTTATGATTGAATTTGTAAAATTTAGTACATACAAAAGTAATAGTACACAGAAGAAGCTTACTAAAATCAAGTAAATGATTAAGAATAACTTCGATAATAGGTATTGAAGTATCACATTCTATCAAAGTGATTACTTTAAAAAGTAATGTGCAACATGCATTTTTGAAAAAGAATATATCCTTGATGAAATAAAAATGATTTAATTTCTGAACAAATACTAATTGTTAGAAAATAGAATAGTTATATTAGGATTAAAATAGGAATCCCTCCCCTCACAAAAAAAAATTGGAAAAATAATGAGTTTTCTTCAGATGTATAGCAAAATAAATTAATTAAAAAAAAAAGTAGATTTAAAATGAAAGTATTCAGATGTATAGCTGCTTTAAAATTAAAATGGCAATTAAAAGAACCATTGTTGATTAATTGTGGAAAAGTATTGAACATTTTCTTTACTAAGTACACACTTATTTATTTTGCATTTACCATCACTGATTTTACTCCTCTAGACATTTTTATAGAACATATTCAATGCTACCAAGAAAATCGTTAATACTTAAAAGGGAGTAAACTGAAGCAGTTAGAAATAACAAAACACATTTTCAGCCATTCTCTTTGTAAATTACTACTAATTGCAGGTAATAAAAATATTTTCTACATTAACAGATAAAATATGCCTTACATTGAAGACAACAACGTTTAAAACCAAAGAAACACAAAACAACTAACCTTTCGGACAAGGAAACGAGCAGCATCGTCAACATTAACATTATCTTTTGCTGATGTCAGATACCACCCGGAAAAGCCTTTTTCTTTGCAAAACTCATCCATAGAACTTGGATTTGCAACTAAACCCTCAGGCTGCAGATCACACTAAAACAATTATCACCAAAATTAATGAATTTTTTTTTTAACAAACAACTTTTTCTAACTAACAGCAGTGAACTATTAGAAAAAAATATTCAAGAGTAATTTAATTTATTTCACAATTCAATTCAAGATATTTGCTACAGAAAAAATTGGATGATGATTGTTTGCTTCATAAATTTAAAACTTTATACTGGCTCACTATTTTAATTTAAAACAAGATACATTTACACACCTTATTAGCTAATAGAACACATGGGATTTTACTGCCATCAGGAAGACTGACTTTGGAATCTAAATCCGTCTTCCACCTCATAACAGCATCGAATGTGGCAGACCGGTTAGCATCAAATACAATGAAAGCCCCGACAGCTTCCTTGTAATACACTCGGGTCATGTTTCCAAACCTTTCCTGTCCTAGAAACAATAAACATTTTTTTTTCTACAAAGTTGCATTGTTTTACTTTAAAACCTGTTTTTAATGTTAATTGGTCATGGACTTTTTTTTTCAAGTTGTCACGAGTTTAAAAAAATGTCAGTCAGCCATGGGCAACAAATGCTTTACTTGAAATAATCATAATACTAAATAATGCTTAAAAACTGCTTTAGACTTGAAAAAATAAGCCATGTATGAATGGAATAAATAAGCAGTGATGCCAAACAAAACTGTGAAATACCACCATTCAATTTTATTTAAAAAACAGTGAGTTAAAAATGTAACTTTGAAATAAGAACATTCATGATTTGTCATTTGAAAATGACATTTTTATGTTAAGCCAGCACACCTTTTGCAGAAATTAAGTGATTCAGAAATCTAAATTGACAAATTTTTTTTGGTCTTTGATCAATAAATACATAAACTCTTTTACAATACTCATCTCGAAGATATTAATGAACCCAAAATTAGAATTTTAATTGAATATATTACTCGTCAATTTTCTATGAAATTCATAACGAATTGAAAGTGTATTAAGTGCAAATCAGATTTAAGTAAAAGAATAATAAAATTCATAGTCAGTCATAAAAATAATTCATCAGTTTACAAGAGAAACACCCCCAAGTCAATTTTTTCAGCTTTGAAGTTATTTGCTTATCTAGACTAGAAAATGTGCACAAAAGTTAGATGTTCTCTGAATATTAAAACTTACTAAAAAAATTGGACATATTTCGGATATTATGAAATTATTTTTTTTTTTTTAATTTTTAGTTTTTTTTATTTGTTTTACACTTGTAAGCAAAGAGCATTTTCTAATAAAAAATTATTTCAAGTAAAATGCCAATAGGAAAATTAACTCTATTCCACAAAATGAAATTTTATATGATAAAACCAGGAAAATCTAAGAATTAATTTATCAATTAACACCAATTAGATAAATGAAAAGCCAAAATGAGAGAGTTATAAAAAGTAAACAAACTGGACAAGTTTAAAACTGGCTTTAAGCTTAATGGACTATTTTCTTATAGCTTATTTTCCACCTTTTTTATTTTAAATGTTTTATTTTATCAATTTACAAAAACTTCAGTTAACCCAAAACTATCATGTATGGAAATCCACTATCCTATTGTATTTGGATTACTAAAGGATTAACCAAGCCCTCTACTCCTTTTAACTATATCTAACATTCTGAATCTCCATCCTACTAGAAATCACTTACGAGACCCATCTAATATTTGACAATATGAAGTCTTCAATTCACATCCTGAGACTAATCACAATGTTATTTTATGTTCAGAATTTTAATAATAGCATGCTACACATTAACTAAGACCTCGGTAGCTTAGTGATTAGCGTGTCTGATCAGAAAAAGGTTACTGACAACAAAGGCGTCATCAGGGGTTCAAACCTTGCAGCTAGCCATGATCGATTCGTCATTTATTTCTCCGAGTTGAATTAAATGAGAACCTGTATGCTTTAGAATTTAACTGGAAGATCAGCAATTAATTATTTTGTTTCGTTGCAGCTGACACTCTAAGGTCATGGAAATAGACATGAGAACCATCTAATGCATAAGGAAGACTCTCAACTTCTTGTGCACTAGTAGAAACTAACACTTAGAATACTCAGAAACCAGGGTTGGAAAAAAAAGTTTAAAAAAAAAAAAATCTTTTTCTAATTACATGTATACATATTTAAAAATAAAATTTGACATAAATTAGAATAATTCATGTTCAAATAACAATTAATATTTATTTTGAAAATAATTTAAACTAAGTAAACTATTCTTGCTACTTATTGGAACATTCAAATTATATTAAATTTTAATATTTTATTCAGATATACTATTTTTTGAATTTAATGTATACAATATAATGCAATTGTAATTGGAATGCATAATACATGGAATATTGCTCTGAGATTTGTCAGTAATTGTGATAGGTTGTACAAAATGATATTTTTAAGGTTTAGAAATAAGCTTTTAAAATAAAAAATCTATATTTAGAAACAAATTTTAAATGCAGCCTATAATTTAAGTTTAATCAATAATTTTGAATTATTATAAAACATTAATATATCTATTAGTTTAATATAAAAACTTATTGTTGATACTTATAAAAACTTTCATAATCTTTAAATGCAAGATTTATTTTAAAATACATTAGAACTTATTCCATCTATAATATTCATATAATTTTTCATTTAGTGAATTATTTTCTTAAAAAATAATAGAAAGAAAAGTTGAGTTATCCAGTTAAAAATAAGTCATTTACATCAAATAATTAGAAAAATCCAATTATAAATAAATAAAAATACAATTTTGAATTATTCTTTAAAAAAAAAAAAAAAGGGTTTTTTTGAGGAAAAAAAAACCCCATTTGGTTTAAACCATGCCAACCCAGTTAGAAACTACTGTTTATAACGTTTTGATCATGAATCAATGAAATACATACCATTTCAATAATGTTTAAATGAAAAAAAAAATATATATATATATATAAATCCAAAATGTGTTTATACATAACTTAAGATGGATACTTTCAAAGAAGGATCAGTACTCTTCCGTTAGACGAGTACCAGATAAAAACCGTCAAATTGTACTGATAGCTCATCCAAACTAACAACCTCCAATTCATTTATAATTCCTATAACAAACTGTTTAGCAACATTATAACAAACTGTAAACATTTAGGCTAGACGATACATTAACACGTAATTTAAACGTGTAAACATCTAGGCTAGGTGCCAACTTGGTACCCATCTAATTGAAGAATACTGAAGCATCACATCTCTACCTGATCAATGATGGGCATTTTAATTATACAAATTTAATAAAAACTTCCATTATAATTTTGTAATTATTTGAAATAAATTACCAGCAATATCCCACAGCTGTAATCGAATCAAAGTATTGGCATCCCAATTCAGAACTTTTAAGGCAAAATCAACACCAATCTTTAATAGAGTTAAGAAATATTTCAACATTATATTAATTTAATACGTTAAACTTTAACAAAAATTAAGAAAAAAAGTGTATGAAAATTAAATATAAGGATACAGTAGCTCTATAGTTCTGGGAAAAGAACTGGTGGACATATCTTTTTATGATGCTGGTTTTGCCAGTACCTAATTCGCCAATTACCAAAATTTTGTACAGATGCTCGTGCTTGTTGGGAGACGAAACCTACAAATAATAATAATAAATTAGTCTATTCTTGGGAATAAATTATCTTGTATACTAAGCATAAATTTGCAAAACTTTCATTTATCTCTAAGAAATGGCGCTAAGCATTATTTAAAAAGAAACACATTTGCCATGTTTGTCTTCAAGCTACAATATTAAACATATTGAATAGCTTATTTTAAAGAAGGTTTCAAACTTTTCCAAAAAGACCTTCAAATGCATAATACTTACTTACATCTACAAATATACAGCACGGTAGTTCATGCGCACAAACACTTAAATGTATTAAAAGTTTTTCAAACAATGAAATATAAAGGTATGTATCTTGTTCCATACCAAAAGGATAGATATGCATTCAAATTGTATTTATAACAATCTATAATAATAAAACAAGCTGTGTGTCTGTCTGTGGCTCTATAGAAACCTACTTACAATTGGAGAAGAGCTCTGAAATTTTCAACATAAATAGTTTTGGCCTTTTAATTGTATACATGTCAAACAGAATGTTAAAATTTTATTTAGTTCTTTTTTAATTTTTTTTTTACAAAGCGACTTTAAACAGAGATACAGCTCCAAAATTAACCTCATAAGTAGTTTTAGCCTCCAAATTCAGGTTTTGAAAAACAGAATTTTAAAATTTTGATTAGTTTTTTATTAATTAATTAACAATTTTTTTTACAAAACGACTTCTAACAGGGCTGCAGCTCTGAAATATTCAACAGAAGTAGTTTTGGCCTTTTAATTGGACTTTTGAAAAACAGAATTTTAAATTTTTATTTAGTTTCTTTTTAATTAATTATTCAATCTTTTACAAAATAATTTCTAATAGGGTTACAGCTCTAAAATTTTCAACATAAGTAGTTTTGGCCTTCTAATTGGACTGATAAAGAGAATGCTAAAATTTTAATTTGTTTTTTAATTGATTTTTTCACAAAAAGCAACTTTTAATAGGCCTAGAGCTCTGAAAGTTTCAACATAAGTAGTTATGGCTAATTTTGCTTTCCACAAACACATGTTAAAATAATCTTAAAGGGGTGTTGTATTATTGTATTAACGGGGAATTTTTTTTCTCGATAAGTGAGAGGCTTCCAATATTAAGGCTTTACGTAGCAATTAGATTTTTGTGAGTGAGGCGAGCTTATGCTTACTCAGCAATAAACCTTTTAGCAAGCGAAGTGAGCCTATGCTTGCGCAGCAATGAACCTTTCAAAGAGTGATGTAAGCCTGTGCAGGGCTGCCACTGACTGTAAGCTTTGAAAATAGTTGCTTTAGTAGCCTCAGATGTTAAAAATAGTAGCCAAAATAGTAGTCTCAGACATTGAAAATAGTAGTCTCAGACGTTGAAAATAGTAGCCTCACTTTTGATAAAGATTGTTTTTTCAAGTCGGTAAAGACTATCCTCTTGTTTTAAAGGTTTTAAATTATCATCAAGTTCGGAATAAAACTGTCGATTTACATAAACACAAAAACCCAGAGACACTCTTCTTCCAATTCAAAATAGTGTCTAATACATAACATCCCATACGGTAAAAGGCATGTGTCTTGGGGGAGGCGCTATCGTACTTGCGTAACTGCGATAGAAGTTGGCAACTCAACCTTACTCCCAGACAGCACCTAAGCAAAACTTCACGCAAAAGCGACAGTAAAAATCGATTGACAAAACAAGATATATATAGATATTTTTTTTTCTTAATTTCCAAAGTCAAACAACTTTTTGGCAGAAAAACTAGTTTCATGTTTAAACAATTATACTACATATTGACAATGACAGGCGAATTTAATTAAGGCCAGAACATTTAAATTTCTAAGAGGATAGTAACAAAATTTGAGAAATAAAATTCCCCAACATTTCCCTAATTTCCAGAATATTCCCTGAAGTGCATCTCTATCGAAG
Source organism: Linyphia triangularis (assembly GCA_963978545.1). Classification (NCBI taxonomy): domain Eukaryota; kingdom Metazoa; phylum Arthropoda; class Arachnida; order Araneae; family Linyphiidae; genus Linyphia; species Linyphia triangularis. Next base: position 77,132,741 of record OZ021724.1, on the reverse strand, counting down.
TTATCATTAAAAAAAAACCGAAGAAAATATGACCAGTTTATTTGCAATTACATTTACTTATCAATGTATAATTGCACCAAAATATAAATTTAGGCTAAAAATCAAAACAAGCATTTTTAGAGCATGAAAAAATGGAAAACATTAATAAAAAAAATACAAAATTCACACAAACCAATTTACAAAATACACCCATACTTACTAACTTCAAGGAAAAGAAACTAGTACAATACTTTTCTTTTTAATTTAAAAAATATCACAAATAAAACACATTATTTATTTTCTTTAATATATGTCATAGGCTTTATCCTGTTCATAAATTTTAAACAGTGTCATAAATATTTACTAAACTTGGGCATGCATGAGCATGAAACTTAAATAATCAGCATTTTGTAATTCACTCATAAAGGTATAATATTTCATAAAAAATTATGTCTTTTGGATTTTGAAATTGAAAAAAGATAAATAACATATATTTCATGAAATTAAGGCTTGAAATTAATAGCTTCTTATAAAAATTAATTACTCATAGATATATGGAAATAAAATTTTGTACAACAAAAATATTATCTTAAACCACTTAAGTACATATTAAATGAGGTAAAAAACGTTTTCATAAAACATGACAAGCATAGCATTCGGCAGGGGAAAAGGATGCATGGACTTTTTTTTTTTAATTCCATGACCCTTTGCCTGAAAGTATGCAGTAGAGCATTCAGATTTTTTATTTTTTGGAGGGGTAGGAGGGTGTTTCAATTCTTTATTTTATTTATATTAAACATACAAATCAAAAACACATATCACTTTCAGTTAATTACGCTTAATAAAGTATGAAAATTAAAGTACAAAAAAAAAAAATCAAGTACAGGATCTAACCCTTTTTGCTCATTAATGCCTATAGATTTGTTGCACATCTATAACACTGCAGTAAAGGGTTAATAAAAACAAAAAAAATATGATGGAAACAATTTAAAATATTAAGGAATTTGGGGTTCCAATATATTCTATTGAAAAAAAACACAGGTCAAGAAGAAAAACAATCGTGTCTGTAAAGGATGCAGTCAGATTTAAGTTTGAGGATTTTTTTTAACAATAATGCGCCGGCGGTGGGGAAGCTATAAGATAACCAAAAATCTAACAGAAATACTATGTAAATAATTGTTCCAAGCATGACAATGATCTCGGAAAATATAGAGGGGGAGGAGGAGGATAAAAAAAGCGGAATATGAACATGCGGTTGTGGGCCGAGGAGAGGGGATTGCCCAGTTTGGCTCAGCTGCGAAGAGTAGAAAAAGGTCGGAAACTTCGATCTCCCAAATCGGCCAACTAGCCAGATATTGAGCGACTTTTACGAAAGAGCACATGAAAAAAACCTGTATTATTCAACGCACCAACGTCACGGCATCCACTTCGTGCGACACTAGCCGGGATAGATGTCCGCACCCGCACGACGAATGCGAGAAGGGAAACTCAAAAATTTCAAAATTCCCTGATTAAAGAGTAATTTTACGAAATTTCTTAACATTTACCTGAATTCCCGGTTCTGTCGCCACCCTGTTTAAGCTACATTCAAAGTGTAATTAAATTGCCTCAAAATTTAAATTATTTTATTATTTATAAATTTAGCTACAACATTGAAATTCTAAACATTCTGCATCGATTGACCTACACGGCGAAATCGTTCACCACATCGGCACAAATCTTGAACATAACGTCTATATAACATCAATACTATCCATACTGATAGCATTTTCTTCCGGCGTTCACCACAAATTCATTTTTGTTAAGTAAAGTAAACATAGCGAAATAATTTGATATTTCGGAATATAACAGTGTAAGCCCTAGTGCCTTGCACGGCGGAACCTAATGGGCAGGCGAAAATGTTCGCGGTAGCCGTCAAAAAAAACCATCTCGTGTGAGCGGTTACTATCGTCGTCCTAACAAAATGACTACTGTACCCGCGAATATGAACAACTATTTCGTTAGTATTTGTTCTCTTTCCCTCCCCCTCCCCCCTTAAAAAAATCCCCGTTTGGAGAAAATTGTTAGTACCTTAGTGCCGATTTTTTTCGTGCTACTATCGGACATTATCCAATTTCTTAAAAAATAGTCGCCTCAGCCCAAAAATAGTTGAAGGTTTTGTTAAAAATAGTCGTTTCGGGCCCTTTTTTCATTGAAATAGTCGCCTAGCCACTAAAATAGTCGTTTTAGTAGCCTTTTTAGTCGCCTGTGGCAGCCCTGCCTGTGTTTATGTGTCGATGAACTTTTTAGCAAATGAAGCGAACTCGATTTTGCTTAGCGATGAACCTTCTTGTGAGCAAAGCGCCAAAAACTGGGACCTATACACGAATGACAGATTTCCTCAAAGCGAGGCCTCACAGCAAGCTAAAATATTGCACATGTTAAAATTTCATTCAGCTAGTGGTAAATAAAATTTAAGATTTTTAGTGACAATGTGAAGGGTACTTAAAAGGACCCAAATTTCCTTCTGCATAGATCCCTGCAATACAGTGCTAGATGTGTGGGTAGATGCTGCGGATGCCAACACTTTTTGAGAAAATGCCCATGCGTCTCCCCACTTCTAAAACCATTGAAATCCATACCCTCACTTTTAAAAACATTCATTCCATCTAAAAACAACTAATAAAAAATAACATTAACAGGGTGGCCACAAAATTCAGGAAAAAAGTTCCTTGACAAATTTCTAAGAAATTCCCTGATTTTAGGGCAAAAATGTTTCTAAAATTTCCCCAATTTTCTTAAGTTTTCCAGATGTCTAGATACCCTGATCAAATAGAACATGTATGCTAAAGATATAATATGCAATTATTAAAAAAATAGTTTTGTTGGTAATGAAAAGTTTAAATTATTCTGCAACATTAAACTTTTAATGGCTTACCACAACAAATCTCCATGTAAATAGAGCCAAAATATGGATGAACGTGCCTTAAACAATACAAAATTTCCCTGATTTTCATGAAATTTTAAAAAGTTCCCTGACATTTCCATGATTTTTTCCAGAATCAGAAAGCTCCCTGACATTTCCCTGATTTCCCGGTTCTGTGGCCACTCTGATTAACATTTTTAGCACAAGAAGATAAAATATCCTTTCAAAATTTATTTCTTTTTACTTTAAATTTTTGAATGCATGATACAATACACAATCAATGACAAAATTGTTGAAAAGGAATCATCCTACCATTGTCTTAGTGTCTTAAAAGTCATGCATTATGCATATAACTTTGAATTTCCTACTATTTTAAATTTTTTGAAATATTAAACAATACTGGGCATGAAATATTAGATAATACTAAAATTAAATATACATAGATTTTTCTTCTTAAGAAATATCAAGCATGAAGGGAAATGCCAAAATGTAGTGACACTGAGAAAAAGTGATTTAAAAAATGTAAAGTTTCAAAAAATGCAAAAAAAAAAAAAAAAAAAAAAAAAAAAACCACACACTTCATTCACCACATACTTTTATAAAAATGTATAATGTAAACATAACTGTAATGTAAATGTAACTTTGCATAAAGATGGAAATATTTTTATTAACAAGTACAGGGAGGGGGAGGAGGGTTGTACTTGTCACCAACTTTTAAACATCCCCCTACTTTTTTTTCACTCACTGCTGTTATTTATGATAAGAAAAAATTTAAGTCAACAAGTAGACAATATAATTTAATATTTTATAACAAATTTTAGATTTTTAGTGACAATTACAAAATTACTAGAACACATATGATACTATACATTTTATTTAACTTCTTTATGATAGAAAATTTTAAGTCAACAAGTCGACAATAAAATCACAATTATAAGAAAATGTGTTGCAAGAAATAAAACCTTATGAACAAGAATTCTAGCTAGCTGAATTAACAAAATAACAGCACCCAAAGATAACAAAAACATGTTACATATCAAAATAATATGAATGAATAATAATTTTTTAAAAAATTTTATACCAATGGAAGACATATAATAAGATTTTCAGTTGTTTCTTGATCCAAGAAGAAAAACGTTACGTCACTGTCAATAATTGCATAACGTTTATGAATTACAAATCAGAAGCGCTTTTAGCTCACAAAACACAAACCAAATTAAATGCAACAAAAAAATTAAATTTCAACTGAATGCCACGCCTTAGAAGAGATAATTTTCATGAAAATAAGTACAAATTTAATAATATTCTTTTTTACTCAAACATTTCAAACTAGTTATCACCAACTCATGACAAGTGCAAAAATTAGATTTCATTTTTAAAAAATAACCCTTTAAATATTAAAAGATAATGGTCAGAAACTTACCGAATTTGCCATCAAAATGAAAATTTAGAAACTAATGTACAACGAAGACTATTCCGTATCAGTTGAATACAAATTAACGAGTACAATACACGCTTGAATTTCATGCCTCTTCAGCTTCATCATATGATAAAAACAACACGTGACATAATAAATAAATAACCAGATCCCTCAAGGTTCTGGTTTGAAACTGTTTCTCCAGAAGATAAACCAGCTGATTTTTTTTGTGGTTTTCTTTCTTTCGTCGTGCTTAACACTTCAAGTATAAACGTTAACTAAATTTCCACTTAAAATAACATTTTTAAAATGATAGTGTATATTTTTATGCATTTTTTGACAAATCAAATATTCATGTTTAGATTTTTTTTTATTTTTTTATTTCAGCACTAGAAGCTTAAATTGTGAATACGAACTGATCTGAAGTAAAATGTGTACTAAATTTAAAGATATAAAGCTTTTAATGCCAAAAGTAGTCGCTACTTATAAAAATAATAGCTAATTATATAATTGTTTTAGCGTTTGTTATGTAGAAGGCTTTCCGTGAAAATTATTTAGCTATCCTTTTATTTTAAAATAACGATAATTGAATCTATAATGGCAAGAGTGAATACTATGACATGGAAACCAGGTGAAAGGTCCACTACGTTGAAACAAACCTTCAGACATGTCGTTACGGCTTTTTTTTTTTACCATTTACGTAGACGTCATACAAAAGTTTTTAACTTTATGTTTACAAATACAAAAATGACGAATGAAAATGAAATGACGACGCCCATCAAGGTTTGTCTAATTTAACTTTACTGCGCAATCCCCCTGTATAGATCCAGCTGTCTTTTAAAACTGTTAACTCCAGTACAATTTACGATGTAGTCCGGTAGATTGTTCCACTTATCAATTACTCTATTGAAAAAATAATGCTTCCTATTCTCCAAGTTAAAATATATTACACAGCTTTAAAGAAATCGGTGAATTTTCTATTGAAAGTGGGAGATAGGATTACTTGCAGCATAGGTTTCACCAATTTTTATAAAAGTATCGCATCAATATTATGTTGGGTGGAGTAGAAGTTCCAGTGCTCTTAACCCATCCATATATGATATGAGGGATGTGATATTATTGTCAATGTCGTTATCATAATCTGGAACTGTACAGTGATGGTGTAGATGATGCTGTCATCCAAAAAATACTCTTGCTGGAGATCCTTGTTAATGTCCAGCCACTGCTCCATGTCTTTCACATGCACTAATATTTTTAAAAGCTGAAACAAAGTTGTTTGTAGAGTAACTGAGCAGAAAAGCATGACTGATATTGCAGCAGCAAAAAAGAAAAATCCTTTTTTGAAAAGTTTTTATTTATACTATTTTTGTACGTTTCGTACTTAAAAAAATATTGGCCTGTTAGCATGTAAATCTGGTTGAATGGAGGCTAGTTTGCCACTTAGTTACTTGCAAGCAAAGATAACATATAGTATAATTTACATTTTTAGAAACATACATGGCGTTTTAAATCATATAGTTTTTATTTTCAATGACTCAACTTGTAATTTTAGTCTCCATCATCTACAAGACCTTCATGCCTTCCAGTCCCTTCACTGTGAAGAGATGACATTTCACGACTGATTTTTTTGTGTGTTTCGACTCTTGTTGTATTAAATTTGAATATCCACACTTAATTGTAGTTGCCAAGCTAAAGAGCTGTTGAGAGGGTGTTACAGTAATACGCTGACACCCCCATACCATGCAAATCGTCGAGGTAGATCAGAAGTGAAACAAAGAAAATATCACAACACTTTATACATTATCATACTAATGTTGCTCAACAAATGGTTGTAATTAAAGTGAAGTGCAGTTTAAGTGTCTTTGAAAATGGTCGATTGAGCTGCCGAAATTGTTCTTGTTAACCGAATTTCATGAAACGAATAAATTAATGTTAACTTTTAAGTACAGAGAACTGCTTTTATTTCGAGTTAAACAGGATTTCACGTTAAGCAATTTTTTGTTAACGGGGTTTGACTGTAATAACAAACTAAAATCAGGGAATTGTTTCAAAATATCAGGAAATCTACCCAAAGAATCGTGTCATTTATTTTTAATATTAAGCTTATAAGAAATGATTTATTAGCATGTCATTTAGAAATTTTTTATTCCATCATGGTTTGAAAAATATTTTGTACCCACTTGCAACCCTAATGTACACTGTGCACTCCTCTGCTAATAATACTGCAATTGCCCAGGATTCTGTTCAAATGACATTCTCTGTTATTTACATAAAGATGCCTGTTGCTGCAACTGAGGTTTTGGCCCATAAATTCTCCTAGGCCTACAATTGTCTCAAATTGCAGTCTGTTCTAAATTGACGTTCCTTCCACAATATCCTCACCAAAGCAATCTTTGGAATCGCAAGTCATATTGAATCAGCATTCAATAAATTTTCATTTCAAGAAGAAGAAAACGTTGAAGCTTAAGTTCCAAATTTTCTTTCTTCATCAGTTGGGAGATTACTGCTGATCAGTGCACATTTGTGATCTCCAAGATTAATCTGTGGGTGTTCCTTGAATGGTAGAAGGTGAGGTAAATAATATAATCCATAAAAAAGTTTTTTAAATAAATCCTTTATATGCATTGTTTTCTTTTTTTATATTTAACAAAGCAACGTTTCTGTTGCCAGCATGTGCTTGATGTTGGCATCTAAATTTAAACATTAAAAAGATCTCTATCAGCAAAATATCCGGTAAACTACTTTTCAATATTCATCCATTAAAAATGAATGTCAATTTATGCACTCGTATTCAAATATCTTTTATTTATCCTGATTATAACAATTTTATTATTTATTTATTAAAACAATTTTTTGCAACAAAAAAAAGAGTTTCTTCAATGATCATTAAACAGCTATTTCAGCATGATTGAATGGCTGCAAGTTGTTTTATTAGTATTCTGCAAAAGTGACCTTTTAGTGACAGTGACAGCGGTCAAAATTTGATAGAATGCATTGTCATCGACATCGAACGTATCTGCCAAGTTTAAGCCCGATTGGATGATGGCTAATTAGGTCTCCGAAAATTTTTCTGCCATTGACACACACACACACACACAAAATCGAAGTTAATATAAAGGATTTAAAAAGGTAATGCCTTTGCCTTAAATATATACTTTTAAAGACCTAGTGTCTACCAACCTTTAAGAAATTAGCTGGCTTTCCCTCGTAAAGCTATCTTGAGAAGGTGTATGTCACTTTAATTGCTTTGATAAGTGCAATAATTTCCCATTAATAACCACTCCCTCACTTTTGGGAGAGAGCAAAAACATGAATAGGATTATATTCAAAAATCTGAAATAGATCAGTTTTCCATGGCATTTGCTCAATATGCAATATAAAAGTAAATGATCAGTTTATCTTGTATATCTTATGAGTAAAAACTTTAGACCTAAATTGCAAATCATTATTTATGATATAAAATAATTAATTTTTTATTTTGAAAAAAATCTTGAGTTGTGAATTCTGACCACTCAATTCGGATTTAAAAATTTAAAAAGTGAGTCTTGAAGTAATGAGCCTTTGTTGTTTAGATATCTTTCAACTTAGCAAAGGGGACAAGTTTATGTAAGAACCTACAGAAATGTATGTCTATGATGACCAAAAACATGAAGGGCCTAAGCAGGTTGTGTATGTGAACCTGGGGCAAAATGGCAGTTAAAAAAGGTTTAACTTACTCCCCAAGATCTGAATCAATCAAGAGTTAGAAGAACTCAATCTTTAAAGATTCGATTGCCAAAAACAGGAAACAAGTGAGTAAATAAACAATTCATTAAAGCTTTTTGAACATATTTACCAGTGTTAAGCATGGTTTAAATAAAATATTTTTGTTAATTCCTTAAATCATATTATAATTTTTTATAGCATAACAAAGTTATGGTACCTGCAGTTTGAGCATCATTACTTGATAAAAAGGAATTTTTCTTTCTATAACAGAATTATTATAAAAATAATAAATGATTTGCCGTATAAATTATAGAACATAATAAAAAACTGACCAACGATTTAGTTTACATGATTATTCTGTTATATTTTTTTATTAATGTTCTTTTAATTCATAGGTATTAGGTTACTTATTCACTGCCAGAGGTTTCACCAACATTAATGTTCAGGCCCTTGTTGTTCAAGTTATATAGATTTTGATATTAAGGCACTTTCCTTTTATTCTCATTATCTTTTAAAAACTTAAAACACATTGCTTGAAGTTCTACTTGGAAATATTTAATCTGAAAAGGTGCTTACAGTATTTCTTCTTATATTTGGGAGTACTGCAACTGTTCAAAATAATAATAATTAAAAAAAAAAACATGTAGAGTTGCCAGGGTTAGCCAAGATGAATGTCAAATTGGCTGGTCAGGTATGCAAGAAAATTAGTTATTTATTTTATGGGAACAATCTTGAGTTGTGAAAAATTTATTTCACTATTCTATGAAATATTAATTAATTTGAAAACTTTTCTAATGAATCTTCAGGCATAGGCATTAACTTATGTAGGGCACTCGAGCCCAATAATTAACATTACTGGATAATACATGCCCCTCCCCCCATAATACAGAGTCCGATAAAATGGACGTATGCGCGTACGATGTACGCAGGAAATTAAAATCGAATGTTTTTTTTATTTTTTTTTATGGAGAAATTCCAGTTAGACAGGGCGGGAAAGGGGGATCATAAACTCCCGTTACGCCGGGAGGGGAGAGGTTGGGGGGGGGGGGATGATATTCTCCAAATAGTTCACCACCTGTTACTTCTATATGCAGGGTGGACACAAAATTCAGGAAAATAAGTTCCCTGATTTCCCTGACAGATTTAAAAAAAAATCCCTGATTTTAGGGCAAACTTTTTTCCAAATTTGCCCAATTTTCTTAGGTTTTCCAGATGTCTAGACAACCTGATCAAATAGAACATGTATTCTAAAGAGATAATATGCAATTTTTTAAAAAATAGTTTTGCTGGTAAAAAACAAGTTTAAATTACTTCGTAGCATTAAACTTTTAATGGCTTACCACTCCAAATCTCAATGTAAATAGCGCCAAAATATGGATGAACGTGCCTTAAACAATAAAAAATTTCCCTGATTTTCACGAAATTTTAAAAAGTTCCCTGACATTTCCCTGATTTTTTCCAGAATCAGAAAGCTCCCTGACATTTCCCTGATTTCCAGGTTTTCCCAGTTCTGTGACCACTCTGTATATAGGAAGGAGAAATTCCAGTTAGGCTGGACAGGGAAGGGAGAAGTGTTGCCATAAGGGGGAAAGGGGGTTTCATTTCCTGATTTTGGAATCTGAACCTATTGAAACATGTAATTACACTGAGAATTTATTTTCTTCGTTCTTTTTAATTTGAAAGAATTCTTGCATACTCCATTGTAATTTAAAAGAAGCTACATTTTTCTTTAAAAGGATAAGGAGCTATCCAAGCAAAACAATGAAGATAAAATGCCGCATTTACAAGAAATGTTAGAGCAAAACTATTCCCAGCATTTAAATCGAGAGCACAAAAATGAAAATAGTTATGAAAGGAGGCATGCTGGACAAGCATCAGTGTTTGCTATCGTTTCACAAGTTTAACCTTTAAGCCAACCCAGTACCAATGACCCTAATATTGCAACTGGAAACCGATGTTTCTCCTGCAGAGTGGTGCTTCCAAAATCAATGCCAAGAAGATTTTGAATTAAACAACTTTTAATTCTCAATAGTATGTAATATTTAATTTTCTTCAGCAGTATAATTTAAAGCCCGCAGACTCGCAGGAAATTTTTGGCAATAGCATTTGTGTACGCAGGAAGAAAATATTTTTCTGGAGCCCTGCCCTAATAATTGAAATTACTGATTCAGCCCTCCCAATATTATTGAGTACTCTATAATTTTTAAGTGAAAGCTTTTAATTCGTTTTGTTTTGATTTATATGTACTCGTCTAAAAAAAACCAACCAACCCCTTTATGCATCTTTTTTAGATTGTGACCTGCTTTGAGTAACAAACGATTGGGAATTTTTTTTCCAACCCCCCCCCCCCCCCCACTATTTTGTTACTTTTTCTCAATCATGTTAGTTCAATCCTTTTATTATTCACTTTAACAGGAACCATTTAATTATAATTGAATTATAAAATCCCTAAGCTTGACGTTTGCTGTAGGCCAATTTTTTATGTGTATGAACTTCATTTCTTATTAGATCTATATAGTAACTCGATGATAACTACTATACCTTGCTGTTAATAATATAAATTTTAAGTTACTTATATTTTGTAGGATCTTAGCAGCAGTGAGGCAATAGAACTGTGCCTATATAGTAGTACTTGGATTTCAGGAAGCGATGGTGGCAAAATGTCTGAGTACATAGCAGCTGTGAAAAATTTATGTGACAGCTTGAACTCCAGTTGCTTCACTCCTCTAAGGTGCATTAAGGCCAGTGCACTGGTGCATTGAAGGTTGATTCTGGCTACATTGAATTTTGTGCAAAATGTGCGTAATAGATCCGAAATTGGCAGTTTCAAGATTCGAAGAGGAAAAATATTGTTCCTGCTAGCAAAAAGGTTTGGATTTTAATGCCGTGCGCTATAGAGGGTATCTGGAAATCTTTTAAAGACAGGTGAAATTCTTCCTACTTAATCGGTTCAAACAGGATTGTCTTGAAAACATCTTAAGCTCTGCCAGACAGAAAGGAGGATTTCGAGACACTTCTGATTGTTACCAATTTTGTATTTCCATACACAATAAAGCTTGAAAAGGTGCTTATTCATTGGTGATATTTCTAGTCAGGCTGTCACTTTTTATGCAATTATCTTTCTAACAGTCACTGTTTGTTGTGCATGGTATGGTCATAAAACAGCTTTATGCTAAAGGATAATAATTTTTTAATTTTGTTTGATTCAAGAAAAATTAAATTCTGCTCTGATCACATAAGATGTTTTATTTGGCTTTGTTTTTAAGAAAAAAAATTTATACTGTTTTGTTTTCAATGTTGGTTTTATGTGCTTTAGATAGGTTTGATTTGTGTTCCTTCTTGTAGGAAGCTGTGCTGTAGCAGATCAGTGTATGACAGATAATGTTATAGTAAGTAGTTATTAGCTTTAGGATTATTAATGCAAAGCATGATGTTTCATATAGAATCAACATAAGTAAATTAGATTTTGCAAGCTGAATATACCAAATAAATGCAGACTGCCTGCGAGATCTATTTGCAATCAAGACTTGCAGGCTAAATAGTACAGCTAGTGTTTGACAATCTTTTTGATTGAATATTTATTAGGTAATATATGTCTTTAGCAAGAAGTTAATTTCTGAAAATTTTATACAGACAAAAGTCACTGTCTGGATCCCCTCTATAAATAATCTACCTCTATTTTAATATAGCTTCTGGTGGTAATTTAAAATATTAGAAATATCTCGAAAGATACTAGTTATTCAGGTATTTGAATTTTGATTCTGAAAAAAATCTTGTATTCTATTACTGAGGTGGCCATGCAATGTTATAAGCATTACTTCTCAATGCCTTAGTAAATATAATGATGGAGATGTTATGAAAATTAACTTCATAATTTTAAGGTATTGCCTTTGTTTTAAATTTTTACAAATAAAAATGTTGAGATTTTTGCTTGTTGCAGAATTAGTTTGATATTTCTTGAAGGTTCAGTTTATCACAATGAATTTACTGTGTATTGGTGAATAATTAATCTGTTTCATTTGAATTTACTATGTATCATTGAATAATTTGTTTAAACTCTGTCAAAAATGTTGAATGCCACCAATTCAAAGATATTGATGTCCAATCCAATATTCCTCAATCAGTGATATGAGTTTCACTACCAGACAGTTAAATGTAACGATTTGATTGTGTTGTTAATTGGTATATTAGCTGATTACTAAATTTAAATTTCTTTATCAAAATATTTTGCTTGCTAGTATGTTTGTAACATACTTTTATGATTCAATCTCTAATATACACAAAATGATTTTGAAATAAATATCTTTTAAATTGAATATTGGTGAAAATATGTTTTACTTGGTAGCCAAATATTCTTTGTTAACAATTTTTTATATTGATGGAAATCGTCAAAATTGTCTTAACCTATGAAGTTTAGCTTTTTCACTAGGGAGGTGCACAGCATGACTCATAATGATGTCAGCAGATATTTTTGGGCCGTAATAAAATTGTAAAACACTTGAGCTTATTAATTATTAAGTTTATGGGAAAGAAATAAAAAAAATTTCATTCATAATACTTTTCTTTGTAATGAAATGAAATAGCAAGGAAAAGAAGATTTTTAGCATGTGTTAAATTATTAGGACAAAATTATAAAGTAGCATTTGAACATTTGCATTGCACTTATTATAAATGTATACTACTGTATTATCTTATTATTCTTTTTTATTAATAATTATTTCTTATCTTTAAAAGCTGTTCCAGATAAAGCATAGCAGTCAGGTTTGTAAATGGTAAGAGATTAGATATAATTCCATTCAAGTGAGCTATGTCTAAAAATATTGTCAAATGTCCTTTCAAATATGAGGGTGACCCAATAAAAAGAAAAGTGATGAAATATTGTGGTGTGGATTGCAAGAAAGTCATGTGACATGTTTGAAATGAAAATATATTTAAAAACAAGTAAGCACACAAACTATAAATAACAATTAATGGCACATTATTATTAGTCTTTTAAACATTATCTGTCACTTAAGAAAAATGTGGTACAAGAACAATGAATTTTTCTTTACGTGTCTATGTATTATTTTTATGTAACATTTTTTTTTGTATGGTTTTCTTTTGCTTGTTTAATATACCTTTTTTCTGAAGTAACTCAAATTTCAAATAGTATGAACAGGAAATCTTTTAATTTGATGATGGTCTTAAACATCTTGGCAAAAGAAAGACAAAAGTGATGCTTTAGCTAGTGGAAAGACATACTGGTGGTGGAAAGCTATTGCACTTAAATCAAATATAAGTCTAAATAAAACAATAAGAGCAAAAGAAAAAGAAAACATATAACTAGGAATGAAAATATACAGTTTTCAGTTGTTTCTGATCAGTAATTTTCTTTGAGTAAGAGTGAATTCTTACCATAAGTGCTAAACCTGCTAATTATCAAGACCATTTTGGAATTGGACACTTTTTATTAAATTTTATGCATATGACAAGTCCATCATTACTCAATTTTTTTTTTTATACTAGGTCAAAACATATTCTAAATTTCTTTTGTTTCATCTTAATCTGTGAAGTGCCAAGTGTTTATAAACTTAGCAAATGTGGTTGATTTCTTGGAGAATTTTCTATATCTTAGGCTCTGTGTGAAGTAATCCCTATTATGCCATACCACATTGATCGAAAGATATACAAATGAGTTCCCATTCCACGTCATCCACTATATTAGCATGTGTCAACAGAAATAATTAGTTTCTTTTGGGATTTTCGTTCAGAGATAAGTTCCAATCAAGCAGTTTAGCAACAGGTATAAGTGTTAATCATGATGACAATTTAAAATGGGGATAAGCTGACCAGACATTTTTCCATACCACTTTTTTGACTCTGGAGTTTCAAAACATGTAAAAACTATATATAAAAAAAAAAAACTACCTTTTTTTAAATCGAATACAATATTTTCAGTGCCCTATATATATTTATTATAAATAGAGTAATTGAAAGCATAAACTCGGTTTTTGGCACAAATTACCATCAGTTGATAGAAACAGACAAAAGTTTAGCTTAAAAGACAACAAAAATACACTAATATATTATTTATCCTTGTTTTAAACAAAATCGTAAATTCAGTCATATTAAATCAAGTATTTGAAAAATATTTTTAGGCGTTTAGTTCCAGACATTTGTTACAAATTCTCTTTAATGCTAAACACCAATTTTGACGGGCTTTTGCTAGTTATTAAAATAAATTTATAGTTTAAATGAGAATATATAAAGAGCACTTTAATTACAGAAAGAATAATTGCTAAAAAAAAATCTTATTTTTATATAAAAAGTAGAATGTTTATCTAGATTCATTATCTCTATTCTATTTCAATGTGAAGAAACTTGCAGTATAAAATTTCTTAAGTAAAAAAAGCTGCAATTAGATTTTTCTTTTTAGCAGTATGTTAAAATGATTGAGTTGCATCAACATTGATGTTGATCTAAAATTATCGTTCATAATTAGTTTTTATGAATAATTATGTAACTTTAAAAAGCTATTTAATGTCAAATGTCAACAAAATAATTACTTTTCCATTTTCAGCTTGTGTGTTTTTTTAGATCGATAACTAATCCCTAGATAACAGAAATAGTGACTTGCAAATTTATTGCCTAAATGTTTTAGAAAAAAGATAAAGCTGTAGCATACCAAATTAGTTCTTAGGAAAGACTTTTGATTACCTGTTCACATAGGCAGAAATATAAGACAGGAATTTTTTATTTGTAGGATTTACCATCCGTTAAATAATTATTACCTTCACTGCTTAAATATATATATACATATTTTCACTTAAATTCACACTCAGCACATACAAATGTATTTTATAGCGGAAAAAAATAGTTAAAAATTCAAATTTATTAAATAGCAAAACTTTTTTTTTTATTGCTTATTACTCATAAAACTAAAGAGCAGTTCACAATGGTGGATATATAGCATGGATTACCAAAAAATTCTTTTGAGAAATAATTGAATGTGGGTATTGTTTTTTTGAAATAAATAAGCAACAAAACAGAGTAAGTTGATAATTTTAAACCAGTTTCAATAAAGGCTCTATGATTGAAATAGAGCATTAACATAAAAAATATAATTATATTTTTACTTTAACAGTTTAATTTTTTTTTTTAATTATTTTAAATTATATATATTATATTGAATTGTACTACTGTTTGTTATGCCAATCTGATTTTATTGAGAATTTCATTGGCAATATAAAATTAAATCACATTAATAATATTGATGAAATAATGCAGCTAGGTATAATATAAATAAAAAAATTAAAAAGCAATAAGTGACTGAAGAAATTAAATCAACCTAGCTTTATTGCTGCAAGACATTATTTATTGTAATGAAATCAGTATTCTGCATTAAGTTATTGTTTGTTCTAACATGAGGTTTAAATTAAACACAACTTGCAAAAAATTAACTTATTTAAAAAAATTACTATACAATGATTTAATTATAAATTTGACAAAATATTTAATAAATTGCAATTTAATGATAATGTAGAATAATTTATGCAGTACATTTTAGGATAAAAAACATTCGTTTCATGGTTAGAAAAAAACAGGTTAAAAAAATCAAATTTTTTATTTGCTTCAAGTTTGTTTTTTTTATTTTTTTTTATAACATTGACTTCATTAAGGAATTTTTCTGGAAAATAATTGCCAAAAAACTCAGTGAAGAAAATGTGTTGTAATTAGAGGTCAATTTTATTCGTTTATTAAAAGGGTACTATTCCGTTATCTGGGTACCAGAAAAAAGAAAAAATTTAAAGATCCAACTCATACAAACTAACAACCTTTGAATAATTTACAATTCCCATAACATATGTAAACATTTAGCCATAACAATACATTTACCCATTATTTAAACATTAAAACTTAGTGCCAACTAGTACCCAAATAACAGAAGAGTTCAGAAAAAAGTAACATAAAAGGGATAAGTATATTCATAGTGCTATGATTGCACATCTAATTTAGAAATGTCTTCATATTTTACAGAGTCAATAATCTTTCCTTTAAAAGCTCCAGATGCTATCCGAATTTTAACGGAAAATGCATCAAAGTTCACCTCCAAAAGAACAGCCTCACATAGCCTATATGGTCCATTTAGAATGAGAACCTTCCTTCCAACAGCAGGTATTACAGTCTCCAAATCTTCCTGTCGAGCTTCAATTTTCTTGCTTGTCTCGATTACTTTTATTACCCCACTATATTTATCTTTAACATCAATCACAACAGCTTTCATTTTATACAAACCTGAACCCAAGTTTTTTGAAATTATTTTCACCACAATCCCGGGAGTGAGCCAATAGTCCTTGCGATTCTTTTTTTCTCTAAATGCCTGTTCCTGTTCGATTATTTCTTCCAGAGCTAATTTCCTCTTTTTATCACCTCCCTCTTTCGACTTCTTCAGAATACTAGATGCATCAGTTTTAGAGGCAGCTGACGTCAAAACGTTTTGTTTACCAGAAACTGTTGATTTATTTTTAGCGGTCCACTTCATCTGCAGAGCGATTTTTTCATCTTCACTCTCTTTCTTGAGTTCAGTAAAAACTGGATCTGCCACAGGCCGAGATTTTTCTTTATCCTTTTCCATTTGACGTTGGAAAAACTTTGCCATCCTTTCCTCATCATCTAACTTCATTTTTTCACTCTTCTGAACTGCCTCTTGGCGCTTTATGGTTTCTGGATCCCGGTCAATGTGGGCGATAAACCAGCCCTTCTCAGTTTCGTCAACGACACAATGTCCTTCGCGCCCAAGCCACTTTACAAAGTCGGTGAGTGTTTCCCACTGTGTAGAATTCATGTGGAGATGATTTCGATCCGCAATGTATTCTTGATACACTTGATTGGCATGGACTCGTTTGGTCCCAAACCTCCGTTTTAGTAGCTGAGTAAAGTCGTCTAAAAAGTCTTGGGAGAACTGATCGATGTATTTATTTGGATTTTCAGCAAACAGAAGGAGCTGTCGTTGATGGGACTCTGACATGGTGTGGCACTTGAATCCGTTTTCGTCTCGACATTGTTTTTGGCACATCTGGCAGTACCATCGTAGTTTCTGCAGCCCTTT
Organism: Linyphia triangularis; assembly: GCA_963978545.1. Taxonomy (NCBI): domain Eukaryota; kingdom Metazoa; phylum Arthropoda; class Arachnida; order Araneae; family Linyphiidae; genus Linyphia; species Linyphia triangularis. The sequence goes on along the minus strand of OZ021724.1, from coordinate 77,115,647 downwards.
TGATTTGATTCTGTTGGCGATTGCTTTTGGGGTAAGAAACCCATGTTTTGGCATTCTTGCTCTGAAAATAAAACAAAATAATTTTGATTAATTAAAATTAACTTGATGTCAATAGTACAATTTATTGATATTCTCTTCTTCTCCTTAATATTTAAAATTGGTAGCAATGCAACAAAAAGCCTGATATTTTTTGATAAAAATATATGGGTGATATTCTGGATGACGCACAAAACATTTTCATTGTTTTTCTACTTGAGAACAGATTAGAATTCTAAAATTATGATGAATCTAATAGTTATGTTTTATATTGGTTGAAGGTAAAGTTACATGGAAAAATTAATATTTTAACTAAGTCAAAGATGCATTTATAACATCTGATGCATGAGACACGGTCATGTGTGTCGTTGGTTATAAATGTATATTCTGCCAAGTTCAAAAATTTATTTATCAATATAATTTTGTCACCAAGTAATGCATAGTTTTGCATTTCTAATTTATTTGTAAGTAGAAAAAAGAGAGCAAATTGTCCTGTGCATCATCCAGAGAATTGCTCATTTATAAATCCAGTAAACTAAAGAACATTAACAGAGATTCTAAAACTTTTATTAAGTGGAGACTTGGAAGAGTTTGTGGCAGACATATTCTGGTGCATTCACACAAGGCAATAGCAATGAGTAATCTCAATCATCAGAATATGGTGTTTTCTTGAGTTTCTTTTCTCAGAAGACATTCCATTCCAGGTCATCCATACCACCCAACTTGAGATTTTTGCCATCCTATCATAAAAGATCCGTACCCAACGTTGTACCAAACCAGCCAATAGTGTACAGCCTTTTCCTCATTCTAATTTGATTCTTGTTGAAGTAACATCTCTGTTTTACACTCAGCTATGAAAATTTATGTGCACCAGAGATGCTGCCACAGTGCTCCTCCACGAAGTTTCTTAACACTTGTACTCTAGCATTAAATATGATTTAGTTTATTAGTTTAGAAATAGAATGTAGCCAAGTTAATAGTGTAATTAAATTATTGTTTTATTATTAAGATCCATCCCATGTTTTAATCATTATCTCATAACATGAAAACAACCTTCTGACAGTTATTCTACCGGGGGTCTTGTTAAGTATCTCTTGCATTACCAACAACCAGGACAGTCTCGATAAGCATCGTACGCACAGGTCGTTCTACTACTTACCCGGGCCTGCTTCTGCATTTCGTGACGTTACAGAGTTGATCCATTGCTGAACGTGTTTTCTCCCATTCTACAGTGTATTTTAAGGTCATCTTCGTCACAAAATTAATGATTTCAAGAGCTTAGATATAGGAACCCAAATTTTTTTTTTCCACAATGATAAAAAAGTGTACACTTAATTTTTTTTCTAACATAAATACATACTGATTATGTAGATTTTGGTTCTTAATAAATGGCTATAAAGCATGTCACGGATTAATGATTATAATTACATTTCATTAACAGGAGATATTGCAGATACTTAAAAATACATTAAAAAGTAGGTAATAAATACACTTTTTTATACATTACTAATACCAACTTTAGAATAAATGTAATGTTAAAATGAATAATTTATTATCCTACACTACATTTGAAATCTTTTTGGTCTATTTATTCATGTCTAACAAAATAGAATAGTTAAAAAAATTTCGAACAAAAACCTTTCTTAGAAAGAAAATATTAATTCTGCTAATATTAATCAGCTCTTGAAACTTAATAAAAAAAAAAGATGATATTGCTTATAAACTTTACTTTAATGTAGGATTTGCTGTGGTGCTATATCCCCAAGGTACTTTGCCACCTGGTGCATATGATCCCGCAGGGCAAATATTCAGTGAGATAATATCTAGTTTGTCACAGCAAAGACTACCAAAACGGGTACAGACGAGATGGACAAGCAATAATAAGATTAATAATACGGAAAAATCTTTTTGATATATAAAATGAATTACAAAACATGCTCGGTATTTGAATATAAGGACAGCAATAAACATATAAAAAAAATAGATTATATACTTATTCAAAGGTCTGAATTATAGTATATATTTGTGGTGAAAGGCAAAATAGAAAACATGTTGCATTTGTAACTATCAACGATTGTGCAAACAGTTGGTAACCTAAGTATAAAAGAAGTACTTTGAGAAAAAATGCAATATGATATTTCAGTATAAAAGAAGGGGAATATTATCAATGACTGAGACGGCCCTGCAACAACCCAAATTCCCGGCAAGTTCATATTTCACGATACACTTTTCCCAATATATTTGTTGGCAAGACAAAAGAGAGCTTTTAATTTTTTCAGTGATAAACTAATTAACAAGTTCTCATGAATATTAAAATGTAATAATAATAATGATAAAAAAACTCAACTGAAATAGTATTATTTAAAGTACTTAAATATAGATTGCAAAAAAATTATCAAAATCAATAATCCAGTGTTATTTATTCTAAACCCTAAAACTTAGGAAGCTGTTTATACAAAAATGTATCCATAACATAATATTAAAACTTTTTTCTTTATCTTGCTATCTTTTACAAAATAGCAGGATCAGCCAACTGTTTGCATAGTGACTGTCACATATTACACTGATACCTTAAACTGGGACATTTCTCTCCACATCCATGCCTTAGCCATGAGGGACATTGGTAAATTAGATTAAATGTGCAACAGTCACCATTAAATTAATATAGGGGGGGGGGGGGTGCCAGGGTTATAGCAGCACACTGCCTCCATCCACAATCTTTCAATCAAAAGACCAATACATTAGTTAACTAAATTAGTGTGGGCTTTCATAAACATTGACATTTATGGAATATTTAAAAAATTCTGAAAGGATATGCAAGTATTAAAACTAAATTTCAGCTGTTATACCTTTTTTGGGTATTTTGATAATTTTAGGAGGAAAGTTAAATTTTAGTGAACATTTTAGCAGATTAGTCAAGTTTGTGGGTTATTTGGATGTATTGATTTACGAAACAATATTTAATTAACTAACCAGGCCCTTAATTATCGTAGTATCTTGCAAACATATTTTATCATAATCAAATTAGTTTAATACATAATAGGAAACAGTCGAACATTTTAGCTGTCATTTGAATATGGATACAATTACTTACAGATATCGAGAATGATTTGGAACAGAGATGAAATTAAATGCTGAGCAGAAATGTACACATAAACAATATATATAAACAATGACAATCGGAATTATTGCCACCTTAGGAAATAAAGTTTTGTATTGCCAGATTTAAAGTTATTATATAATATCTGACGTCATAATTCTGAAAAGAGTCAATTTGTCATGGTTAGAAGGATTTTTCATATGTACTACACATTTTATAGAAGGGAATGTAATAACAGAGTAAGGAATGCAATATTTAGATATTTCAAAAAGTTCGTCTGGTTTTGTCTGTTGAACTGTACATAAACTCGATAAAAGGAAAAGAAAGAGTAATATTTGTCACATCTATTCAGTGAATCGCATTTGTTCAAAATATAGAGCAATACTATGAACACATTCTCGACATTTACTTTTATATATACAATTTAAGACATTTTAAATTAACTTTAAGTGTTATGGGTACAATATTTTAACCTGTTTGTGTAGCTTTGTTTCAAATTTATCGGATAATGTCAGCGAGAATAAACTGCTACAAGAATATACCACATTTCATAGAAAAATTAACAGTTTTGTTATACAATCAACATTTATTAGATTTCAATGGTTTGGATCAATTCGTTGTTAAAACACCCTTCTTCAATTTTAAAAAGAATTGCGTGTACTTGCTTGGTGCTGCCATCTATGTTATATATCTTAAGAAACAAACGCGATGGATTCTTAGTATGCATGCTCTGTTCAAGGGTGTCTAAAAATTACTGACTCGAAAGAAATTTAGAGAGAGATAATAAATAATTTTTGACACATTAATTAGTTTATTTTAGTGATACTTTTAATGTGATAAGTTGCTGTTGATCCAAGGGGGGATTTGATTGGTGAAGATATTATTATTGCTTTAAATGGTGTCTCTTCCGGAATTTAAGTTTAATTTAAAGAACCTGCAATACTAATTTGCATCTCGAATGGAGGGATTTTTAAAATAGAAATAATTTTATGTTAATTCAAAGTTAATAATTAAAATTGGAGATACGATTTTATTCCTGCCCTGGATGTCGGAAAAGATTACATTTAAATAAAATGTTTTTTTAAATATGAGAGCTTGAACAGCTAATTCCATAAAGCGGCTAGCTCAATGTCGGTCAGTTCAAGCTGTAAAATATTAGCATTAGGGTTAAGAATGACCATATAATAATATTTACATAATCAAAGCAAATTTTGTTGCTCAGAGGTAAAAGAGAATGAAAAGGGTTTAATTATTACTTTAGTTAAAGTTCAATGCATTCATCAAAGGGGGGGGGGGGGGAAGGAAAGTCAAATACAGTCATGCTTTTTATTTTATGTTGGCGCTTAACAGTTTTTTTTTTTTTTTTGTTTTTTTTGTTTTTTTTTGGAAATCTTCCTTCCGACCGTGGGGTTAGTAAATCTCCCAAACTCTTGCTAGTGATCTCCCATATAACAGTTTAATGTCTTAAATTAGATGGAATATAATGATAAGATTTGAGCAAATTTCCAGATTTAATCTTGCAGTAGATAACTCATATTTTTAATTGTGATTGTTTCTGTATTGGTTTTTTATCCTTTATAATAACGGAATTTATTACAATGGCAGAAAAATTGCTTCAGAATTTTTCTTTGATGGGTAATAACATATATCTTGCATTACACAATTGAATTCTTCTTACATATAATTAAAAAACATTTCTGTATTTTATAAATTTAGACAAATAATCATTCATCAAAATGAAAAATGTAATTACCTCAGCTATTAAATTGTAGCTTCCAAAAAATTAACAATTTGAATTTGGCAGAGGGTCTGTAAAATGAAATGCAGGGAAGTGGTGTCAGGATTTTTTTCGGGGGAGTAGGGGGAAGAGGGGGGGGGGTTGCGCACCCATGTTCAGAAATCGTTTGTAGTAATGATATATATAAATGTCTTATCTCCATTGATGTAGAGGGCGCTGCTTATGTAATCCCCTAGCGGCGACTTCGTCGCCAGAGAGAGAATGATCGAAGGAGTGGAGGTGAACGGACGTGGAAGTTGCCTCTCCTAGTTTGGGTTTAAGAACCTATTTCTATCTAATGCACGAATAAACCTGCTGTTCATTTAATTGGCCTCTTTCACTTTTACCCCTTCATCATACAACATGGGGGCTCGCCGTGCTTTTTACCCGCGATCATACAACATGGGGACTCGCCGTGCTTTTTACCCGCGAGAATGCGATGAAAAAAATATTTAAAAAACTGCACTTCCACGCATCCAGAGGTCAAACCAAAATCCTCTTCACGAAAAAAAAAAACCTTTACTTCCACGCATACAGAGGTCAAACCAAAATCCTCTTCACGAAAAAAAAATTTTACTTCTACGCATCCAGAGGTCAAACCAAAATCCTCTTCACGAATTACTGCAGCAGTCAGCGACCACCAGTGGAATCTACAAATAAAAGGAAAACTCATCAACCAGCGTCGTCATTATACAACTGCATAACACTCGCTTCGCCGAACAAGTCCCACTTCAGCCGTCAAGCAGATGTTCAACGAAGCTAACATCGTTATTCCACATAGCCAGCAAGAATACAGAATCCTGAGCCAACTCGAACCTGCAACCACAAAACCACAACACTGTCGCTTCGCCGAACAAGTCCCACTTCAGCCGTCAAGCAGAAGTTCAACGAAGCTAGCATCGTTATTCCACATAGCCAGCAAGAATCCAGAATCCTGAGCCAAATCGAACCTACAACTACAACACTGTCGCTTCGCCGAACAAGTCCCACTTCAGCCGTCAAGCAGAAGTTCAACGAAGCTAACATCGTTATTCCACATAGCCAGCAAGAATACAGAATCCTGAGCCAACTCGAACCTGCAACCACAACACTGTCGCTTCGCCGAACAAGTCCCACTTCAGCCGTCAAGCAGAAGTTCTACGAAGTCAGCAAAGTTATTCCACGTCGACCAACTACTACGAACCAGAAACCAGAAGCAACGAGTACTCTTCGAAAGAGCAACAACATAAAACGGATACAGCTCCAAAAGCGAAGTAAAATCAAGAAACGCAGGTAGGATCCATCTTATTATAATTATGTTTAAAAATATCAAAAAGCAAGATCTCGTATTTGTCGCCGCTGAGTTAGATATCGTTGTACCGGATGGTACCACAATTCTAAAATTAAAAGACTTAATCGAAAAAAGTGAAGTTTTCGTTAAAGATCCAGATTTCGTTCAAGATTTAATAACAACAGTTGTAGCTGAAAGAAAAACCCAAGAGGCCCATGAAAAACAAAAAGAAATCGAAGAAGTTAAACTCGCACAGATAGAACGACAACTCGAGCTCACAGCTCTTAAAAATACTACTGCATTAAACCAAACTAGTACTGGAAGTACCACAGCAACCGAAGCAAGTCCAAATATCGAAAGTCTTCTTCGCAGTGTTCGAACGCTAAGCATGCCAGTCCCGTCGAGACCAGAAAACTACAATTTATTCTTTCAGTCTCTGGAACGTGCGTTTACGACAAAAAATGTCCCAGATGATGCAAAATCGGAAATTTTGATTAGCATACTGGGCGAACAGGCTAGTTACATTTTACTAAATATTTAGGAGAACGACCTAAAAAATTACGAACAAGTCAAAAGTATTGTCCTGCGCCAATTTCAACCCACGCCACAAGAATGTCTTCTTAATTTTCGAAGGAGCCAACGCATGCCGAACGAGTCGCATACGCAATTTGGGTCAAGGCTATCACAATCATTCGCATATTACTGTAAGGTACGCAACGCCACTGACTACGAAACACTATGTAAATTAATGGTGTCGGATAAACTTTTCAGCACACTTGACCGCCAAACACAAGCACACATCGCCGTTCGCCAAGGGGAAGACTGGCTAGAACCTAAAGAACTTGCAAAAGAGTGTGATATTTACTTTACGTCAAAACGTAAATCTCTAAGCGAAACAAATCATCAGCAACAAACATACAACAGCGGGCAGAATTTCCAAAACAAAAATACGCAAAACCAATACAGAGGGTCATTTAACAGACCGCCAAGGGGTTCTTACAATCACCGTAACAACAACGATAATTTTAGGCCAAATGCACCAAATAATCACGTCTGCGAAATAGAAACCGGAAGAAATTACAACCGCGATAAATATTTCAATAAGCTACAGTACGAAGATGTTCTTATCGATGATAAAAAAATAAAAACTTTGATCGATGGAGGTACTAATATAACTTGTGTAAAAACCAGTGTATTACCACCCTCAACAGTCTATGACGGATCAATAACCCTCACAGGAGCTTTCGGTTCCACACAAAAAGCGAAGTTGACAAAAATAAATCTAGCTCATCCTAAGAACAAAAATCCAATTCTAGTTACGGCAGCAGCTTGTGACGACTTATGTTCGAATTTAATAATTCCACCTAACGTATACGAAAGCATAAAAAAACGAGACACACTTCCGATTGTAAACGAATTCGAAACCCGCGCGAAAAAAAAATGCTATGTTGCTTCAAAAAAGAACTCGGAATATATCACTTTTCCTGCTGACAAAAATAACGAAATTTTAAATACTTCGCAAATCCTTCCGATTCCGGAAACTCAAAAAGAAGGCACGTGTCAAGGTCATACAAAGGATAACTCAACGGAAAACACGGGCTCTTCGTTGATGGAGGCGGGGCTTAATGTCCCCAGGAGAATACGTCTGCGGAGTGTGACGTCACAAAATGGCCGCTGATTTTTTAAGAAATGGACGTCAATCTGAATTAACACTGTGCTGTTTTTATTTCATGAATTACCAATTAATTAATTGTTATTTTTAATTTCTAACTTTCAAACGTTGTAGCCGAAACTTTCCGATAAGTGGTCCAATAGGTGAGTAAGCATTTTATGCACTAGTTTATGTTTTCTGTGTAATTAAAGAAAGTGTGTTTTTGATTTGTTGGTCTGGATTGTGGTTTTTATTTCATGAATTGTAGATAAATAAATTATTATTTTAAAATTTTAACTAGCGAATGTTGTAGCGTAGATCTTCCAATAAGTGGTCCGATAGGTAGATAAACTTTAAAAGCAGTAGTTTATTTTTTTTCCTTTAATCAAATGACGTTTGTTTTTGGCTTGTCAGTCCCCAGTCAAGATTAGCAGTGTTCTTTTATTTAATGAATTATGGATAAAAATTAAAAATAATAGTCTATTTAACTAGAGAAAGTTGTTGCCCTAACATTCTTATAATTAGTCCCATAGGTGAGTAAACACTATTTTCAGTAATATATTGTTTATGTTTTAAGAAAAAGTTTGTTTACATTTCATTGTTGATATCCATAGCATTAGGCTTTGACACCAACAACTGAGATTGTTAATTGAACATTCAGTATTGCTTGTAAGAGTTAAAAGAACTAGTTAGCAACAAAAATGAGTTACACATGCACAATTAAACTCCTTGGCATATTTTGTTAGTAATCTATTTAATTCGCCTCTTCAAACTTGGATTTTATTAATAAGTATTAATGGAAACACTTATTTCTTCGAAGTTATGACCATTGTTTTTATTATTTTCGATTATTATGTGTTAAAAAGAGATGTTTATTAAACGTTGATTGGTAAATCTTTCTTGGTACATGCTAAATGGTGTTTGGTTTTTGGAAGCCATGTTATTTTACAACATGCTCTCATTACTAAATGTCTTTTGGTTCTAGCCTCGAAAGTAATGCAACACGGAAACCTTATTGGACATATCATTTTCTAAAAATGTGTTTTGGTAGTTATTTACTATTAATATTGTTAATTCTTGCTGTTCATATTTCTTAGGAAAACTTACTAAAATTTCAACAAATGGGCTGCCTTCTATCCTCAATTATCATTAATGTGGATATATGAAGAACACACCTCGAATATCAAGGTTCGCATTTCATTACAGGATGGAATTTTTGTTATGGTGGTAGGTGAATACCGTGGTAGGTTTTTCTATTGCAAAATATGAATTTTACTATACCTTATCATAATATTTAAAAGCCCGAGGACAGTAAACAAGGTGTGTCTTTTGAGGAGAATGATAAAAAAACTATTATAATTTATACTGTGTAGATTTAGTTGTCAAATTCAAGTACTACTAAAGGTGAACTGGCCAACCTGATGGCTGTGTGGTTAGAGCTCTGATTTCGCATGACGAAGGTGCTGGGTTAGACTTGGATGTTTATTGTGGTTCGACATCCATTTTAAGCTGTAGGTCCCTGCTTGATTAGCCGTGATTGTGCATAAAAATAGGTTGTTGAATGTACAAACCAACCCGAGGACAACTGCACTGAAACAATTACGCAACATCTACAACTAGGCTCCATGATTTTGGACTCGGCTAGATGATCAGGCACCATCATCTGAGTTGGCAAATAATGATCCTGTAATTTATTTTAAAATATTGCTTAGTATTAAGGAATAGAAAATGTTGTTTATGATTGAAAACATTAGAAGATTTATTATGCATGCTTAAGAATAATTTTCACTTGTCCATTGAGTTGATATCATAATAAATTAATCTTTAATTCCTTATTGCTGATCAAATATGCTCCATTTTACAACTATATGTTTAATTGTATATAAATCATAAAAAGAAAATTATGGCAGTGGAGTACAAAATACCTTTAACAAGTAAATATAATTCAAATTTTCTTTTTGGCAAGATACTAAAATGGTTACAAGTTGCCCAATGAAATCAAAATCATTTAAGACTTTAAGTAGTAAAATTATTACAAACCCCCCAAAAAAGATACACATTTTATACTAAACAATGAACATGAGAAGTATGTAATTTATCATATTGAGAGAATGTTATTGCTTATTTGAGTCAATGACTATCAAAAATGGTTCTTTTGCCAATTGTATACCTGCATGCTTTAGCGAAAATTGTTCAATCTCATTTTATCTTTTAATTTTAGTAACCTTGAAAGATTTTTTTTATTGTTTTGCTAAAAAAGCACTCAAACATTGTTGCTGAATTAAGAGTTAACATAAATTATGTAAATTTTTTTCAATTTCTGACAAGAATGGAGGCCTTTTGACCCTTCTAAAAGTACCATATTTATTTTTTACTAGGTTCATTTCATTTTACTAAAATTAATGGTAGGAACAAAGTTAACTATACTTATTAAATTACAGTAAGTTGCATGTTTTGATTACTGTCCTCAAGATGTTTATGATTCTTATTCATTAAAAATTATATTTTCTTTAATGTTAAAGAATGATTTTTAAGTAATTGCAATAGTTTTCTATTGTGTACATAGCCCCATTGGCTCTGGGAACAAACCAGTACCTTGCTGTAACAAAATTGTATGATAATGCTACACATAAAATCCTCTGAGGCCTCAACGTCAGTTTGGTCAGGCATGGATTTGGAGAGATTGAAATGCTAGCTCAGTTCCCAGCAGGTTTATTTGCTGGATAGAGCAGCAAATTCCATACAGCGGAATGCAAGATTGAAAAACAAATGAATTTCCTACCCAAATGTTAATAGTTGAGCATTAGTTTTCTTTTAAAAAAAGTGTACATATTTTCATTTCTTGCAAATTTACCACTTTTCTATACTTATTTTCTAATTTTCAAATGTAAAGGCACCACTTTGACTCTTCCTGCAACACCTATGAATGTTGGTCATCTGGCTAAATCTAAAAACATGAGGTGTATTATTATTAAAATGTTTTTGTGCACTATGGCCTTTGTGTAATATTTGCATCAGAAAAACTCCAAATAGCCAAACCAATATAATGTGCATTATACTAGTTCACATATTATTCTGGTCAAATATTACTTGTTCTCTGTCCTAGATATTATAAAATTTAAAATTTTGAAACAAACAGAACCAACCTGCACTACAAAATATTCATCCTGTAATGAAATACGAATCCTGATATTTGAGTGAGATTTTTTTACAACATACCCTGTAATGGTGATTGAACATAGTGGACAGTCATTGACCTAAAGAAGCGAACAAGTTGAATGTAGAAAAGTACTAGTCTAGTTAAATGTTCATTATAAAATAGCTTTTTTTTTTTAGGAAAAACAAAAAGTTTGTATTAATTTTACTCTAAAAATTTCTTATTATGTATTATTTTACATTTTATGGCATATTTTTTAGCCATTTTAGCATCTGGCTATTCTTTTTATGAATTATATACTACTATTAAATTTGTAGTTGTGGTATGGTCATGAGGCATAATTGTAGATGTTGTGTAGTTGTTTCAGTGCAGTGGCCCTCAGGTAGTACTTGAATTAGGAAATCAAATAACCAAAACTACATAAAATTATAGTTTATTTATCATTCTTATCAAAAGTTTCACATTTTGAAATAGAAAAACCTACCACAGTATTCCCCTACCACCATAACAAAAATTCCATCCTGTAATGAAATGCGAACCTTGATATTCGAGGTGTGTTCTTCATATACCCGCATTAATGATAATTGAGGATAGAGGGCAGCCCATTTGTTGAAATTTTAGTAAGTTTTCCTAAGAAATATGAACAGCAAGAATTAACAATATTAATAGTAAATAACTACCAAAACACACTTTTAGAAAATATGTCCAATAAGGTTTCCGTGTTGCATTACTTTCGAGGCTAGAACCAAAAGACATTTAGTAATGAGAGCATATGTTGTAAAATAACATGGCTCCCAAAAACCAAACACCATTTAGCATGTACCAAGAAAGATTTACCAATCAACGGTTTAATAAACATCTCTTTTTAACACATAATAATCGAAAATAATAAAAACAATGGTCATAACTTCGAAGAAATAAGTGTTTCCATTAATACTTATTAATAAAATCCAAGTTTGAAGAGGCAAATTAAATAGATTACTAACAAAATATACCAAGAGGTTTAATTGTGCATGTGTAACTCATTTTTGTTGCTAACTAGTTCTTTTAACTCTTACAAGCAATACTGAATGTTCAATTAACAATCTCAGTTGTTGGTGTCAAAGCCTAATGCTATGGATATCAACAATGAAATGTAAACAAACTTTTTCTTAAAACATAAACAATATATTACTGAAAATAGTGTTTACTCACCTATGGGACTAATTATAAGAATGTTAGGGCAACAACTTTCTCTAGTTAAATAGACTATTATTTTTAATTTTTATCCATAATTCATTAAATAAAAGAACACAGTGCTAATCTTGACTGGGGACTGACAAGCCAAAAACAAACGTCCTTTGATTAAAGAAAAAAAAAACTACTGCTTTTAAAGTTTATCTACCTATCGGACCACTTATTGGAAGATTTACGCTACAACATTCGCTAGTTAAAATTTTAAAACAATAATTTATTTATCTACAATTCATGAAATAAAAACCACAATCCAGACCAACAAATCAAAAACACACTTTCTTTAATTACACAGAAAACATAAACTAGTGCATAAAATACTTACTCACCTATTTGACCACTTATCGGAAAGTTTCGGCTACAACGTTCGAAAGTTAGAAATTAAAAATAACAATTAATTAATTGGTAATTCATGAAATAAAAACAGCACAGTGTTAATTCAGATTGACGTCCATTTCTTAAAAACCCAGCGGCCATTTTGTGACGTCATCACTCCGCAGACGTATAGACGAGCGGTCATTGGAAGATCCTGATGAAGTAGGCGAAGTTTGTGTTAGAACAGAAGACGCAGGAAAAGGCTCAAAACCAGAAGCTCCTGGTCCAGAATGTAAACAAACAGCACACGTTGACTGTTTACCTTTTCTGTTTACGATTGGGGATAGCGTGAGTTTAAACGAAGCGGATTTCTTGCACATTAACGACGATAACTTGCGGGATACTGTTACGAATATGGTAAAATTTTATAAACCAAATAAGATAAAAAGTACAAATTTTCAAATGAAGATTTTTTTATCGGATGAAACGCCAATCTTTCAGCGGGCACGCCGTTTATCAATCACCGAGAAATTGGAAGTTAACAGGCAAATCAAACAACTATTGAACGTCGGAATTATTTCAGAAAGCACTTCTGACTTTTGCTCACCAATAGTTTTGTGCAAAAAACAAGATGGCTCAACACGCATGTGTATTGATTACAGACGTTTGAATAAAGTGTAATCAAAGAACGATTTCCAATTCCTATTATAGACGACGTCTTCGACAGGCTACAAGGGGCAACCGTGTACACAAATTTAGATCTCAAAAATTCGTTTTACCAAGTAGACGTTGATCCTGCAAGCCGCAAGTATACGAGCTTTATTACACCAGATAATCAGTATCAATTTAATAAAGTCAAGTTTGGACTTTGCAACTCGCCGTCTGCTTTTCAAAGATTCATACAGATTGTTTTTCGAGAACTTTTAGAAACTAATACACTGATCTTGTACTTAGACGATTTGATCATCCCATCAATCAATGAGTTAGAGGGTGTCGAAAAACTCAAGCAAGTCTTCAAAGTAGCTTCCGACTATGGACTTGAGTTTAACTTTAAAAAATGCAATTTTCTACAAAGAAAAATCAACTTTCTTAGGCACATTTTAGAAAAAGGTACAATTCGTCCCTCGACAGCCAAAACAAACGCTGTTTTAGGTTTTCCACAGCCCAAAACAACAAAAGATGTTCAATCATTCTTGGGTCTAAGTGGATTTTTTAGGAAGTTTATAAGGGATTATGCTGCCATTGCTTAAGTGATCTTTTACGGAACAATACTCCTTTTTATTTTGGTACAGATCAAAAACAAGCTTTTCTAACACTGAAACAGGCACTGTCAACAGAGCCTGTGCTACACCTATATAAACAAGGCTCGCCTTTACAGTTACATTGTGATGCATCCTCAAAAGGATTTGGTGCTATTCTTCTTCAAGCAGACTCGGATAACATATTCCATCCTATACATTATATGAGCCATAAGACATCACCACAAGAAGAGAAATATTCATCGTACGAATTAGAAGTTCTTGCCATAGTTCAAGCACTAAAGAAATTCAGACACTACCTTGTAGGTACCAAGTTCAAAATTATTACAGACTGCCAAGCCTTCCAAAAGACTATGTCAAGGAAAGAAGTTCCACCAAAAATTGCCAGATGGGCAATGTTGTTAGAGGATTTTGACTACGAGATAGTACACAGACCAGGCAAGCAGATGACACATGTTGATGCTCTCAGTCGTTACCCAGTCATGTCAATCCAAGTTGATGCAACAACCCAGAAAATCTGCGATGCTCAGTCAAAGCACGAATTCACACAAAACATTAAAAATCTAATCGATCACTCTTCAACTACAGAATACAAATACAAGAACAACATTCTTTACAAACTGGTCAATGACCAAGAACTGTTAGTTATACCACAAGACATGCAAAAACAAATAGTCCAAATAGAGCACAATAAAGGCCATTTCGGGATCAATAAAACTGAAGCATTGGTGAAACAACAATTCTGGTTCCCGCATATAAGAAAAACCGTCGAAAGCGTAATATCCAACTGCATTCCATGCATACTTTCTTCACGTAAAGTTGGAAAACAAGAAGGATTTCTACACCCAATCCCAAAAGGCGACGTCCCGTTGGACACTTACCATGTCGATTTTCTCGGCCCACTTCCAAGCACAAATAAAAATTACAAATACATCTTTACCGTGGTATGTGCCTTTAGCAAATTCATATGGATATACCCTGTTAAGTCAACGTCAACAAAAGATGCTTTGGATAAACTTCAACTCCAACAAATTACCTTCGGAAATCCTAAACGAATAATATCAGACCGCGGATCAGCCTTTACAGCAATAGAATTTAAGAAATACTGCGAAGATGAGGAAATTGAACATGTCACAATCACCACTGGTCAGCCTCGTGGAAATGGACAAGTAGAGAAGTTTCATGGAACACTTATCCCTGTCATCACAAAGTTATCCCTCGATGACCCCAATAAATGGTTTAAACATGTGCCAGCAGTCCAACGCGTAATCAACAGCACCGTTTCTTCAGCAACAAAGTACACACCTTTCGAGCTCTTAATAGGGATTAAAATGAAAAATAAGGAAGACCTTAACATCAAGAAAATCCTCGAAGAAGAACACATACATACCTTCGTCCAAAATAAACGACAAATGCGCGAACAAGCAAAAACCAATATACTACAGCTGCAAGAAAGAAGCAAGCACAACTATAATACTCGACGCAAGACAGCAAACAAGTACAAACTCCACGACAAAGTAGCCATCAAAAGAACGCAATTTGGTACTGGTTTAAAACTGCGTCAAAAGTTTTTCGGCCCATACGAGGTGGTAAAGATTCGGCCAAATGACCGATATGATGTCCGTAAACTGGGGACAACTGAAGGACCACTTCTCACATCTACATCAGCTGATATGATGAAGTGCTGGGAAGATACTTAAGTTTCTTCAATTTTCTTCTACAAGAACTTTTTACAGAAGAGACTTTTTTTTTCTTTTTATGAACTTTTGAATGAAGAGACTTTTTTCCTTTTTATGAACTTTTGAATGAAGAGACTTTTTTTTCTTTTTATGAACTTTTGAAAGGAGAGACCTTTTTTCCATCATACAAACTTTTTAAAGAAGATACTTTTTTTTTCTTTTTATGGACTTTTGAAAGAAGATTTTTTTTTCTTTCACACAAACTTTTTAAAGAGAGACTTTTTTTTCCCTTTCTACAAACTTTTCATGGTGCAAGAACTTTTTGCACAGACTTTAAATTTTTAAGAACTACACATTGTGATCTTCAAGACATTAATGTTGTTTAAATTTTATTATTGTGCTGTATTTTTCAATATCTTTATTTACATGTTTAGTATATATCAATGAGTCGGTGGTCCTCCTCAATCAGGATGGCGGAGTGTCTTATCTCCATTGATGTAGAGGGCGCTGCTTATGTAATCCCCTAGCGGCGACTTCGTCGCCAGAGAGAGAATGATCGAAGGAGTGGAGGTGAATGGACGTGGAAGTTGCCTCTCCTAGTTTGGGTTTAAGAACCTATTTCTATCTAATGCACGAATAAACCTGCTGTCCATTTAATTGGCCTCTTTCACTTTTACCCCTTCATCATACAACATAAATTAATTAGTTATTCAATTATATCTATGACACTATTGTATAACATATAATTTCTTAGTAAATGAAGATTATAAATTTTATAGCTAACTTTAAGCATAAAAATTAACAGAAAGTTAAGTTAAGCACGTATTTTGTCTTATGATTTATAATGTAAAACCTAACTTTCAAGTCCTTTTGGAAAGTTGATTAAGGACTTCTTCTTGGTCATTGCAAATTTTTGTCTGGATGGATATTAAATCAAAACCATTTAAGGGATTTTGTGAAGTAGTGCTCCTTAGGTAAGTTTTCAACAGGAGCGTACTGGGTAAACCAGCTCTGTGGTTTTAGATTTACTCCAGCCCAAATGTTCAGTATAATCAATACTTAAATTTTAAATTTTAATGATAGAAATAAAATAAGTTCAATAATTGATTAGATAATTCTTTTAATAATAAAAATTAATAATACGTATCAATAACTAACTTTAATAATTAATATTAATAATTAATTTCAATAATTAAATCATTTTATTTATTAATTATTTTTAATAATTGCATTGTTTAATAATTTAATTTACTCAAATTTCCTCTGTCTATATAATTTATGCATCTTTTGAGTAAACTTGGTTTCCATAAATCATTGATATCTTGTTTCAAAAACTAAAGTCGGTTATTCTTCATTTCAAGATACATTAGAATTTACTTTTAGAAAACCACCTATTTTGAACTGTAATTCTTGTACTGTGCTTTAGCCTGGAGTAGAGCTATTGAAGTTGTTCTTTATTGGCTTTGACTGGCCCAATAAAGTGGCTAACCATCCCCGATAGGGGATTTGACAGGGTAAAAGTGGTTTGTGTCTACAACGTGAGATAAAAACTTTCAATTAAAAAGGTATACTTGTTTATTAACTTCTTTTAAAATTTTCATCTTATGAATTCTTCCCTAAAAAAGAATATTTAAAACATAAAATTAAATTGGAAAAATATAGAAAATCCACCAATAGTTGTTTTATCGGTGGTTTTGTGATACTTGGCAGAGTGCAACGTTGCCGCACGTGTTCCTTGATTCAGCTATTTCAAAATTTCTTTATTCACCTTCGACATTGCAGTTTGACTATCAGACTGTATATTTGAATAAATAATAAAACATTTACATTTTGAGTCCCAATGATGAAATACCCATTGATTAGGAAAGATGCATTTTGTAAGTATTTGAATTCCAATATATATTAGTATATGAAGTATGCTGTCAACATAACTACAGTTTTTATAAAAAAAATTAGCATTTACCTCGGAAATGTTAATGATGCTAGCAAAAATTCATTGAAATTTAGCGTATTATCTTTAAGAAAAATATAGTTTTATACTTTAAATTTTTGAAAATGCAGTGAGGTAATCGACCATTTGCGATTACAATCTGGAACAAAACCCTAATCAGCCTATGAGAATTTAATCTAATAAATCTTAGTCGCAATGGAAAAAGATATTTTCTAAAATTAAAATTGGTTCAGTCATATTTAATATAAGTCATATATAAAGAAATCGAGATCGTTTGATTTCGAGGAACAAAGTTTTGTTCATGCAGAATGTCACAAACAGATGTTGACGATTTGATGGACCAGGTGGATAAAGGGTGGATGTGACACTTTTTTTTAAAATACTTCTAGCCCCTTGAAATGATTAATGATAGATATTTTCACTGATGAAAGAGGCATGCTGTATATAAAAGCATAAAAAAGTAAAATCTTGAAGAACTAATATCTCAAAACTTGCTATTTGATACGCAGCCATCCAACCACTTGATCCTTCAACTATTTTTATAGATGTAAGAGACAGATATACATTGAATTCAACAGAAGGTACCCAATTGCGAAAAAATAATTAGATAGCAAAATAATTGATCATTTGATCAAATCATTTGATAATCTTCCACTTGAAGATAACCAATAGTAATCTGATAATCAGAGGGCAAATAATTGATCATTTGATAAAGTAGAATTCATTTCAATTGTAAATTTTAAAGGTACCTCAATTACTCTAATTGATTTTATTTATTTATTTATTTATTAAAACTACTATTAGCTTGAATTCTTTACTTTTGTGTATGATTATTTACTTTATTATCATTAATTTTAAATTACAACCTAAAGAAAAAATCAGGCAAATAACATTGATTTGAGTTTTTGTAGTTGAACTTTATTTTGAAAGATTAAAAAGTCTGAAAGTTTTTTTTTTTTTTTTTGTAATGGATGGACTTCAATGTTAATACGTTTTTCTTGAGGAGATAAAATTGTCTATTTCTCTAGAGGTGCATTATTTTAGCTATTGATTCTTGCAATGGTTGAAAAGACCATTTCGATATATGAATTGGCTTTGATGCACATGAAGAGGTTTTGATGAATATAATGAAGCTTTCATCTTTCATGTATAGATTCTGAGGCAGCTTTTTGAGGGGGCATGCATGTAAGTGAAGACTTTGAAGTAAGTGAAGAGTTTCATGCATATGAAGAGGCTTTGACGTTTATGAAGATCCTTTGTTGTGGAAGTATATGAAGATGTTTTGAGTTATATAAAGAGGTTTTCATGTATATGCAAAGATTTTGAGTATGAGGAGGCTTTTATGTAACTGAAGACTTTGAAGTAAGTGAAGAGTTTCAAGCATATGAAGAGCTTAGGCATTTATGAAGACCCTTTGGAGTTTATGAAGACCCTTTGGAGTTTATGAAGATCCTTTGAGTTTGAAGTATATGAAGATCCTTTGAGTTTGAAGTATATGAAGATGCTTTGAGTAATATAAGGCTTTCATGAATATAAAGATACATTGAATATGAGGAGGCTTTCATATAAATGAAGTGTTTGAAGCAAATGCAGAGTTTCATGCATGTGAAATGGATGTAAAATATATGAGAGGCATTTATGTCTATGAAGAGGCTTAGCGTTACATTAAGAGACTGTTATGAAAAAGTTCTTTGATATTTTATGAGATGTTATATTGAATGAAGAAGCTTTGACAAATATGAAAATGCTCTCTTGTTATCACTGATGAGAAAAGTTTGATGTAATTAAGAAATATTTATAAGATGTACGATGAGGCTTTTTAAAACATAATGGCTTCTTTCAAGTTATGAAAACTATGATGGCGAAATTTTTGACAAATAGAGCTTCATTTATCGACATTTATTCTTCGACGTCATCCACTCTATTTCATGTTCTTGTATCTTTAAATACGATGGACCTTTATGACAACTCCACTGACATTGATGTTAAAAGACCATCATCCGCTCGGTCTCTGCATCAGACCGTTAGCCTGCGTTCCCTGACCAGAGGGTAGTGTTGGTCAAGGATGCAAGGCTGCCACCAGGCTGTGTCCAGAACCCAGCGGTCGGTGTAAAACACCTTCCACTGGGACGCCTCCAGAGTCTGGATCAGTGGCTCCTCCTCCAAACGCGCCTCCTCCTCGCGTTGACGCTTCCGCTCGCGGCGCCGCATTCTGAAAGAACAAGACACTATTTGAATTCTGTAAATTAAGATGTTTTTGCTATGATATAAAGAAAAGTTTTGTTTCATACTCAAAGATTTCATATAAAGGGCCACAGCAAAGAACGATCAGAGTCGAAATCGAGATTTTCCCACCATCTGCAAGGTTAAAGCAGATAATTTAACCACGAGGAGTGCTATGGCAAATAAATATCATGGTAGGTGAGAATTTGAGCAACCATTTATCTCAACCCTATTACAAGCCCCGGGACTTGAAACTTTAAATCGGCTTTTCTGGAGAAAAGAGAAAAACGAACTCTGATCGTTCTTGCCCTTCATATACATTCGTAAGAATAAATAGAATATTACATTTTACTGAGCTGATCTCAACAATTACTGAGCAATTCTCTGGATGGCTCACGGGATATTTTTAGTTTTTAGTTTCAATTACCCATATGTATATATACATAGAAAGTATAGCATTCGGTCAAAAAAAAAGAAGAAAAAAAAAAAAAAAAGATATTTGTGCATTTCTCTACGTTTTGGAATATGATTTCAAAAAGTGATCTAGAAAAAATGTATGTCTGTGTGTCTGTGGTCAGAATAACTCCCGAACAAATTGATCTACAATGTTCAAAGTTGGTATGAGGGTTAGTGGAAGCCATGGGACCTACCATTAAGGTTTTCGTCAAAATCGCGCATGCGCATGAGGTAAAAAATCAGGTTTTTCGCTGATTGCTAAAAAATGGCTCTAACGATTTTGATAAAAATCGCTGTGGTAATGCCTCTTAAGGTCTTCTAAAAATCCTCACCTCCGAAATTCCCGTAAAAATGTTATAATGGCGTAAAAAGTTGAAAAATGAATGCCTTCAATACAGAGTTCTCTTTCCTTGAGCATACTTCATCAACGATCGTTTTTTCCTCTCCTCTCAGTTTTGCTTATAATAAAGGATAATATAAGGATTAACGAAAAGTATATCGCCAAAATCACTATTTTGGCAATTTTTTTTTTAAAGACATATACAAGAATTATCGCAATAAATATTACTTAACTCGCCATTTATTCTAAGTGAAGGATGAAAATATACAAACGGTAAATGGCACAAATCCACGTCAGTGTTATAGTGCAATTGAAAGCTGTGTGATGTTCCACACCCCTAGTTTGGTTAGAATTACTAGATATATAAGATATATTTTTGCTTCATATAGTATTAGTTGGTGACAAAGCTATAAGGAAGAATAATTATTTTAACTAGGTAAAATATATATTTATAAGCAAATGGCGCATTGACGTGTCATAGACGTTATAAAAGTTGATAGATGTTATAAAAGTTGATAGATGTTATAAAAGTTGATAGATGTTATAAAAGTTGATAGATGTTATAAAAGTTGATAGATGTTATAAATGTATAGTTAACCATGCTAAAATAACAGTGTTTATCTGCAGACATTAAAGTTTATTCTGCATAATAGAGTTTAGGTCGAACGAACGCTTCACTCTGACCATTTAAAACATATATGAAAGATTTTCAGAAAAAACTAATAACTTACAATTTTTTACAGCACCACGCAATCACTTTGGAAGCCATTCTTTACCTCTTACAAAATCACAAAAATATATATAATAATAACACTTTTCTAACGAAAGTACTTTGAAAGCTGTTCTCTCAAAATCAAGAACTCAAATAATGCAAAAAGACAAAATTAGCAGGTCTTTTGTAATCCAACAATGACTTTATAATAGAGCAATAAGTAACTTTATTATTTAAATACAATCACATTTTATTTTTCCGAATGTATTGTTAGTTGGACTTTATAAACAGAGTAATAGATTGTTAATAATATATACTTCTTATTATTTGAGAATATCATTCATTATATTCTGTTGGAACCTTCGTAAAAAATGGCATTAGTATTTGAAAGATTACTTTTCATTCAAACTGCAATCCCCCCCCCCCTCCCCCTTTGGATTCGATACTAAATAGCTTAGGAACAACAATTTGAAAACCAATTAAAAATCCACCTACGATAAATTCGTCATAAAAAAGTTACTTAAAGTTGAAAATTTAAATACATAAATTAAAAATGCGTTGTAAGTAGTTATATTTGAGAAAAACATGACAAATTCTAGGAAAATCTGTCACTTACCAGCTTGATCAAGGGCATACTGGGAAACCAAAATTGTTCAAGTGATTTTAGATTTACGCCGGCCCAAATTTTCAATATAATCATTAATCAAATTTTAATAATTATGGTCTATAAGGAAACAATTCCGTTAATTAATTAATTAATTTATATTATTAAAAAGTTTTAATCATTAATATATTTTATTATTTAAATATTTATATTTAATGATTATCAGTTAGAGAATAATAAAATTCGAATAATATATTATAAAACAGTAACACATTTAAATCAGAACATTTTCATTAAATTACATAATTTTATATGAATTGTGTAAATTAATTTTAAGGTAGTCATTAGATAAGTTCATTTTCTGAATTTGTATGCATTTTTCATTTGAACTAGGGGTGGGAAATATCACACAACTTTCAATTACACTATAATATTGGTCGTTGAAATAAAATTTGACATGGTGTTACTTGCCATTTTCATATTTTCAGTCATTTAAATAAAAATGACCAGTTTGACGATATTTTTGGCAGTAATTTTTACATGAGCAGAAAAAAAAACAGGCCAAATGTCAAAATTGGGGATTTTATTCGATAGATATTGCATTGGGCTCAATGCTATGTCTATCGAATAAAATCACCAAATTTGATACAAAATAACCAATGCTCAAGGGAAGAGAGCTCTGTGTTAAAGGTACTAACACCTTAAGAGACATACCACAACAATGTTGATCCAAATCAGCAGTGAAGGTTTTTTAATAACTGCTGAAAAACATAAATTTTTCAATGGCAGCTACCTTATGCGCATGAGCAATTTTGACGAAAACCTTAATGAGAGGTCCGTTGTCCTCCACTAACCCTTATACATAAGTTGAACATCTTAGGTCTATTGAGTTATGCTAACCTCAGAAGACCGACACACAGAAATTTTTTCTAGACCACTTTTTTGAACTCGGAGCTTTCCAAAACGTGTATGGGGAAAGAAAATCGATTTTTTTTTATCTAATGCAATACTTTCATTATTCTTTGCTAACATACATAAGTAATCAATAGTAAAAAGTGTTAATCCACGAACAATTCGGTGTTAAAAAATGCGGTTTACAGTAAAATGACCTCAGAGAAAAATAGGTTTTTTTTTTCCAACGAAGGAAAAAAAAAAGTTTTTTTTCATGATATGTGTGATTTCTAAAGTTATGGTATCAAGTGACAGTGTATCTATGATTCTCAGTATAATTTTTGTGTAGGGTGTGATCGTTAATCATTAATATCTGATGTAAAGTGCTTATTTTAGAAAAAACGAATTGTTCTATGCTTTTTGTAGAAAAAATACAATTTTTATTATCTGAGCATCCCCGTAAAATGCTGTATAATTTTAGTCCATTCAGAAAAAAAAAAAAAAAAAAAAAAAAAAAAACAAAAAAAAAACGATAGAATATACAGATATTATATCAGTTGATTTAATCTCAAAATCCCAATGAAGAGGAAGATTCGTAGCTGACTACATAATCTAATTTGGAGGTAAACACGCCGCCACGCTGTTGGTATTTGATGTCGATTCCTCTCTTAGATTTTAGATATTCCAACATGTTTCACACAATTAATTACGCATATTATTTTATCTCATCAAAAACAATGCTACAAGTCTTGTACAGCATGATGGTACTACAAGTATACAGTATTTCTTTTGTAATCACGAAATCATACAGAATGTGAAATATTTAAAAACTGTTTAATATTTTTGCATAATATATTATGTTCGGTGTTCAACAAACTATCACTTAAAGCAATATTTAATAAACACAATTAGTATTTTAGCTATTATGCTATTAGCTATTTATGCCTTAGAAACGGACAATTTTCAAAAATAAAATCGCTATTTTAACGGTAAATTTTCCGTTTATTTGTTTGACTATGAATCTCCATATAACGCAATTTACACTGTAAATATTGTTTGGTATTCTTAGTTCAGCTAGTGACACATAAAAGTAGGGAAATTAAGTTCTTCGCAACTACGGTTGATGCTTATTTCTAATACATAGAGACGTATCATGTATCAAACTTATTGCACAACAAAGCAGAACTGAACGGAAAGCACTCTCCATTTATTAACAGAAAGCACTCTAGTTATTAAATTTCCATGCGACTACCAACGTTTTAAAAACATCGTCACTTCAAAAGCCGCGGACTTCCCTTTTAACATTATAGCACATTCGAGAATGTCATATATTAGAGTTAGCCCACAATTAATTGCCAATAAACATTTAATGTAATCAGTATTGTTTTCGAGTCATCAAAGAGTTATTGATGGACTTCTCCAACTTAATTAGACTTTGCGATGTACAACGAATGAACTCTGGGGAGAAGAGGCCTTTTGCTCGTGACCTCAATATCGTAGTATGATTTAATATTCTATTAATTATATGAAATAGTGACAAAATGCAATTTTCGTCCAAATTGAGTTGGACCTTCACTCTAACTTGGGTATCTCTAATATAGTATTTGGTTAAGCTCCTGACTTTATTGATTGACTAGGGTTGACTCGGAAGATTTGCATTGTTTAACTTTCGGTAGAGAACAGATCTGGGGCAGTGATATGAAATATGACGATCTTATAAAAGATCGTCAATGTATAATAGAGTTTTAACTATTATTTCTCTGTATTATAGAACTCTCTAGCTCTTATTAAAAAAAGGGATGCCATACTAAATAAAAAAAAATACTATTTATGAGTGATCACCATCCAGTCCCAGCTGTGTACGACTAAGAGGGTCAACGTGATGTCATATAAGAGCAGAATAGTCCATTTGGATTTGCGAGATTTAACATTTACTGTTGTACATCACCATATTTTCTCTCTTAAGAGAGATCGTAAAATTATTCCTGCAATATAGATCTAATGATTTTATTTTTTATTCCAATATCTGCCCAAATACTATATTAAAACATAATTTTCTACCATTAAAAAACTTGAAGGAAAACACTATGTGTCTGTGCATAGACTATTTTGAGTTTATGTAATGTCCCATCTACCTTTTTCGTCGTTGATGTGTCAAGAATCATTTATAATTTATAAAAACAGTTAATTGGGTCTTTCACATTTATTGAATCGATCCTGGGTATTTCAAGTTAATATTTACTACTATATTATTCGTCATTCAAAATTTTGAAACTAACAAGTTTCGTCTCAGAGAATCGTGATAAATATAAGCGTGTCATATGCTAAGTATCACAACCGTATTCTCAAAATAATTTAATTTTGAAGTTTTGATCATTCCGATAATTATATCTACATTTTGCTCTTTATATGAGATATTTATGGAAAATTTCTTTACTTAAATTATTATAAATATACTTGTTTTTATCTTTAACTGTTTCAGATATTTTGGTTTTGTTGCTCGTTGAATAAAATTTGTAACTTGTACACTCTTTGGTAGGTATAACAGACGTTATTATTTTACCTTGCCTTACCTAAACGTACCCATAAACCTTCCCCATAAATTTACATCATTTTATGATTACAGTCGTCTTGAAAGTATGCTTAAATGAAATAATTAACTATCTATTTTATAAAATTTAAAAAATACAAAAAACCCCCAAAAAACTGCCTGTTCTACCAAGGGATATAAGCATTTAAGCTTGTATATCTTTGGTTCACCAAGCAGCCATCTTATCTGATCTCTTTGACGTTTTCGCCAAAGTGAGTCTCCAATGACTAGTATCTAGTAAGAGTTCACTAACGAAGATGGTATTACAATCCCAGAAACTGAAAATTCAGCATGAGTTTCATCACTTGTCATAATAGACTTACCATGAACTATATACGAGACAACTTACTATACATGGGAATGATAAATAGAAAACTTAGGAGTAAAATGCAGAGAAAAAGTGAATGTGGCTATTAATAAAACTCTCATTACTGGAGACCTTTACCACCTCAACCTAAACCCCTTTTAAGGGGCTAATTTAACCCTTCAAGACACTCCTTTCAAAGAGATCAGACTCACACTATAAGTCAAAAGGGGTGAAAGGCGAGGAAGATTTCTAGTAGCGCTCCCCGCCTGTCTCGCCCCTGATATTCGACACTTGACATTCGTTATGTAGCATTTTAATGGTTTTTATCGGCGATTACACGTGTAATGGTTTAAAACGAATCCCGATGAATGAGATCTGGAATTGGAAAAGGAGGTAATTACCAAGGACGGACGGACTGACGTACAATAAATGACTCCCATAATGCTGCTGGAAGAGGGTTAGGGGGATGTGCCCTCAGACGATAAGAATACGATCGATTCCCTTCTTCGAAAGACACCCGCGGAACGATAGCAGGAGGATAATGAGGTCTCAAAACTGTCACTGGAGGATACCGAATCGACAGGAACATTCATCCTGAGAGGAAATATTCTTCATAGTTTTCGATTCCGACAATCGGGATTCTTAGATTTCGCTTTTGAAGAGGAATCCGCCTGTCTAGTGCCTAGAATGGGCGAGAAGTGGCCGTCTTGGCGCATCTCGGATGTGTTTCAGTCGTCGAAGTTTTAGAATGTTCCGAAAAATTGAGCCAACAAGGAATGTAAAGTTTTCATTCTAAACTTGCAGTCTCACACTTTGGGAGAGTTGTGAGATTGTGAGAAGCAATAGTGGGTTCCCCAGGGCGACACGGTGAATGGAAAATAAATTTCAACAGTTTGTCTTAAAATATTTAGTTCAAAACTGCACGTCCTTTGTTGACAATGTAGTCAGGAGTCAATTCAGAGAGCTATTTCTATATTTTTAGAAGAATCAGCATCGTTATGTTCTGTGACTTTCTTCATCACTAAAATTATATAATCTAATGGAAAAACTTTTTTTTATGTCTATGTCTTCTAGATATCTAAAAGAACAGAAAATTGCACAATTTCACCACGAAATCCATCATACTTGAATTAGAAAAAGTATTAAAAATACACTACCAACAAATCTTGAACCATTTACTTCTTCGTGAATCAGGTAAACTTTTGAGTAATGGTGTAAAATGTTAGAAAAGGCAAAGTTAGTGTATGTGAATTTTAAAAATCCTCTCTCCCTATGGTCTTTTTTCATATCTCACTATGAAATTATTATAAATACTAATAAAAAATCACTATCTTACTGAAAGCTCATCCTTGATGCAGTGAATCCAGTATAAGTCTTCCTTATGTCTGTACAGAAATCAGGAAATACATACTTTCATTTATGTCAAATTAATCTGGCATAGATGATTCGTCTTTTTTTAAAACATTTCTAATTAAAAAATTAAAATCCTACAAAAATGGTCGTGATTCAAATGTACTCTCCAAGTTTTAGGTACTTACAGGTGTTCAAGTTGTGTGCCTCTGGTCACAGTGAGTGTCTTTAAAACCGCATTCTATTTCATTTTATACATTCAAATGTATATTCCCGCAATGATTATCACAATAGCAGTGATTTGTATCTATATTTCTTGCAGTATTTTTGGGATTGGGTCAGTGAACTTTATTTTGAATCGAGAATATTAGAAAAAATCATGTATGAAGTATACATACCAGCATTGAGAACTCTTGAAGGAGTTTTTCATCACCAATTTTTTAAAAATTGTACTCTTTGTTTTCATACAGACAACTCTATAATCTATAATATTACTTATTGCTAATAAGTGACAAGGATATGCTATAACTAGATAGCTGTGGCGCCTAAGGTGTCCGTTGAAAAATGAAGAATATAATAAACACTTTAATTTAATATACACACAATATTTATTAAAAATTCCATTTTTCTTTTCATGTCATGCAAAAAAAAAAAAAAAAAAAAAAAAAAAAAAAAAAAAAAACCCGGACATATATATGAAATGAGAAAAAAATTGTTTCTAAGGAAGAACCTATTGAAAAACAACATTGGACATGAAATCAACAGGGAATTGAGTGCATCATTTGGATCTTCACTGACAACAGAATCAGCACTATAATAGATTTGAGAGTTGCTATCAATAAAATCGATTATGTTCATATTTATTAACACAGCGTCGATTCTGCTGTCAGCGTATGCTAGGAAATTACATCTATGAAAACATCCCTAACCGAAAAATCTGCGGCTAAGTAGATTTAAAAATTTATTTATGAAAAATGAACATGAATTTATACATTCATGTCTAATTCTCATTTATTTATTCTGATTAAAACAATTTTTGTAACAGAAAAAAGTGTTTCAACAATGGTTGGTTAAAATTCTTTCCCTTACAATACGTTGAATTGACTGGACCATACTCCATATTGAATTTATGTATTCACGTGCAACTATCTTTTATTTATTCTGATTAAAATAATGTTGGCAACAGGAAGGAGTTTTAGCAATGATCGATCAAAATTTAACTTACAACGTTACAGAATGAGGCAGTGAGTGAGTGAATCAATGATCAAGGTAAGTTTTATTGTAATTTTTTATTTTATTTTATCATTATAAATTGACGTCTCGAGAGATTGAAAGAAACCTATCTTTTGCTATTGGATATACTGAACGAATTTAAGTACCGTTTGGACCGTTTTTAAACCGTTATCTAAACCGTACCGTTTTTAGATCAAAGAGTTTCGAAAAAGTATGAATCACCACTCATGATAAACTTACACTTAGGTATCCTCTCACTTTTAATAAATCACTATTCAAAATTAATGGTGTGGAACATTGAAAATCGTTCAATTACACTATAATACTACTCGTTTACTCGTTGTTTTGAATTTTGATTTTTTTGATAATTTCCATTTAAATAATAACAATAAAAAAACTTTGTCAATATGACGAATTTGGCTACATTTTCGACATTCTTTGGTACATGTCATGAATTTTTATTATGCAATACCGGTCACTGCATTTTTAAATTTTGGTGATAGTTATTGCATTGGAAAAAACAATGTCAAAATGTTGAAATTACCGATATGTTTTTTGATAACTGCATTATCCTCTCTGAAAAATAAAGAAAAACGTCTTAATCTTCAAATTCGACTTTGACGGTACTACTGCCTGTATATTTATTTGTTGAGTTGACTTATGATCTATGAGAGTGAGGTTTCCGCGAATAGTAAACCTGTCTGCGCTATAGATTGACTTGCTATAGTAATCTGCACCTCAAAATTGTGCTTCCCGCCACAACTTCAGGTAAGAGGTAAGTAAAACAGGGGAGAAACAGTCGTTGATGGGCAATGCCTAAAGGAAGAGAACTCTATATCAAAGAAGTTCATTTTTCAACATTTTACGCCTATATACAGTGGGAGAAAACATACAATTTGCTATGGTAGCTACCTTATGTACATACACATTTTTGAAGAAAACCTTAATGATAGGTCTCCTAGCCAGCACTTACCCGTTTGCAAAAATTAAACATCGTAGGTCAATACGTTAGGGAGTTATGCTGACCACAGACATACGGACACTTTTAGAACACTTTTTGGAGCTCAGTACGTTCTAAATCCTGTTACAGTATATATAAAAAATATTTTTTTTTTATCGAAAGTAATACATTCATTAGCCAATATTACATACAGGGTAATTGAAATTTCAAATGCTCCCTTTTGTATGATATTATCAATAAATATAATTCAAAAATCAAACTTAAAATTGCTGTATTAGTACAAATTGAAATTTGATTTAATCCTCGTGTTGATACACTTTGTTTTATGTGGCTTCACAATTTCATTGCTTGAAAAAGATGCTGGCTATTGTAAAAATCTACTAAGTTATCATTGTTAAAAAAAACGTTCGTTTCCATTTATGCCAGTAGCGAGAGTCATACAGAAATTTACATCATGGGGATATTAGAAACAGTTTTTATACATAATATTTCAATAAAAGGGACGTAAAAGTTAATCGTTAAACGGTAAAAGTTAATAGTTTTAAAAGCAAGATGTTATTCCAATGCAATTAAGTGATTAAAGAAACTCGTGATTATTTACCCATGAAAGGCTGCTCATAGATATTGCTATTAATGATTTTGAAAAAAATAAATAAAATAATAACTATTATTAGTTGCACTAAGAGATGTGCAATTATAACCAAATAGAATATTCATGCGCCATCTTTAATCTTAGTTATTTTCAAAACTCGGATGTTAGAATTGTTTTAAATTATGTTTAAAGTCGTTAGAACTTAAGTGTGCGGGTTGAGTAATCAGGAAAACAATATAAGATTTAAAATAATGATTATCGAAAAATGTAGTTGCGAATACAAATTATTAGCTCTAATGTTTAAAAGCTTGACAATTTGATACTTTTAAAACACATTGATTGATAAGGTTCTCTACTCTTTTGTTGTAAGTTACATAAAATGACCAGACATCCTCCGACAGACTTATTAAATCTATTTATTGACTAATATATTCATGAAATATTAAAACCTGATATTTAAACGTAAACTTTGTGACTAAAATACAGAATGCTGTGTAGTAATTGTGAAAATTTAATGAGAGAATTTGATTAGTTCATTATTCAGTTTGGCGACATTTGGGATATTTAAAATTAAACTTGGCGAGCTTTAAAAGGTGATAACTTCACCATTGGTGCCTTGGGATTTATTCAGTGCACGTTTACAGGGGGAGGGGAAAAAGAGTGAGTAGAGGGGGAGGGGTATGTAGTTCGATAGCGTTTCGAATTAAAATACTAGTATGCTTCCTTATCGGATTTTACGATTCATTGCGGTTGCAGTTTCAGCAGAATTCGTTTCGGAGAATTTAATGTCGTATTTTACACATAATGGGCACTACTTGTTTCGATTCGTAGAGGTACGATTTGAAGGTTGAGGGGGAAGGGGGATATAATGAATGTCGCCAAGTGTCTTAAAGAGAAACAGAGTATTCAACAGTGTCTCATCTCTCCTGTTTTAATGTTCAAAGACGATTCTTCGACGTTATATTTAATAACTGTAAAGTAAAATATGAGGATGTATTACAAGTCAAAGTAAAGAGAATCGAAGAATGAGATAAGATTTAATGCATGTGGATCGGAATCCTCTGAAATGAATGCATTAAGATATAGGGATACGTAAATTTGTGAATTTTGTACATTTGATATTTAGAATTGATAACTTTGTAGTATTGTTACAAATGTAGTCATCGAGAGATTGTTTGTAGTCGCACATTTTGCATGACTACGTTTGCATATACTTTTGGGTTATATGATTCACTTCTTAAGTTTAATATGATGGTATTCATTTAATTCACTTTCTTTAAATATATAGGCGAGCTGCAGTAGATTTATAGTTGCTACTTTAATAAAATTAAAAGAAGTGTTAAGTTGTTATTGGCAGTTATAAATATAAATAGTTACATTATTGTAATTCTGACTAAATTGCTTGTAATTAAATTCATTTATATCAATGACAAAAATTTTATACTTTTATCATTACAAACAACATTTCTAGAGATAAAAATCATTCATGAGAGAAAATATTTTAATTGAAAATTAATAATTACATATTTTCAAAATCTTTATAGAGATTTTAATTTAGTATAAGCATAACTAAATTCAATAAAAAATTGTAAAAGATTGTTTAAAAAGTTATGATATTAACAACTATAACAACTAACCTAAGAAGTGTAAAATAGGAATTTAAGTAAAATTTTGATGAACAAACGGAAAGTTCATTATAGTAAATTAAATAATATTTTAATTTTTACTTAAAATACAGAATTAATATATGCGAGTACAACTTAATTACAAAAACATGTGTCCTTTATTGTTTTAAGGGAAAAGTAACAGCGACTCACAGAAATGAAATATTCTGTTGGTAGATATTTGATATTCCATAGCTAATACAACCAAAACAGCTTTAAAACGTCTTAAAAGTTTTGAAGTGTGAAATTTTCATAAAGTTCACATTGTTTGCGATGCAATTCAGGATTTTCACTTCATTAGTTTCTAGGAAGATTTATTATTTATCACATGCAAAGTAAAAAACCACGAAAAGGCACATAAACCCAAGATTGTTTTTTCTTTAAACATGGTTTTCAATCACAAATCCATTGTTTATTTGTGATTTAAGTTTAAAGCAATTTATCAATCCGCTTTAATATTTCAATATCCATATCGAAAATTCGTGTCCTGTATTAAAACATTCGGAAAACCGAGTTTCAAGAGTTTTGCCAGGCGGTGAACCTCAGAGAGTTTAAATACCCTGTAATATTTCATTTGATAGCCCTGGCCAAAAAGATTTAGGACCATATTAAATTTAAAACCGGTAGTTCTAAAGCAGGAAAAATTGGCTAGTTCAGTTTGAAACCTTCCTAAAACTTTTCTGGAAGTTGGCAGACGAATCCTTTTAAAGCTCTTACAAATCGGATGAGAGTTCGGAAAGAGCTTTTGGAACACAGTCACAGTTACAGGTTAAAGTCCTCGGAGGGAATCTGGCAGCAGGGATCGTAGAATTTTGCCGAAACGAGTGCTTTTCGTCACTGCTGCTTCGCTTGTAAATCTTGGAAAATTCGGGGTAAAGGATTATGTGAGTGGTTGAGCTGTTAGAGATATTACCGAAATTTGAATTAATTCAAAAGTTTGGAAAAATAGTTCAGACTGCTTAGAATATTTGGATAAGTTATTGTTATGTCTTTGGGAATCAAAATTATAAGCATAACATTAAAATTCGCAGTGCAATGAAATGCTTACCTTAAAGTGAAGTAATATATTGTTTGAATAGAAACATCTGGCAAATAAAGGGAGAGATAAACATTGTTCGTTTCCTCCTCTTAAGCTTTCTTACTCTGTTAATAAGAAAAAAGGGGATTTTACTGAATCAGGACTTCAAGTTTTCAACTAACTGTTCATTCCAGCTAACCATGTAAATATATTTTTAACGTGTCCTTAGAAGAAAGAAATGAAGAAAAACCATTGCCCAGTTTTAAGTTGTACAGTTGTTAACTTAAATTAGTTCAAACTTAATCTTAAAGATTTATTTATATAATTTTTTAA
Organism: Linyphia triangularis; assembly: GCA_963978545.1. Lineage (NCBI taxonomy): Eukaryota > Metazoa > Arthropoda > Arachnida > Araneae > Linyphiidae > Linyphia > Linyphia triangularis. The sequence continues at coordinate 77,082,945 of OZ021724.1, read as the reverse complement.
ACTATACCTTTTCCTCTCCTTGTTATTGTTGAAGATATCCTTATGGTACAGATCTCTTAATGAAAAATACATATTATAAGGCCTTCAATAATTTTTAATTTAATTTGTAAGAATTGGACGAAGAGCATAAAAAATTCCATTAGATGAAAAGTCATAAAGAAAGGATATTAGTTCAATATTTAACTCTAGTGGTTTCTAACACTTTGCCCGCGGATTTCTGGTATTCCACATGGAGATGAAAAGTTGTATGCGGATTTATTTACATTTATACCCCAGTAGCACAAATCCGCGGGCCAATATCGGATCGCCACTGACCAGTACCGATGTAGACCATTGTTGACTGGCCGTTGCTTCTGATCTTGGCCAATCTCTCCCTGCGCTGGGTAAAATAGGTTGGAAGTTTTGAAATGTTGATGCAGAGTTTTAAAATTGAAATTTAGAGTTATAAGAAAGGACGGAGGGTAAAAACTAAATACTGTCATGGTTTTGACATGTTTATTAAAAAAAAAAAAAAAAAAAAAAAAAAAAAAATCGTATATTTTGGAACGATGCTCGATATTCGGCATGGACTGACCAATTTTCCTAGAACCCCTGTATCCGGCATTGGCCAATACCGCTGTACTCCCTGGGTAATTGATTATTAAATTATACATAGATACATTAGTTTGAAAGAGAGTACTTCTGAGACATCATCATTAGAGTATTCTGGTGAACTTTCGTTTTATCACATTAGGAATTATAAATGGGACCTGAATAATTTTTCTCGATTTGCAAAATCTGTACCTCTAGATCTTCCCCAAGAAAGAAAGTAAAAGTTTTTATCGATTTATTATTTTGTTGATACGTTTATTTGTGTTTGTTTTCTTTTAAGATAATTTCCGTGTTTAAAGAAACAAGTAAAGTGTTTTGATATTCTATCTGAAGATCTGGAATGGGAGGTAAAAGTGGAGGTGGATTTATTAAAGCAGTGATCCATTGACATTTTAAAGTTAGGGAACAATCATTTAACTGAAATCACTCTTATATTGAATTAAAAATGCTTATTTTTCTAATCATTTAATATCTAATAATGTAATCTCTAAATATCCAACTCTAAATATCACGACACAATAAAAGGTTGCATCGTTATAAAACAACACCCGAATTTTTTGTCTAACATGTTTATAGTGGGCCTACTTTAAGATGTTCTGTTCCTGTATTTATTTACCATAAACTACGATGAATAATTTGGATATCAGCATTGTTACGGTTTGTTGTTAAAGTAAAGAAGCATAAGAGTAACTTATTTCCAATTTCTAACCAATAATTAGTAGGATCTATAAAAAAAAAAAAAAAAAAAAAAAAAAAAACTAAATTCACAATGAGGAAGGTAAGAAATAATTTCTTTCATAAAATGGTTATTTATCATTTAAAAGTGGTACGAACATTTAACAAAAATACAACACAATATTTAAATTGCTAAATGTACAACGATGTCATAATCCTTAGATTTTCTATCAGTCATAACTTCTTTTTATATATATCGATTCATTTAAATTTTTATTCACCTAAGGAATCACTAATACGATTTTTATCTACACAAAAATCAACTAGTTTTAAAGAATTACATGTAATAACGGTATTTTATATTCATACATTATATTTATGATTGCAGATTTAACGATCATTGACTTAGAAATTCTCCATTTTTGTAACTGTCCTCCGAGATTTTAGAGATAACTATACGTTTCAAATGCCCTTGGCTATAATTCAAAACGTAATTGAAATTTGCATAATCTTCTGATTAATATTTAAGCTTATTTAACTGCTATAGAAAGAGCATTAATAACAATTTTAAAGACGGTGATAGGTGTACAATTTAGAAAGATTTGATTTATTGGTTCTCAAATTAAACTAAGAAAAGTACATTATTGAAATTTGAAAGAAGGTTTCAAGGAAATTTTGATACGAATAACAGCTGAGAAGGATAGTGGTTATCGGGATCAGCTATTAATAATAGTAAATAATAGTAGTTAGTAGCATTTAATAAAATGCTACTTAATGTAAATGTATGTAATTACTGTAGTTAATCAATTATGCATTCATAATACTTTTTTTTTAAAGTTTGAGGGTTGAGTTTAATTAATCATATATTTTAAAATTATTAAAGAAATATTGATACTGTCTAGAAAATACTTTATATTAACTGCTATGCTGAATAAGTACTGCTTTTTACTTTAATTTCAACAGTTTAGACATTTTTAACTGCTGAAACATTTTTTATTGAGGAAGAAATAAAGGGTGCGATTGAATATAAGATATAAGTTTGAATATTTGCACAACAAAAGAATACATCATGTTTGTCTAAGGTTTTTTTCTCGGAGACACTTTTATAATCTACTTAACCGAGTGACCGGCGTAATTTAAAAAGAATTGAACTATAATAGGCCAAAATGTGCTACAAATTGACTCTGAACTATAATTTATCAATTAGTTTACTTCCAATATTTTTTATTATTCCGTTATCAAACATGCTTCTATTATGGCAGTATTTTTCGATAATCGGAGTGGCAAAATCTAATAGGATGTGTGCAATTTTCAGACATTTTACAATTTTCCGATACAGCCCACATTTTTTAGGTGTCCATAGTTTATTCGATTGATTTCAATTAATTGTTGTTCGTGCTGGGAGATTCATTCAGTTCAATCTTTGACTGCAGGACTTTGTCCTCACCAGTATTATAATCGTTGTAGCAGCGCATGCCGTATAAATGAAATTATCAAATAATTGAAGCGTTATTTTTGAGACACAACTCATCCAAGTGCTTTTGTGTAATTTCAGTGTGTTTTGAAGAAACTGCTACTGGTACTGCTTCTAGTATATTAATAGGGATATACCTTCAATATTTATGATGATTATCACGCGTTCGTTGCTTTTGACTGTTGAATAAAAAAAACAAAAACTTTTTATCTAAGGGAGATAATTTCAGGAAGATGAAAACCTCTGCTATATTGCCATGCTAAGCATAAATGTGGGGTCTGATTTTTTTTTTTTTTGATTTTTTCTAAATCTAGTTATTGTTATCAGGTGGTTCTCTAATTTCTTCTACACAACGATAGGGTTTAATGGTAGTATCTGCGCATGAAATATTATAATAGTTCATAAAAAGTTAGTCATTAAGTTGATCTACATGGAGATGCTAAACTTTAAACCACCATTTCTCATATTAAGCTTAGTTGTAGGTACTATTTTTTTTTTTTTGCTTAGCATGGCAGTATAAAATAGTTTGTAAGATTACAATCCTACTATTTCTGTTTGCAATTATACATTTAGTACAGCTGCATATTTTTACTTTCAATTACCCATATGTATACATAGGGTAATAAAAGTATAGTATTCGGTCAAAAAAAAAAAAAAAAAATTTGTGTATGTGGTCAGTATAACTCACGAACAATTTGATCTACGATGTTTAAATTTCGTGTGCGGGTTGGTGATGGCAGAGACCTACCATTAAGGTTTTCGTCAAAATCCCGCATGCGCATAAGGTAGTTGCCATTGAAATCATGTTTTTCAGCAATTGCTAAAAAACGGCTCTAACGATTTTGTCCAAAATCGCAGTGATAATGCCTCTTAAGGTGTTTTAAACAGCCTCACCTCCGAAATTCACATAAAAATGCTTTAATGGCGTACAAAGTTAAAAAATGAATGTCTTTAACACAGAGCCCTATTTCCTTGAGAATACCTCATCAACGATCCTTTCCTCTCCTCTGCTCTCCTCAGTTTCATTTATAAGAAATGATAATATAAGAATTATTGAAAAGTATATCGTCAAAATAGTTTTTTTTTTTTTTTTTAAATACCCATACATAAATTATGGTAAAAAATAACGCCAAACTGGCCATTTTATCTAAATGAATAATGAAAATACATAAATGGTGCAGGACACAAATTGATTTCAGTATTATAGTGTAATTGAAAGTTGTGTGATGTTCCACACCCCTAGTTTTAGAAACTTTGTATAGAGATGAAATCACTTGAGTGTGAAATTGATTTTATGGTAATTGTATATATTTCAATTGATCAATTTCTTATTCCAAAACAGTTGCCAAGTGATATTGTGGTGTCGCCCAAATGGCGAATGGCGAAATCAATCAATCAATCAATCAATGAATCAGTCAATCAATCAATCAATACTGACCTACATAATAACACTTAAAATTTGAAATGAAATCGTAACTCTTCCAAAATTCCAAATGAAATCGTAATTCTTCCAAAATTCGTGAAAACAGCCATAAATTAGTTTAGACGTGAACATTGTTAAAATTCATATGATAAGCGCCAACCTCAAGCAGCGTAAATTTTTATGGGAGCGGAGCTTAAATTTAAAAATTAAACTAAATAAGCGTACATTCTTAGGCGAGTCACAACCAAGAGCTGAAATCAGAGGTTGGCCTTCTTTGATATTACTGTGTTTGTAGCTGAACATTTTCATCAAGTTTATGATTTTCTTATTGCAAGAAAGTTTTTTGTGTTTTTGTGGTTGGTGGTTTTTTACATTTCAAAAGTTTTTTTTTTGGGTGTATTTAATTTAAATGAAAGCAATTCGTATTGAAGAATATTACTAATTTATTAACGTGTTGCTTATTTTGAATGCTTTTTAATATCTTAGTCGGCTAAATTCAGTCGAAAATTTCACAGAAGTTTGTAGTTGATGGATTAAACATAAATAGTGTACTGTTAGTGGGTTGGCGAACGCTAGGGTTCAGGGGGTGGAGCTCTTTAGTTTAATTATATGCATTTCATTTAGAGATATATTTCTTTTTTGAATATAAATTAGTTTTCTCTTTTCGTGTTTTCCAAAAGATAATTTTTAGCTTCCAAGTTACACTAATGTAGTGTCAATCTAATACAAATACTTCGTTCATTTGTGCCGACCAAACGGTATAGTGGTTAGCATGCTGGCTTCTAGACCGCGAGGTTGCGGGTTCGAGTCCCGTGTTAGGCATGGGTGTTTGTAAATGTATGTTGGTTTGTTAAATGACGAAATGTTTCGGCGCATTATAGCCCTCGTGATGCTGACGGCGCCAGATAATCTGAATACAACCAACCAACCAATCGTTCATTTGTGTGTTTGCAATCAATATTTCAAGACGAAACTGCAACTTCTACGTACAAGTACGATTTGTCAAACAAAAATTTCTTTAAGATGAGAGTTCCCCTACCAGGATTCAACCTTGAGTTAGGACCGGAAGTACCAAGAACGAAGTCAATTTGTAAATTGTTAATCCTCGATTATTAATGTACATTTCTTATCTAACAACTTGAGGGGGATGTAACAATCGGAAAGGGAAGTTCGTATCTTGGCTGCAAACATATATGAAAAATGATAAATTTTATTAGGAGACAATTTTATGTACCTGGTTTGTCACCAACGTAGTAACATTTCTGTTTAAAAAGTTATTCCAAACTTGACAGGGCTTTATTTCCTTTCTTCAATTATAAGAAAGAGAGATTTCAGCCGTTAGTTGTCAAATTGACATTGCATCTGAGCCTCATATACTAGAATGGAAACATGTGTAGGGTGGTATTTTAATAACAGTTACTCTATCCAACTCTATCCAACTTGTTTTCCATCACACATTTCTCATAACTTCAGGCATTCGTTCAATTCATTCAGAAATTCTTCCCATTCTTCTATAGCAGAATACACTGAAGAGGACAGAATAAATCCCCTTATGCGATCTCTATTATGAAGAGAGAGAGAGAGGAAAGAGAAAAAAAGTTATCACACAAAAGCAAATGAAAGAGAAAAAAATCACGTAAGATAATTAACCTGTTATTGAAAGATAACATTCACAGGAAAGGCTTTCTTTCATTGCCTTCAAAAATGAAAAGTTGTGGTAAAAACCTCGGAAATTGAAGCACAAAGGCTTTGGTTTGTTTCTCTTATTTGTTAAAATGTCTTCATTTTCAGAACATATTTCACGTATTAGAAAAATAATGAATAACTTAAAAACAATTTTTTTGAATTATTATTTTTTTACTCTTCAATAAAAAATAAAATAGCGTATAAATAAGAAGTCCAATTGTTTTTAATGTCTCTTGAATTTTTCAATATACATGTGTTTTTGATGTGCTCATATCCCCCGGAAAGAAATGGGAAGATTGGGTTTTAATTGGCATGATTTTTTATAATAAAGAGATCCGTCTCAATTTCGTATTTTTAATTAAAAGAAATTTTATTTTGAAAAACACAGGAATTTCTCTTCTTTCTCTTTTTGACTAATACTTCTAAGTTTTTTTTCCTTCTCACTTACTTTCTTTCAAAATGTGATGGTTATTTTACTCTTAAATAATAACGCAGTCCTATTCATTTAAAAATGGTTGTCATTTAAAGTTTGCATTAGTATCGAATAAGTATCTGTTAGTTATTTTTTAATGAATATTGTTAAAAACTAAGCCATGAATAAATACCAATGTAATTAAAAATATTTATATACTAATTATACGTGTTGGAAATCTATTTGAAGCAAATTTTTTTAACTTTAATAAGTATTTTAAGATTTCAAAACCCATTTTAAGTCTTTTAATTTATTAATTGATATAATTAAATATTGAATTTACTTTTTTCTCTTTCTTTAAAAAGGTATTTTGAGTATAAGAATGTATAAACTTGTATGAAGGTTCTTTTGCGAGTTTGTATTTTATAATCAATGTATTAAGAAAATGAAGACTGGTTTTATTTTGATACGTTATGAATAGTGCTTCATTTAGCTTCCGTTATGTGGCTTCATTGGCATTTTAAAGTGCTTCATTACTCCCTAAATTTTACAAAGGATATTATAATTTAAAATTATATATTTTAAGAAAACGATGGCTTATGCGGTGAAATGTATGATGAATAGTAAAAAAAAAAAAAAAAAAAAAAAAAAAAAAAAAAAAAAAATCACACTAAAGTAGAAAATATGTTTATTTGAAAATATGTTGAGAATAATTTATTTAAAATATAAATTTTTGAAAACGTATAACCACTTAATAATTTAATTTCAGTATTTTTATTGAAAAAACTTTGTATACCAATTAAACTTAAAAAACAGAGAGTAAAGCGATCAAAGAATTATACATTGCGTTTTCTCTTTATTAAGTACTACTTAAACACAAATAATGACCTATGTTTTAATACCATTCTATCAGATTTCTCAAGTCTTGTTTTAAAGAGAAGATATACATCTAAGTGATATGAGGCCAGTTTTACATAAATGATTTACTGTCAAAACTTCATAACGAGTTTTCTCATATTACAGAAAATGGCTCGCCTCCATGACACACAATTTAGACACAAAGAATTTATAGCCCGATCATCTTGAGATTCTCCGTTTTTTCCACCATTTTTCCTAAAAGGCTTCATCAGCCGAAAATTTTCCGGTTCCCTTCCTCCGGGACATATTTTTACAGCCTTTTTGAGTTTCATCATGAGGAAGTTATGACGATGCATCTCATAAAAATGAGGCTCCTATTACTACAGTGAGGGTTCACTGTAAAAAGAAGCGTCTCGTGATCCTTTGGGTAGTGATGACGTCTGCAAGATCTTTGAATCCCCAAAACGCACTTGGAGAGGGAAAAAAACGTTCTCGCGATTCAGACTTTCGCGTAGATTCTCATTATGGGTTTGAAAGGAAAGGGATGTTAGGGGAAAATTTTTGAGGAGTTTCACCTTCGCTTGTAAATTTACCACTTTTGAGATTTGCTTTTCAGTTCTCGAAAACTTGGTTTGTCGTTACCCTTTTTAATGGGATGCTGATTGCTCATGTTGAGTACTATTGCTTTGCGAAACTTTAATGTTTTCTAAATTCATTTTGTTAGACATCTTTGCCTTTGACATTTAGATAAAAGATGCATTTGACAAATTTTGTATTATTAGTGTGATTTCGTTTATCCCATCAAAACCATAACTGTGAAAAATGGTTTAAGTTCTATATTTATTATTGTGCAGTCATAATAATACAAAAGCGTTAAGTTCAACTTGGTCACACAAAAAAATTCTTGAGTTTTTTTTTTCTTTTTTTTTCTTCTTTTTTTTTTTCTAATTTTCAAACAAAATAAAATATACAAACACCAAAGTAGTTTATTTACTTTAAAATGCTTTATAAACATATTTAAATAACTCATTTGTATTTTTAGTATTTTTTATTCTTGGGAAAAGTTATTTGAACACGTTCATAAAACTCGCCAAGCAAAATATACAAGAAAACTTCACAATTCATCAATATATCTGAAATGTTATGTTTCTCTTGATATAAATCGTAGTTACTAGATATTTGCTGAATCTCATGCTTTTATCTTGTTTTTTCTTACTGATGACCAAAGAATATTTACAAATCATTTTAAAGCGATATTTAACAGGTTTTAATTATTACACCGCTTATGATGAAACCTTTAAACTAGGTACAGGGCTTAGAAGTGTAGGTTTTAAACGAAAATACATTTTTAATTTTTCTATGATGTTAAAATCAGGGTTATGACGATAAAGCAGAAGAAGCTGTTTCATTTATATAGGTATAGTTCGAGCTATTTGAACTTGGTTGGGTACATTTTAAAACAATACGAAGCAGTAATTTAATGCAGAAACTAACGGCAATACATTATATTCCATACAGACAATTACACATATAATATAGCAACTCATATGATTCTATGATTGAATAGTAGATTAAAATATATGTGTTTTCATATAATTTTCTACAATTTTTTTTTTAATCAGTATGGTTTGACATAAGCAGACGAACTTTAGGTTTGAACATCTTTTTTTTACTTCATATCTTTATGAGAGATTTTACTTACCATGCTGGAAAACATTCCTAGTTTCAATGAAATTTTTAGTTCGATGTTTTTTCCTTTGCAAATTTAATATATTGTAAATACCCTTTTTTTTATATATAAATTCAATAAACGTTATTTTACACAGTGATATAATTTGTTGATACGATTATTTCTGCTCGGTTGGTTGGTTGTATTCAGATTATCTGGCGCCGTCAGCAACACGAGGGCTATAATGCGCCGAAACATTCGTCATTAGACAAGCCAACATACATTTACAAACATCCATGCCAACACGGGACTCGAACCCGCAACCTCGCGGTCTAGAAGCTAGCACGCTAACCACTATACCGTTCGGTCGGCTTATTTCTGCTCGGAAAGCGCAGTTACGAAATTTTGAGTCATCTATCAATTTTAGGAGCTATTTTATTTTTAAAAAAACTTTTATTTTACACACACACATACACGAACAATTCCGAGCAAATGATGACAATAGCACGCGACTATTTTGAAGTTGCAAAATTTTTATCTCAAAATGCAAACGAGAATAATAAATTACAAAATCATTTGAAGTACGAACGACCTTCTGTATTACCAGTAGTAACATATGAATTGTTCATGTTAGTAAAAAGGCTCTACATCTCTTGAAACAATGGTATTTTTTGGTGCTGGCTGGTATACAGTTTTAGCACTTGGAAGCAAATAAAGCCTCTTTTGGTAAACTGATAGAAACATCAAGATGGGCATAGACATTAACGCAAAACTGCACAGGGAAGAAAATATCTAGGATGTACAAAATTTTGCAGCTGCATGAAGTACTTACTGGTGAGAGCATAACAGGATTGAACATATGCAGAATTGGATGGGTTTAGTGTGCCTTGCAAAAGTCACCAAAAAGGTTTCACCGAGTTTTGCTGTTGTATAGTGTTTTTGAAGTTTGCTTTTCAAGGTTTAGAAGTGTTTTGAGAATCTTTGAGTTAAGGAACTTCACAAAGGTTGATTTAACGAATAAAATGAGGTAAAACTGTGTATTTTTTAGTTTTTGGATTTACTAGTTTCGTGATCGGGTAACTCATATCATTGGCATCATGTGTGGTTCACTTTTTTAAGTTGAAGTACAACTTACTTTATGTTTTTTACCATCGTGGTAAGCTCAGATGTGTTATCTGCATTTTGTTTTTTGAAAAATTGGGTTATTGTTACCAGATGGTTTCCTGTAATTTTTTCTACGTAATGGTTAAGTTTAATCGTAATATCTGCAAAGAAAATGTTGATAAAATTACCAAGTACGTTAATAAGTTAGCATCAACTATATGAATCTATTAAACTTTAAACCACCATTTCTTATTTTGATCTCAGTAGTAGATACCATTTCAGTGTTAAACACTTCAATAAAATAATTAATGATATTCTGACATAAAAGGTGTAATAGTGTTCATATACTTGTAAAGATACTTAATTCGTATTAAATGCATCTAGTTTCTTAAATCATAGTAATAGTTTGTATTGCACTAAGTTTCCATGATCTTTTCGTTTTCTTATTAGTTTGAAAGGTAAATCTATGTAAGAAAGTATTTTAGAGATAGTAGTAAGCGATAAATTCTGAGACTTAAGAATTGCATTGTTTGGTTTATGCAAACATGGGTAAAATTTAGTCTTCTAAATTTGAGCAACATTACATGATTAGTGAACTTATTATAGATGAGATAACATTTTTGTTTTTTCCACAGTTTGGTATGGGGCATATAGATTTCACCTTTGAATTTTTTTTAAGCTTTTACTTTTCCTTAGGAATTCAGAAATTCTGTAAGAACTAATGAGTTTTTAATGCAGTATCTAATAACTAATACGTAAGTGTAGGCGTTAAAATACAAGACGATACATTTGATGAGCTTACTTTGAGAGAATTGCTAAAAATTCTCAGTCTATGGTATTAAAGTACTAATATTCTATGAGTGTTTGAATTTCTATATGGTAATGTTTCTGTGTTTCTTGTAGTATTTGTAGTCATAATAGAGAAATATACGTAATTTTTTCTTTATGCATATATAATATACACTAAAAAACCTGAAATAGTTTCACTTGGTAATTCATCATTTTCCAACATGCAAAATTCCATCTTATTATAGTTCCTTTATTAATAAACATAATGGAATATCTTAAAAGAGAGGAAAACTTCGTATAATGGATACCTACCTTCGAAAAGATAGATATTCCAAAATGCTCTTGTTTGGAAGTACTGAAGACAGATCGACAAAGTTATTGATGATAATGCGAAAAGCATGTTGGAAACCATTTCACCTCTGCCGCTCAAAACCACTTACCTCACACTCCACATGTAGAGTAGGTGCCACGATATTTATTTACCAATATTTCTTTATGTTTATTTTCTGGGAGTTTTGGTCTCTTACGAAAGTGAGCCAAACTGTGAATATTTCTTATTTGTCAAAGAGATGTGTTTTGATGGATGTCACGTTATGAGTCGAAACACACATTACGGAAAGTTAAGACTTTATTAGGTCGAGTTTGACAGTTAAAAATATTCTGATCCACATGACGAACATGGGGATTTGAGATTATGTAATCAGGGTTGAGTTTAAAATTGTTTGTATTTTTTGAAAACATTTCATAAGATTTTATAAATATTTCATAAGTTAATAGAAATTGTGCAAGGTGTGGACGAAAATAAGGAAATACATTTAAAAATTAAGTACTTTGCATGTAAAATAACGCAGAAGCATCTTTATTTTATAAAATACTTTAATACTTCTTTTAAAAGGGCCCATTCAGGTTTTGAATGTTTGTAAGTGGTATATAATACCATTCTTCGCAAAGAAACTAAAATAATTTATTGTGAAGTATAAGGAAGGTCATGTATATCTGTGTTTCTACATATTTATATCGATTCTGAGGTGGGAAACATTGTAATGGTACATCAACATGTTCTTGTAATCAACCTGCATTGCATTACGTCTTCGAATATTGATAAGAACATAATACAGAAGGGAGGACAGAGAGTTTGTATAAGCTTCTCAATACATTAAAGTAGTATAGGAGATGAAAGTAGTAGATACTCTTACATTTTGATCGATAATCAACACAAATAAACGTTATTCTTTTGAACTTTTATCGAACCACCTTGATGACTGTCCCTAACCAAAACACTTTAACTTGAACAACATGATAACTAGATGGATTATTGAGATAAAATTTGACACGTAGCCATTCCATTTATAAAATACTGAAAAATAGTGATATAAGAAATTTTTTAGGAAGGATTTTTTAAAGTATAGAATTTGTTTGAATAGCGTTGAGTATATTAGCAAACGGGAATTATAGTTGAAAGAATTTCACCAATGTTTCAACAAGTGTTGCTTGTAATAAATTTGATTATCATAATGTCTAAGTAACTGCTAAATATTACCAACCTCTCCTTTCATATAAATTCCAAAACCTACAGGTAGATGAATTTGAAAGAAAAAAAAATAATAATTAGATTGATGACTATGAATAGTTTACGGAAAAACTATTTAGAGTTATCAAAACATCTTAAGGGGGTCTAGGACTCAAAATTCTAAAATCTCTATTTTTAGAATTATTTTTTGAAATTTTTTATGCAATAATGTATGATACTTTGAAACTTAAAATATATTTTAAATTTTCAAATTTAAATTTTTTTTTAAACTTTAAAACTTCAAAATTTTGATATTTCCTAAGTTTAATATATCGAAAAACCACTTCATTTTTGTATAAATTTATTTCTTATAATTAATATCGAAAATTGCCTTCATGAGTTTTCAAGAAAGTAATTAGAAAAAATCATAAAAAAAAATATTTTGTGCAAAAACTGTACAAACTCTAAGCTACAAAACCTTTTTTTTTAAAAAAATTATAATAAAAAACCTAAGTCTTAAAGAAAAATTAAAGAAATATATATGAAAAATAGTTGTGGATAGTTTCATAGATTCATAATAAGTTTTTAAGTTATATTAATTTAAACTCAAAAAAGGTACAAAAAGCCATCACTGAGAAAAACAGTTTCAAAGTTTCAAGATAGCATGTCTGAGATACAGTGATGTAACAAAAACTTAAATATTTCAAGTTCTACTAATGATTGAAACAAAATTGTTATGCCATTTTATTTAAAAATATTTGTATTCTTTTTTATAATAATAAAACAGTTTTTGAGAATTTAAAAAATTTTAAGTCCCAGATCCCTTTAAATTCAAAGAAATAAATTAAAATGTCTTGATAATCTTAAATTTATCTGGTTTAAAAACTCTCTAAGTCTGTGTACACAAAAAAAGTACGTCTGCTTTCTCGTGGTTACTGCTACTGTCCAAATTTCCTAAAATTGTGTAATTTTTCTTATCTTATATATTTAAAATTTCAAATAGGTTTTGGAAAAAATATTGAGGCATAAGGTGAATTTTCCAGTAACTATTATTAATTTTATTTGATAATTTCTGTGCAAAATAACCATTTCCAAATAAACCTACATTTAAATGCCTTCAAGGATAAACGGTCTAACCCTGAAAATAGCTTCACCACGATCTTTATCGAATTATGATGTTACCTTCCACAAAATCTAGTAAGTTTTTTAACAATCGAGTGTGACTATTTGTTCTTGATTTTTTTTATGTTTATTTTCCTTGAATTTATTTATGCAATAATTGGAATGTACAAATTTGAGTTGAAAGTATTTAATAAATGTACGTTTTAACGTCAGTATGACTGTTAATTTCAATACTAACTTATATACTGAAAAGTTTAGAAAATTTTAAAAATATGATATTTCCCTTTCTTTGCAAGGTTTATTAATTAAAATTCATATAAAAATTAAGTTTGTGTTTTTCTCAAATCTAAACTCTCATGATTTTTGGGTAACTATAAGCAGAAAATTCAATGTACATGCATATATTCATGAATAGAACACAACAATGAATAATGTTTATAACATTTAATATGAGCTTTCATTGATTAAAATCATGCGGGAATTGTCATATTTTTATTCTCTCTCATATTTCGCTTTAATGCCACTTTCTTCCCTAACTAACATGAACCTTTTTAATTAAAGAATATTTCTGAAACTATTAAATTCTTTGCAGGAATTTCATTTTAGTTTTTTTTTTATCATCCAACTTGGCCTACAAATAGGAGTTCATTCTTCTTTTCTTCAAATTCTACAACTACAAAGTTATTTACTTTTTTCCGCAAACGTTATTTACAACGTCAAAATTTTCCTCAAACTCAGATATCATAAAATTCAAAAATTTCTCCAGTTTTGCACTGTTGGATTCTTTTTGAAGTTGTTTATAAAAACTATAGGAATATTATCAAAATAAAATGTTTGTGCCTAATTTCTCGGATTTCATCTTTTAAATATTGATTTTTTCTACTTCCCTAATATATTTTCAGAGTTTCAATTTAAACAAGTATTACACACATTATCTGGCCAAAAGTATCCGGACACCCCTTAAAAAAGTGGTTCTGGCGAGTGACGCAATTTGATACGTAATTGAAAGCTATAAAAGTGTTGGTAGTGGTTTATCAGATTGTATTTTTGTATTTATGCGTTTGTGAGGCAATGAGTAAGTCGAAGGAGCTTAGTGAGTTTGATCGTGGCAGAATAGAGGGATGCCACCTTTGTGGGAAATCAGTTCGTGGGATTGCGGACATTCTACAAAAGCCTAAATCCACTGTGAGTGATGTAATTGTGAAGTGGAAACGTTGAGGCAGTGAAACGGCAGAAAAACGAACCGGTAGACCGAAAACACTTGGTGAACGCAGCCTCAGAACTCTGGAAAAGGTAGTGAAACAAAATCGCAAGTCCTCGTTGGTGGAAATTTCTCAGGAGTTCCAAAGTTCAACAGGCGTTAGTGTTAGCAGCAGGACAGTCCGTTTAGAGTTAAAAGACTTGGGATTCCATGGTCGTGCAGCCGCTCACAAGCCGAACATCACTCCACAGAATGCAAAGCATCGATTGCAATGGTGTAGAGCTCACCGTCATTGGACTGTGTACATGTGGAAAACTGTTCTTTGGAGTGATGAATCTCGCTTTACAGTCTGGCAGTCGGATGGACGCGTCTGGGTTTGGCGGATGCCCGGCGAACGTTTCTATAGTGACTACATTGTGCCGACTGTTAAGTTTGGTGGTGGAAGCATAATGGTGTGGGGGAGTTTCTCGTGGTTTGGCCTGGGTCCGTTAGTTCCTGTGGTTATAAACGTGAACTCTGAGATGTATGTGGACATTCTGGACAATGCTGCACTCCCAACTCTATGGCAATATTTCGGGGAAGGCCCATTTCTCTTCCAGCAGGATAACTGCTCCATTCACACATCGAGGCTTGCACAGACGTGGTTTGTTGAAATGGGTGTTCAAAAACTGGACTGGTCTTCTCAGAGCCCCGATCAAAATCCAATAGAAAACCTTTGGGACGAATTAGAGCGCAGATTACGTAGCCAGCCAAATCGACCATCTTCACTGCAAGCACTCACTTCAGCTGTGATGGACGCCTGGAAGGCAATTCCTATGGTCACCTATCAAAAATTGGTGGAAAGTCTTCCCAAACGTGTGCAGGCTGTCATCGATGCAAAAGGGGGACCAACATCATATTAATATGTGCCTCAGGACGCTCTAAGTCCATACCACTGGGTGTCCGGATACTTTTGGTCAGATAGTGTATTATCGCATCGAACTAGTACTTTTTTTTATAGTACTATTGAAATTCAAAAGTTTGTAAGATTATCAAAATATACTATTTAGTAACTCTACCTTTCCTTAGCAAAGTGATGGCAGTAAAAAAAAAAAAAAAAAAAAAAAAATAGTCGTGCTAAAAGAAATCCTTATTTTAAGTTTAAGCTATTTTTAGTAAAATAGGATACAGAAGATCATGCTAAACCCTTACGCTAACTGGATTTAATTTAATCGACGAATATTTTCAGAAAAGAACATTTCAAGAGTGTTAAGATCCACTTCCTGTACTTAGTTTAAATCCGTCCTGCTGGCACACATTGAGGAGTGCTATCATTATGCCTTTTTAGAGAAGCTTCTAGTTGCTATTAATCTATTTAAATCCGTAGTTGTTTTATTAGTAAATAGGGTATTGATTAGTATGTATTAATCAGATATTCTATTATAAATATAATAATAATTTCAGTGTAGAAAACAAAATTATGTTTTTACTTTGTAGAATATAAAACTGAACTCATTGCGAAAGCAAAATATTCTGATGAGAAATATATCAAACTCTATTAGTTGTTAGAATGTAATTAAAGTTTATTATTTACCCATTCACCAATCAAATAACAGTTCTAGAGTAGAGAAATTCAAACTTTTCAAATGTACCCTGTGCTAAAATGTATTTCCTCTTCCCAAACGTCAAAAAGTTATCTGATAAAAAAAACACCTTCTTCAAAACGGAATAAAATGAGCATATTTTCTTTTCGAAACAAACATTTGAATTATTACGTTTAAACCAAAAAATCCTCAATAGCCACTTAACAGATTTGTAAATAACTCATTAAATAATTAATCTTCTGGAATAAAACTGATACATATAATTATATTTCGACAAGCTAAACTCGATGATGCTAACAACTTAATTTTGAACACATTGTCACTTACCAGCTTTTTTAATAAAATCATCCTAAATTATCTGATGTGATTAATAAAACTTAAATTATCCCTATTTGTTTTACTTTTTTAAGGCATATATAAGGGGATACGAACTAAGAAGAAATGCGAACTTAAGAAAGTAGAAATAAAATATTTCAAAGATATTGGTATATAATTTTAAATTGCTTACATTTTACCAAATATAATTACCAGATTCAATTTTTTTTTCCATTCAAATACACACTATATTTCTGAATGAGAAACCAATAATCGTTTAGTACCTCTTTCAAACAATATTTTGAAAGAGGTACTAAACGATACGTTGTTTTTTCTGCTGTGAGTATCTTACCATAACAAAAGCACTTTTACAGATCAACTGCGACATCCTAGGAAACAGTTCTTTAATAATATGAGAGAACATATCAATTTTTAAATAACTTCAAAAATGTCAATATGAAATTAAATCTTATGATAAAATAATAAGGATTTTTTATTGTATATTCTATGATTAAAAAACGTAAACTATCGTTGAGTTAAAATGACAGTCCAGTGATTTAGGGGTTGGGTTCGTTTCCAAGAAGACTTATTGGAGAAGATCCTATTTGAGGGGGAAAAAAACACAAAAAAACAGTTAGAAGTAATCTTTATGGAAAACAAATTTTCTGGTCATATGTTTGGAGTAAACTTTCCAGTTTTAGTGATGCTGTATAGAACTGGTATAACTACATTATTTGATCGGCGTTCTGTCTGTTTCCATCTAAAACTACAAATGCTATACTTATATGCAATATGATAAATGAAAGGTCTCATTAGAACCAGAAAGCGGAAGTACCAGAAAACACTTCAAGAAGTACATTTAAAAGTTTTACACTTGCTACATGTACTGCATTTACTATAACTTATCAAATTTTATTTTACAAATACATTGCAAAGCGACGCAATAGCTCGAAATCTTAACAATCGGATCTAAAAGGGTGCTAGGATATTTAGAAATATATTCTCCATATTTATTTGTATGTGTTGCTAAAGAGGGAGAAATAAATACTTTACAAGATGAAACTGTACGAATAAGTGAGAATAAAAAAAAAATCTGTGAATGTAGCTTAGTCTTTGTAAATTTTCAAATGTATCCTTGAAGGTTCATGCTGTTTAACTACAAAACAAACAATTGAATAGCTACTTTTTCAAAAAATATCTTAACATCCCTTTTACAATTCTGTAAATAACTCATTAAATAATTAGCCTGTTGGAATAAAACTATTCCATGTAATTATATTTCCACAAGCTAAACTCAAAGATACCAATAACTTAAATTAAACATTTTGTAGCTTGCCAGATTGTGCATAAAATAATCCTTTCTTATCTGACGTGATTGTTAAAACTTAAATAATTGACATTTGTTTTTCTTATTTTAAGGTATATACATATTGGAGTGACTTTTTTAGTTATAAAGATGTATATTTAGCTTATTTTCATTTCACTAACAAGGAAAAAAAATTTACATTTAACTTTTTAAACAACAGGATATCAAGTTTTCCAACTATTCCGGGTAAAAGTTTTTCATTATCGTTGTTTTTATGCTTTGACCAAAAACTAGAAAGTCACACATCATTATAACATTTTTCTAGCCTTAAAATGTCACAATTGTTTATTAAAATACTCTGTTCAGAACACTTTCCACTTATAAATAAAAAATTAAACACTATTAGAACTAAGCAAAACCATCACATCTGACGATTCATGTAGTTAGTTGCCACCACCTTAATTATTTGCCACAGAATAATCAACTTTATAAAAATATTTTTCTTTTTATACAAATGAGTTAATTAGCGCGTAATGATGTGGTTAAGAAATGAAAAGTTTTTTTGTTGGTGGTTATTTTGGGAATTAAAAAATGACGGTGGCTTTCTTGATAGCATCATGAGTTTTAATAACGTTTCCATGATTTATGTTACTTTCATTAAAATTCAGAAAAAATAATTACATTAATTACGAAGCGTGTAAAATGAGGAGGATTCAATTTCAGAGTTAGGAAGAAAGAAAGTTTATTAATTTTATAATTGTTGTGGAGAAATTGTTTTTAAATGAAAAAGATGAAAATTGCATTTTGGAATATGAAACACACGGAATTATTCTGGAAAATTTAAAAAAAAAAAATCAGTGTTTGGCTCAATGTAAGTTTCTTACGTTTAGTTTAAGGATTTAGTAAGAAAAATCTGTATTTTATCAGTATCTAATTAACGAAAGAAAGCTAAATTAAAACAAAAATCCGTATACATTTTTTTAATTCAGCTTAAGTATTTCTACAATTTGCTTAACTGTTTTTCAAATATGAAAACTTTTCATTTCAGTTTTGATCTTAAAATAGAATTTTCAGAAAGTAAGTAGGATTTAAATTTATTGTGAGTAATAGTACTGAGTAAAGTATAAAAATTAATTTATTTTGAATCGAAGACTTTTGTAGCATGAATTTTGAGCATCAACATTTATATTATTTATTCTAAGTAAAAAAACTTGTTCATTAATACGATTTGATCTAATTATACATTTAATGTAATTCTATTCAGTCTTAAAATCAACACATTCATTTACAAACCAAACTTCCATCGAATGGGAAGAATTCACAAACGATACATATTTTTCCTGATCTAAAATCGATAAGTAGCTACATTCACACAACTTTTGTTGAGGTGTACGTAAAGAATCGATTTTTAGAGTTGAATTCTAGATAAGATAAAGGGGAAGAAAGAATCGAATGGATTTTTTTACGGCAAAAAACCTCGATATCTGAAAAAAAGTGGAATTTTCCATTAGGTTTGGCATTGGAAATAAATATCATTAAAAATGAAAAGAGCAAATTCTTTGGAAAACGTAATGCGAAATTAAGCGTAAAAAAGAATAATCGGTTAACAGCATTTATAATATCCTCACTGTAAATCGTAGTGTGTGTGCCATTTTTTAAACACATTCCGATCAGAAGCATAAATAATAAAATTAATCGATTTCCTACGAAATATTACCACCACTGCAGGGAATTTGCATATTTCTAAGCCCAAAATGCATTTTGTTTTAATCAAATTTTAATTACATTCCGAAAACGTGTCTTAGCCATCTGCGTAGGATCAAAATATGTACTTAGAAAAATCCAGGTTTGATTAAATTCCTCAGAAGCGTTTATAAATTAAATTAGATTTAGTTTTCTTGTAATAGATTTGTTTTTGAATACTCAAAGTTTCTGCTAAAGATAAAAATTATTAAAAAATAAAATTTTAAAAGTATACATATTTTACTTTTAATAAATACATATTGTGAAACGAGAAATTTCTTGACTAAGCTAATTTGCGTAAAAACAATGAAGTTAAGACTACAATTTCTTGATTTATATTAATTACAGATAATTTTAGTGTATAATTGAAGATATTTTCCTTTCAACCTATCACAAAATGGGTTTACTTGTACTTGTATTCTCAATTGCTAACAATTTTCATTATACATTGTAATCATCGACAATCACTAGACCGTAGCTTATACTTCTTATCGCTTAAGATTTGTTATTAAACGATTACTTTAAATAAAGTATTATTTAACTATTAAATGATGAAATATTTAGCTACATATCGCATATTAGTATTAATAACTTATTAGCTATTTAATAGAAATTCCCTATATGTTTTAAGGCTTATTTTTGTAAATATTTTTTTGTTGCGGTCCTGATAAGGTGCTGTTCCTGGTAATAAATAAGAAAATAAAGCGTTACCTCTTGTACCTTTTCTCAAAGTTACAAACTTAAAAATTTATTTCAAAGAGTTGCTGAAATATTTTCAAAACTATAAACTTACAAATTTGTTTAAAAGAGTTGTTATAATAATAGACGACTTAGTAAATACCAATATGGAATAACTTGGTATTTTTAAAATAAAATTGTTATTACTCATATAACGCCCCGTTACATTTTGAGAAATGCCACCGTACAGAAAAGTATTTGGATTTAATATTTCAAATTACCAAGCTCGAATTTTTCGCCGCATGAAACTGTTTGAGCAAACTCTTTCTAAAGCCTTTTTCAGGTGACTTCAGAGAAAGTTTTTATGTGACGTTTAAAAATCAAAAGTAGTTTTCTATTCAGCAGGCGAGTTTTCCTATACGTGGATGGACTTTTTTATGGTATGAGGGAAAACAAATAGAACAAAGAGTCTTCTTTGCAGCTCGCAAGAGCAAACAAAAGCGTTTTTGATCTACAATGGTTAGAAATGAGATTTGGAATCTACCATCTTCTGAGATTTGTTTTAAGAATGATTCATTAAACTTTCAAGTACATTTAATTTTGTAATTTTAAAGTTATTTTCTTTTCAATTTTTAAAGTTTAATTTTTTGAAACTTTAATGTGATTTTGGTTTGAATTCTTATGCCACTTATGGTAAAAATTCCTTTAATGATATAAATGACAAAAATACTACTTATAGAGTAATTTTATGGTTGTTTAATTAAGAACCAGGTTAAGCCTAAGAAACAGTATGTAATATTTGTTTTCAATTTTGAGCTTTATCTAGGTGTACGGCAGAGACCAGCCAAATTCACTGCCAGCCATCTTTTAGCGGAAGCCACTCAATCAGTATTTTAACCTTTCATATCTAAGTATTATAGCGTGCCCGAGACCTGAAATTTGTTTTAAGGGTAGATGTTAACCACTTTAGTAAGACCCCTAAGTTTCAAATCTCCAATTATATTGGTTATCGAAATAATGAAATTCGAAAACTGCAGAAAACGATATATATTTTGAAATTCACCCAAAACTCACTTACTGATGATCAAATTACCAAGGTATTTCTAACAAAGCTAGAACTATGAAATTTGGTATGCTTGTGAGGTTTAAAATGAATACAAAGGAAAAAATAAATCTAAATATTGAGATTTTTCCCACCGAATCTCTTAAAGGGGGCAATGTTAAAAAATTTTTAATCTCAATTCTAATACATTTATATTGGGGCTAGAATTATAAAACTTAGAATACTAGTTGGTCTTAGTATATATAAATAGGGGAAAAACTCACCATACGCCGTAAAGCCTCTAAAATCAAGAAATAAAAAAAAAAAAGTGTACTTGGCATTATAAAATCAACTCTTAGCGATATTTTATCGCCTACGAAATGATCACCAATTGTTAAATTTTTCCCCTTTGCCAACTTTTTTTTGTACATCTGAATGAACTATTTATTAAAATAATTTTATATCATCATCATTCGCATTGAATGCATAAGTACGTCATGGACTGCTGTCCGATAAATTTAACTTTCTTAGAAAAATCTTGTGTAATTCTCCGCGAATTGGATGTTTTTGAGAACGCTTTTTAAAACTTCCTAAAACCAAATAATATTTAAAATAGGTAAAGGAGTCGACTAGTTATATAGTTCTCGTAGTTGGCCTCCAACAAGAAGTTTGTCAACTGTCGACTGTGAAATAAGTAGAAAAAAAAAAAAAAAAAAAAAAAAGGGTTTGTGTTTGTCCTTTCAATTCCAGAAAGTTTTCTTGCAAGTTCAAAAATTGTGAACACTAAACATTTTAAAACTAATTATTGTTGTGCAAATAAGTAATAAATTTAAAATTAGTACCTTAAGAAAAGAAGTGAAGTCCTCCTCAAAAAACATTTCTTTAAAAAGACTCCAAGTTCTTAATGCAAGGATAATGCCCGGGAAAAATATTGAGATCGTAAGTAGATCCAAGTTTAGCGTTGTTGTAAATTACGGGCAACGGAAATTAATAAAATTTACTTCTCATAGTCAAAATTCCCCTGCATAGGGCTAAATATCTAGCTACAAAAATGTTTGTGTGACATGACCATTACGCGTCAGTGAACCAGAATACGTAATTGCCAAGTGTCACTAATATTTTTGCAGCTAGATATTTAGGTCTATGCAGGGCAATTTTGACTTTGGAGAAGAAAGTTTTACTAATTTTCATTGCACGTAATTTACAACAACGTTAAACTTGGCTTTACTTTAGATCTCAATACTTTTCATGGCCATAATCATTGCACGAAGAACTTGGCGCATTTTTACAGAAATGTTTTTGTTGGGTTAGTGATATTTGTTTTCAATTTTGAATTTTATTAGTGTTATTTGTTTTAAATTTTGAATTTCATTAGTGCTATTTGTTTTAAATTTTGAATTTTATTTGTATTGTTTTTACTATCCGAAAAAAAATCTTCTTTTTATGTGTTACATTTTTAGTTCTGTTAAAATAATTTTTGTCTTATTGATACAAATTAACTTCTACTTTCACTTTTGAATTGTTATTTAAATATTAGAATTAAACTTCAGAAATCAATGTGCCCCTACAAAATGATATTTGTGGTTGTTTACTGTTAAATGTCTTGAAATATTTAACTATTTTAATTAAAAAAAAAAAGATTTGAATATGTACACTTACCAAATTTTTGCGAGATTGCATAAATGGTTTTTCACAATCCATAAAATATATACCTGATGAAAAATAATTCAAATTTCCTTAAATATATATTTTCGATAACAAATCTAAGTTTTCAAAAGAAAATCTTAAGATAAAAAAACTTAAATTTCCTCAAAAGATTAGCTTTGGATGAGGAAATAACAGAAAAATGTTGATTGCCACAATGCAAAAGAAAATGTTTTAATGGTCCTTTTGTTTTACAAAAACAGTTTTAAAAGTTTGATTTAAGTTAGTTCTTTCATTTTCCCCAACATTTAACCAAGCACACTCACAATATTTACAACATGTCAGACTTTTCATTCCCATGAGCATATAAAAAGTATTTAAAATCGAGGCTGAGTACATAGTTCGAGATTATTTTCTTGTTGTTATGCTTCGTACAGAACTGACATTTTCTTCGTAAAGCTGAGTTTAATTGGCTCGTTAAAAATAGTTTTTGTTGGAATGACTTTTTATTTAACGTTTGCTTAGCAATTTCTTCTCAAAATGCTTATAAATGGCCCTTAATTCTTGATCTTGGTCGCTTCTAATTTTATTTAAAACAGTCGGCGTATTTCTTCTCAATTCACTTCAGTTTTGTAAATTTTTTTTTTAATCGTTTGATGTTTTTCTAAAAAAAGAAGAAAATGAATCTGATAAAGATTTGATTTAAACTAAAATAAATATAAGAGGAAGAAAAAGGTAAAGATAACACGTCAAACATTGGAATTTATTTTGCACTTTCGTTTTTTTTTATAGCATACTTTTTTTAATCACTTGTCATATGTAAGAGTTTTGAATATCTTTTTTCTTATCAAAGCCTTATCACGTAATTAGCATTTTTCGTTGCGCTAGCATCAATCAAGCATGGATCGCAGTTAGCCTTAACGTACCATTTACATAATTGGTTAGACAAAGGAAAGAAACAGAATTTTTTTTTAATTGGCAATGATATTTGCTACGACGTTAATGGGCATACATCAAAACTATAATTGGCAAATTTATAAACAATTTTTGTTTATCTGTTTTACTTAACATTAAATTTATTTAGCTATTGCTATTTTATGGATATTAATGTGTGATTTCCCGTAAAAATGAACAATGTAATTTTTTTTTTTTTTGCTCTTTTACATTACTTTATTACAATGACAGAAAATAATTATAATCACCTTATAAATCAATCTTAAAAACATATTTTGTCGTATTTAAGACGAATATATTTTCAAAATTTTGAAAATTATCAAATTTTTGATGGCATTAGTTTGACTGTTTCGTTTATGCACCTAAGTTTCTACTTTACATGCGCAAAAGCGGAAATTACTTTATTGTTTTAATAAACACTTTAATGTGAAGATCCCGGATCAACAATTTTAATCAATTTCTTACAATATTTCAGGTTTCATCTAGTTTTCCTCTTGCAATTTTAGTTTATTCCTAACAAATGAGATTCCGAGAACCAGATATAATCGAGAATATGATCCTTCTAATTTTCTAAATAAATATATTTTTATATTTTGACGTTTTTAAGTCTAAGTTTAAACTAGACATCAAACACGAAAAATTGTGCAGTGCCCCTCTCTGATAATTCTTTTGTCCAGTAACTTTTATGGCCTTATTATCATACTTTATATAACTAAACTATGATAAATTTAAATTTTTATATATTTTTTAAAATAAGTTTATGTACTATTTGTACGTGATTATAATATCTTAATCTTCGATTTCTTTCCTTCCGTTTGTTTGAAACGCCGTGAAACAAATTTTAAAACGTTTCAACGCAATTCAAAAACTTTGCTCACAAAACTTCGAAACTAATTTATTTTGAAGTGTTAAATAACAAAAATTTATGAAACCTAGTTGTAAAATAAACGTGATTAAAATGCCATTAACTTAAAGAGACGTGTGTGATTTATAATGTATAGAGTGGATGCAGTATTCTCACATGAACGGTACTTTAGAGCGAGATGGCCTACTGAGATCAGCGTCTTTTATATTGGCCCTTTTCAGATTGTTTAAGGAATACAAAAGTATCATGACTCGTAATATAGAACCATTGGAAGTGGTCGGCTTGTTTGCGCTGCTTTCTACATTTCCGATGAGTGAAGACATTATTGGATTTTGGGAACACTTTAGTAGGATGTAATAAAGACATTGGCCTTTTCGAGTCCACACGCCCTGCTATTCTAAAAATATAGGCTTTTGTGCCTTAACTTAAATTAGTCTTAGAATAACTAAGCGAGCAAAGTATGTGATTGTCTTATTAGAATTGTATACATTAGAAATATATGTGCCTATACATGAATGATGCGAAGTACTAAGAATAAATGTTGTAATAATTATAGGCATTTTGAATTAAATGCATTTGTGATTAACCGTAAAGTAATTGTTTTCAAAATTCGTGCATTTGAGTTTCAGCATCCAGCTTAGTATAAATAATATTGAAATTACTCTATACTAAACTTCAACTTAACTAGACATCACTTAGACGGTAGATCGTGACAGTGCTCATAGGTATTTAATCCATTTTGGCGGCGAGAAAGCATAAAGTTCGCCAAACCACAACCCTGTAGAGAACAAAAGGCTATAAGGTTTGGCGAGAATTATGCCTTCACTCCGCCAAAATGGATTAAATACCTATGAGCACTGTCACGATCTACAGTCTAAGTGATGTCTAGTTAAGTTGAAGTTTAGTATAGTGGATATTTAATGGGTTGTATTATTGATGAGAGAGAGAGAGAGAGAGAGAGAGAGAGAGAGAGAGAGAGAGAGAGAGAGAGAGAGAGAGAGAGAGAGAGAGAGAGAGAGAGAGAGAGAGAGAGAGAGAGAGAGAGAGAGAGAGAGAGAGAGAGAGAGAGATGCCATTTCAGGTTTTTACCTTCCCGAGTTGAAAATAATGAAGCGATAATTGAGTGTATTAAGCACTCAAATATGACAGGAATAGTCAGCCGGAATCAGCCGCAAACAAATATTTAAAACTTTTCTAGTTTTAAATTCAATTATAATTAATGGTTAAAAGAAAATTGCCCTATATTGTACTGTAGAATAATTTCTATCATACATGTTGATAATACGAGTCCCTTTTAACAAGCCAAACGAGTAAAAATATTAAATATCAAATTTTTGTAAGTTTTCCAACAAACGTTATACACCGTTGTGACTTCTAAGGAATTTCCTTGTGTGGTCCATTTTAAAATTTGCTGCCAGGTGTAATAACGATTGAAAAAAAGTATAACCTGACGATCATAGGAGAGGGCCCTCAAAAAACTGAATAGGTAAAATAAAGACGAATGCAAGTCTCACAAACCCTTACTCAACTGAACTTTCGAAACAAAAGGTCCACACTCCTTAACTGCTACAGTTCTTCTTGCGAAAGAAAGGACACCTTTTTCTTCTATAAATTTTCGTTTGGCGGGAAGAAGTGGTCTGGATGGAATATTCCCGTGAGTCAATAGATCCCTTTTTCGCCACTCGTCATCGTAGATGGAGTGGGTGAGGGGGGAATCTTTCAGCTGCTGCAAACACCCGCAAGAGTTGAGCAAACAGGGAGCTTCTGCTGATGAGTGTTCGTTTGCTAAAATCAACACGGGAGGTGAGAAATACTCTGCCGAAGTGAAGTGATTGCTTCCATAGAACGTCCTGTTGTTCTTGTAGGGCGGAAATATAAATATTATTGAAACTGGAGCAGTAAGGGAGAATTATGTTAAGGTTTCTGTTCCACAGAGTCTGATGTTAAGTTTTTTTTTATTGCTATAAGAAATAGTGCTCCTTGAATTGAACATAAAGAGTATTGTGTACGTGGGAGTTTTATTTGTAAGATCTAATGTTAATATTTCTATAGTTTTGGTAGGAAAAATTGCATTCGCCTGAAGTGGTTCTTTTTGTGTTATATTTTCTAGTTTAAAATAAAGACTTAATATATAAAGACGTAAATGTCAGTTGGACATTCCGATTAAAAATTATTTAATTTTTTTTTCCAGAAGTAAAATGTCAAGCAATTTCACTCTCTTTATTTAATGGTATGTTGGAGCTTTAATTTCGAAGAAGTGCTCTGAATCTTCTTATTGTTTCATAGAATCCATATTTTTAATAAATATCTGTATGAGTATGCTTTATACCACAAGAATATCCTGAATAATATCTATTTTTCACAATCACATTTACGAAGTTTTGAATCACGGATAGTTTCAAGTTTGTTAATGCACACAATGTTTTCTAAGTCAATTCAGTTCTGGAATAGATTTGCTTTTTTTTTTTTTTTTTTTTTTTTTTTTTTTTTTTTTTTTTGTAAATTGAACTTAACTTTCCCAGCAGTCAATTATGGAGTAGTTTTGAATTTATCTGGGTTATATCTAGTCTCAGATTCTAATGTTTCATATGGTTAACTTGATTGGTCTTAGATTCTAACGTTTCATGTGGATTGAATTAAATAAACATGGCTTAAATTTTAAATATTTTATTTATTTGTGGGTATGCCTTTAAACGAAAATGTGATTAGTTGCGGAGAAATATTAGCTACTAGAAAAATATTTTATCTCTTCTAGAAGGAATGTATTTTTTTTCGAGCTCTTTTCCTATGATTACAAAGTTTTTTTTATCTATTATAAATTTAATTATCCATTGTAATTGAGTTTAGAAATGAACATGTAGTTCAGAAAAATTCTTAGTTTACGAGTATTTGCTTAAAAAGTTGTATACTTTATTAATCTACAGCTTAAAGAACATACATAGAAATATTTTTTTTGTAGAAAAAGTATATTTTTCTTGTATTAATTGTGAAAAAGGATAATAGTATTATCTTTGTACCGTTGGGAGGAAGTATTGGAATTTAAATGCGAAGAAACTTTAATTTATTTGAGTCCTAATCGCATTTTTTAAATATTTTATTTGCAGCAGTTGTACCGGAAAAAGTTATATAAGCTTCATGCTTATAAATTAAAAACAAATATTTTTGAAGAATAAAATCGTCTATTCAAATTTTTACATTTTCTTTATCTCAGTATATATTCTCAAATATCTCGTATTTAGTGTTCGTAAATAATGTAATACGTATATAAAAAACGAAATGTCTTAAATAAACCAAACTTATATTTAAATCAATCATAAGATTGAAGGTTAGTAAGTTTTAAATCCTTTATATTAACTTCGATTTTTTGTGTGTGGGTGTGTATGTTGCTGACGCTTACTTACTGTAATCCTATTGGGCTGAAACTTTGCAGATAGATTCGATTTCGATGACAATGCATTTTATCAACTTTTTGGAGTTGTCACTGTCACTAAATGGTAGCTTTACGGAATACTAGTAAACCAACTTGCAGTCATTCAATCGCGCAGAAATCACATTTAGCCGAACTCTTCCCTGTTGCCAGAATTGGTTTAATTAGAAGAAATAAAAGATAATTGGATATGAATGCATAAATTCATTATAGATTGAAGTCCAGTCAATTAACTTTTCTTTGCATAGTAACACCGTAAGTGAAATAATTTTAACTGATCATTTTTGAAATTCTTTCCTGTTGTCAAAATTGATTTAATAGATAAATAATAAAATTGTTTCAATCAAATTAAATAAAACATAATTAAATGTGAATGCGTAAATTCCCATTTATTTCTAACATATAGATTTTGGTGAGTAGTTTACCACACATTTTGCTAATAAAGATATTTTTAATATTTAAAATAAGATGCAAACACTAAGCACACGCTCACAAAAGAATCGATGCTATGGTAATGAATATAAAAATTGGCAAAGCACGTAAGTGATCTATATTGAAAACTTTTTTTATGGGTTATATTATTTAAATGTAGTTTTCTAAAAAAAAAGTTAATAAACTAAGCAAACAATATCTAAAAAAAAAAAAAAAAATATATATATATATATATATATATATATATATATATATAAACATAAACATACATATTGAATATTGATTAAGAATTATATGCGATGCATAACTAATAAAAGAAAGTTAAGATTTCTTTGATGTTCACATATTTTCAAGCAGTTTGGGTTTCGGAATATTAGTTTCACTTATGGAATAATTTTTCTTGCACCCTTTTAATGTATCATAAGAACAAAGTTATCCCAAACTAAATCATCAATTGCCTAGTTTCTAATCCTTTTCGAAAAAAAAAAAAAAAAAAAAAAAAAAAAAATCTTGATCTAATTTGAAAGTATCACAAAGAGAAAAATGTATGCCTCTCTACAGTTAATAATAACACATGCTTTGACAATTAACGGTTTCTGTTATTTTAATGATAATAAAATGCACATTTTCACCCTTACTCACTTGGATTTATGATTTAAAAACCCTATTTTCTTACATTATGTCCATATATTACCCTTAATATAAGCAAATATTACAACTCACCGATACAACAGAGCTGGGAATACTGCATTTATTAATTGGGATAACAGCAACACGCGACCAACTACAAATTCAAATACCACCGCCACTTCCTTAAACGCGTTTGTAACAATACCCCCACAGCATACTATAAATTTCAATAACAACTAATGCACCGACTTCCAACGTAATGAATTCCAGGAAATCTAATAGCAAAAATCCTCCGTATCCATGTTTCTAAAGCATAAAAACAACTCCCCCCTCCTATTAGCATTAGCCCATGTTCGAAAAGACACCAATGGCCGTGTCTTCTGCAGCATCTTTTATGTGTCCAACTCCTCCTTTGAGGAAATAATTATTGTTTCTCTTTGTAGGGAAGAAATAGCACTTGTTATTTGGCTCGTGGCTCATGAAAAATGTATGTCCTGTGTCATTATAGCGCTGGGGTCGTTTTTGATAAATATGGACGACCTTCAGGAGGCTCGTTATTCTTATGGAATATTCTAATTTTGTTTCTCGCCTTTCCGCGAGGCTGCCGAGAGGGTTTTAATATTTTTTTTTCTGTGTCGATTTCCATCTTCTATTCCGGTACGATATAAAATTGCTATCTATATCGAGAGATTCAGTTTTGGAAAATCACTAGGGTAATTTAATGCAGTAAGGGAAACGGCGGGTATTTTTAAATGAAGTTTAGGATCATGGGCGCTTGGGGTTGGATGGTTGAAGAAGACTATTTAATGCCGGGACATGTGAGGGGAAAACTAGTTATGAAGGATGTTGGGAGATGTTAGTTATACATTTGAGAATGTGAATGGGAAAAGTTGTCTGAGGTTTTATGGATGTATATAGTTAAAGGTAAATATATAAATACTTTGGGGTTGTAATAAAGTAAATAACCCAAATTTATGTTTATTAATTCATTAAAACAATATGTTTCCTCAAAACTTTTTATGAATTGAGGATGATGTAATTTAGAAACCTTTATTCTAAATTGATATCAAATGACATATAATATCTATCTATCTATCTATCTATCTATCTATCTATCTATCTATCTATCTATCTATCTATCTATCTATCTATCTATCTATCTATCTATCTATCTATCTATCTATCTATCTATCTATCTATCTATCTATCTATCTATCTATCTATCTATCTATCTATCTATCTATCTATCTATCTATCTATCTATCTATCTATCTATCTATCTATCTATCTATCTATCTATCTATCTATCTATCTATCTATCTATCTATCTATCTATCTATCTATCTATCTATCTATCTATCTATCTATCTATCTATCTATCTATCTATCTATCTATCTATCTATCTATCTATCTATCTATCTATCTATCTATCTATCTATCTATCTATCTATCTATCTATCTATCTATCTATCTATCTATCTATCTATCTATCTATCTATCTATCTATCTATCTATCTATCTATCTATCTATCTATCTATCTATCTATCTATCTATCTATCTATCTATCTATCTATCTATCTATCTATCTATCTATCTATCTATCTATCTATCTATCTATCTATCTATCTATCTATCTATCTATCTATCTATCTATCTATCTATCTATCTATCTATCTATCTATCTATCTATCTATCTATCTATCTATCTATCTATCTATCTATCTATCTATCTATCTATCTATCTATCTATCTATCTATCTATCTATCTATCTATCTATCTATCTATCTATCTATCTATCTATCTATCTATCTATCTATCTATCTATCTATCTATCTATCTATCTATCTATCTATCTATCTATCTATCTATCTATCTATCTATCTATCTATCTATCTATCTATCTATCTATCTATCTATCTATCTATCTATCTATCTATCTATCTATCTATCTATCTATCTATCTATCTATCTATCTATCTATCTATCTATCTATCTATCTATCTATCTATCTATCTATCTATCTATCTATCTATCTATCTATCTATCTATCTATCTATCTATCTATCTATCTATCTATCTATCTATCTATCTATCTATCTATCTATCTATCTATCTATCTATCTATCTATCTATCTATCTATCTATCTATCTATCTATCTATCTATCTATCTATCTATCTATCTATCTATCTATCTATCTATCTATCTATCTATCTATCTATCTATCTATCTATCTATCTATCTATCTATCTATCTATCTATCTATCTATCTATCTATCTATCTATCTATCTATCTATCTATCTATCTATCTATCTATCTATCTATCTATCTATCTATCTATCTATCTATCTATCTATCTATCTATCTATCTATCTATCTATCTATCTATCTATCTATCTATCTATCTATCTATCTATCTATCTATCTATCTATCTATCTATCTATCTATCTATCTATCTATCTATCTATCTATCTATCTATCTATCTATCTATCTATCTATCTATCTATCTATCTATCTATCTATCTATCTATCTATCTATCTATCTATCTATCTATCTATCTATCTATCTATCTATCTATCTATCTATCTATCTATCTATCTATCTATCTATCTATCTATCTATCTATCTATCTATCTATCTATCTATCTATCTATCTATCTATCTATCTATCTATCTATCTATCTATCTATCTATCTATCTATCTATCTATCTATCTATCTATCTATCTATCTATCTATCTATCTATCTATCTATCTATCTATCTATCTATCTATCTATCTATCTATCTATCTATCTATCTATCTATCTATCTATCTATCTATCTATCTATCTATCTATCTATCTATCTATCTATCTATCTATCTATCTATCTATCTATCTATCTATCTATCTATCTATCTATCTATCTATCTATCTATCTATCTATCTATCTATCTATCTATCTATCTATCTATCTATCTATCTATCTATCTATCTATCTATCTATCTATCTATCTATCTATCTATCTATCTATCTATCTATCTATCTATCTATCTATCTATCTATCTATCTATCTATCTATCTATCTATCTATCTATCTATCTATCTATCTATCTATCTATCTATCTATCTATCTATCTATCTATCTATCTATCTATCTATCTATCTATCTATCTATCTATCTATCTATCTATCTATCTATCTATCTATCTATCTATCTATCTATCTATCTATCTATCTATCTATCTATCTATCTATCTATCTATCTATCTATCTATCTATCTATCTATCTATCTATCTATCTATCTATCTATCTATCTATCTATCTATCTATATATTAATTTACTTTACAGTTTTGAAGTAGTTCAATTTAACAAGATTTATAATTTTAAATTTATTGGAAATAATATAATATATATAATATATTTTATTATTATTAAAGCACTATATATCTTTTATTAAAATCTTTATATATTTTATAATTATTAAAACACGATACCTTTTATATTAATTTAAACATTATGCCTTTTACAATTACTAAAAACATAATTGTATAAAAATATTTTTTTTTATTACCTGAAATTTTATATTTCAATATTATTTTTGCATAGAATATCTCAAGCAATACATTTCTTATTTATAATTTTTACAAATGCATTTTCTTTTCTTTGAGGGATACCTTATTATTGTCTTCAATATTTTGAGAGAGAAATTAAAATAAAAAATAAATAAACTCAATTAAGTGTTGTTTCAGTGAGAACAAAGAAGGCTTTTCTTAGGACTTAATCATTTTTGAAATATAATGAAGAACCTTTTGAAACGCAATCATCATTGGAAGTTAATACTTCTGTGTTATTAGTTGAGAAATGGCTCATACTCATCCCTTTGCTTCTGGCTATTTCTTTAGTTTTCTTTCAGTATCATTATATTTCGTTAAAGTTCTTTCACAGCCTTATTATTTCGAAATAGAGATAGGAAAAAGTAGATATGTCTCTGAGGTGCGTTTACTAGTATGAAACTGTTATACGAACAAAGTTTCTTTAAGGTCTCCGAAAAAGACAAACGGCATTGTTAGTGCCAATTTTTAAGCTCGATGTTGATTGTAAAGATTTTTCGAATCGAAGCATTTCACAAATGAAAATATAAAAATATATTATATTTGAAGTAAAGAATTTGTTGTATTCATTTGTCTTTATTTCAAATAAATAAAGGATTTTCCTTTCATTATAAACATTATAACTGGCAGAAAATTCAAAGTTTTTACAACACGACTGATCGTTTTCTCAAGAGAAAGCTACATTAAAAATCCTCTTCCAAAAAATTAATATTTAATGGAAGTATTGCATTCAATGACTTTTTTGCATTTCTAAACGTTTTGAAACCTTCTGAGTATAAAAAAGGCTCTAGAAAATAATAAATATATCTGTGGTCAGCTTAACTCCCGAATGGATAAACCTGTGATGTTTAATTTTTGCATACGGGTTAATGGTTTTCGTCAAAATGGCGCATTATATTGTTCCTTAGATAGCTGCCAATGAAAAATCTTTTTTTCAACAATTTCCAAAAATGCCCAACATAAAATTTTGATCAAAACAGCTGTGATAGCATTTAAATAGAATTTTATGTGTTTTAAAAATCCTCACCCGCGAAATTCCCATAAAAGTTGATAAAAGAGTGAAAAGTAGAAAAATGAGCGTTCTTTATTCAGAGTTATCTTTCACTTACTGTTCACTACTTCATTTCCTCGAAAGCAATACTCTACTAATTATCGTCAAACACATTGCAAATTTCTAAAATTTGGCAGTTTTTTTTTTTATTAATACAATAAGTATCACCAAATATCACTAAACTAGCAATTTTTTGAAAATCCAAAACAATAAATTACAGCAGTATATGTCGAATTTAAATGCAGTGACCAGTATTATAGTGTAATTGAAATTTGTTTGATGTTCCATGACCCTAGTTATATCGGAAAGCATATTTTAATGTTACTTTAAATAAGTAATTGACATAATATTTAGTCTGTTTTGTGAATACATGTTTTTCCATCCGTCCCACTTTTGGATAAGGGGGTTACTAAAATTAAGGCAGTTAATGAAGGTGTAGCATTGAGTTCCAAAAATACTTTTTCGATTTAATTGATAATTACTACATTTCACAACGTCCAGTGTCCATGAAATTAGATTTTAAAAAATGGTCTATATGTCTGCATGAGTATGTATTTGTATGTCTCTGCATATCTATAGAACGGAATAAACTACAATGTTGAAATTCGATATACAAGTCAATGATATTCATGAGAAACAAATTAAGTTTTTGTTTTAGGTAAAAGGTACTTCCGATTGCAAAATTTGAATTTTGAGTGATATTTCAATAAAACGAATTTTAACCAGGTTGATAAATTCCTACTGGTCATTTCCTTTTAGGTATTCTCCATATCTCTTTCAAAGACATTTCAGTAAAAATGTACAAAACGTGTGAAAATTTGAAACACAGAGATATACTCTACAACAAGAGTGAGCAATGGTTTTCCTCAATAGTTAACATCACTATCCAAATTGTCAGTTAATTTGAATCTAAAACCAATGAACAGATGTTTTTCTATATACTTAAATTTGCTTAGAATAAAAAATATGTATTTTGAATTTTTGTTTCTGCTCTAACAGTTTTTATTGATAAATTAATACAAAGGTTTGATCCTCTGTTTGACGTTACATTTCTCAGCCACTACTAGAAATTAATATTTTTGTTTTTAAAACTAATATGACAATATTTGTGAAGTTCGCCAATTTTTTTTTTTTTTTTTTTTTTTTTTTTTTAAATATTTTAATGAAAATATGAAAACCCACAATGTTGAATTACTCCATCATATTCTAACTTCCAAAGAAGAGATTATTCTAATGGACTTCAGGCATGCCGACGTGATGTCAAAGACCAAAGATTATTGACAGCAGTGGGTTTTTAACTGACAACTTGAATTTGAATAAGATAATTTATTTAAAAAGTTATTGCTAAGATTTTGCATTAGTTTCAAATAAAAATAGCATCCTACATAAAGTCATTTCTGAATATCAAAATTACGTTTGTCTAAATTGACTTAATTGTTGTTTAATTTTGGTGTATAAAATTGAAACGTAGAGTGGAAAAAGTTTTGCAGATGAATATTTTCGAAGTAATACATAAACTCTTATTTTTGTTTAAAAAAATATCTTTTACTTATTCTACTGTATTTAAAACTTATTGCTTTAGAATTTGTGTTAAATGTATATTTCCAGAACTTGTTATTTTCTAAACCTCTCTTTCTCACTCGACATCGGTTTCCTACACCTCGACGGATAATGGCACTTTTAAACAAACATTCAATTCGCTCTTACATCTGTCCCAAACTCCTTTTCACATTAAAGAAACGATCAATGCCTTTGTTTATTTGAGGCAAAACTTCAAACAGGGAATTTACTCAAATAGTTTGAACTATTTAAACACCAACATAACTTTGGTTCCACAACGAGTCATTTAAGGAATATGCACGCAACACCAACCTTGGTTCTTCCTTCTATTAAACGTCTTTTAAAGCTGTCAAACTCACACAAAAGTACTTAGGAGGACAATTTCCCATCTTTTAATGACCGGGAAAGACAGGCCACTGGCGTTAATGGCACACAATGCTCAAATTACTAGCGAAGGTCCTGCGTTTGAACCCGTTGTGACAACAAAGGCGATAAAATCGGCGTCGCTTTTATTTTACGAGATAGTCTTACAGAAATTCCTTCTACAAGGTACTAGTTACATCCACTGTTTACAGCAGCTATTCTAGAGTTTACTTAGGATATACCTCGTAACGACCATTAAGCCTTTATTTCAACGCGTTCGGTCATGTCGTATTAGCATAACTTAGAAAGAGTTATGAAATCGAATTAATTTAATTAGAAAAATGGTTATGCCTTTTTAGAATATGAAAGAAAATTTTAACTTTAAGTTAAAATATGTCCTGGTGTTTTATTGAAGGACTCAAAAGCCTTGATTTGTAACTTAGAAAACGTGGTTCCATAAAAGTAAAATATATTGAAGTTCATTAAACTTTCGTACTTACAAGCCTATGCAAATGAAACTACCACATGTCCTCAGTAGTATCAGCCAGCTTTCGCATTAAGTGTTAGAGATTCGTGGAAGTTTTTGATGCTGTTTTCAAAGTGATCACAGCAAGGCTTAGAAATATAAGCCTTTCTAAATGAAGTGAAATAATTAGAGCTTGAGCGATGGGAAATAGTATTTTTTAGATATAGAGAAGAAAAATTGCATCTTTTTATATCAGATTGAAAATGTGTACCATAAAACTGTAATAATTATAGTGGACCCTCAATATTATAACCTGTGACATCAGTTAGAACAGAAAAGACTGTTAGGAAATCTAACAAGCACATAAAATCACTTTATGCGATAGATGTTCGACACTTCATCAACTAATATCTGAATTTCAAGTTAGTCCTTCAAAATATAGCTACCTCAAGACTGAAAAACCCTGTCTTCGTGACAGGCTTTAGGAGCTGATTGCAACTCAAGTATCTCTAAAGTTTCAGATCACTGCTTCTGGGACTTCAGTGGTAAATCAAATAAAGTTGTCTTATAGTCAAATGAATCGAAATTCCTTCTTCACCTACCAACTGTGTGTATGGGATATTTGTCCATTAGGTGAATCTTGGATATCTATGAGAGGAATTATATAGGTCGTTGTATGAAGGAGTTGTAGTTTGTATGTTTTGTCATCGTAATATGTTTATCCTTATCTTTTATATAAGTAAAATGTTTTGCATAATATAATGATCTTACTCTGCCCTCTTAGCTAGACAAGTCAGGGACATAATCAGAAAGACTGGTACATTTTATGATTGTTGGCTTGTACTGGATATGTTATAATTGCTGTCGTAGAATTATACTATTGAGTTGCATGGAGTTGTCCAATTAAATTTTATTTGATGTTTTATGTTGTGAAGAGTTGATACCCGAAGGTCGATGTAGTAGTTAGATTGTTAGCACTGTGTACTGGAGTGCGTTAAGTGGATTTAGACATAGGAGTTACAATAGTGTTCTATACCACGCCTATATCGTTGAAGCTGTAGAATATTAGGAGGGATGTAGAATATAAGGAGATTCACAACAACGCTGTCCAATACCACTCGATATTGGCCAATCCAGACGTGGAACGTTTTATACCAGCCATTGTTATGCATACAGGCCAATCTCGTCCAATTCTGTATATGGATAAAATATAATGGAAATTTTGAAATGTTGGTGAACAGTTTTAAAATTGATAGAATTTATTGATAAAAAAGGACAGAGGACAAGAAATATGTTTAGTGATATTTTTGATAAGTGTATTTAAAGTAAAACACGTATTTTTGAATGATGCTTGAGTTTCGGTCAGAATTGGTCAATCCTTAAGAAACCCTGATTCCGATACTGACCAATATTGTTGTGCTTATTGGGGGAGTGTTCTAAATGTTGCATAGCAAATTTATTATAGTTAATTTGGTGTTACCAAAAGAAGCTTTGATCTAATATGACCCGAAACCAAAAAGTTAAATAAACATATTTTGATTCATTAGGTTATACTTTAATATTTTAAAAATAAAGGCAATGCTCTCAAAGCTTAAATTAGCACAATGTGTTTTTTCTATTCAGCTTATATTGTTTTAATAATTTACTTTATTAAGTGTAAAAAGGTTTTCCTATTACTACACCATTGTAAAACTAAGAACTTTTTATTAATGACCAATTTCACTTGCGATTGGTGGAAAGAGTCTTAGAATTAATTATTTATACAGCAGAAATTTTCAATAGATTGCTGTTATAACTGTAATCGGAGTTACTTTCTCATCTAAAATAAAAGCATTTCATGAAAGAGAGTTCACAAAAATATGTAGATAGTTTACATTAATGTAAGAGATCTAGAGTTTGATACTGAAATGTGGATTTTGAGTTACTCGTAAGTGAAAGTAATAAAAATGGAGAGTACGTTGCAGTTTTAAATAAACTTGAGTGATACTTTTGCAAATGAAATGGAGTTCTAAAAGAGTTTTTTTTTTAAATAAAACTATGGAAAAGAAATCTTGTATTTGAGGATTAATTTTCTTCCTGATGTTGTTATAGCAATATTAATCAATAATACTTTTCACATTTAAAATAGATTTTTTCTCTCCAATAGGTAATATTCTTATTTTTTAAAATAAATCAGTATTAAAAAAATATAATATCACAACAAATTCATGAATTTATTTTTTAAATTTCCAATATTTTTTCTAAATAATTAACGTTTATGTAATTTTGGTAATCATTTTACTTTACACAAAGCATTAATGGAGAGAGGATCTTAAATATGGGCTAAGGCTTTCTGTATTTTCGATCAACATTCTGATCAACACTCACAGATAAAATTACAAGTGCTATAGACACGTGCGATTGGTCAAACGAAAGGTCTTGGCGAAACGAGTTCCCCAAATTCAACCAGAAGTACCGGAAACAGCAAATGGATGCAAATTTGCGATTCCTTAAGCCTAAACTAAAAATGCTACAGCCATGAGTCCTATATCAATTAAAAGATCACTATATGGTTTATAGGATTAGGTAAAGTTCAGCCGGGAGTTCTAATCGAATGTGATTTAAATTATGAGTGGAAGAATGCATAGCATAATAAATTTATGGATAGAGTGATATTGAAACGGAACTAGAATATTCCTTGAGAAGTTTTTTCATTCAGTATTTGTTGCTAAACTCTCCAACTTGGCGAGAATCTTTTATACCCCCTTCCCCCTTCTCCTACTTCTAATTAGTCAAAAGTTTTGTTTTCAGATTTTGTCAAACTTTACAGTGGAAGTTTTTAGGTAAATATATCCAAATTGTATGAACTTGGTATATAGACAATGTACCGCTGTAAATAACAAGTGTATAGGCGGTTTTCAAATAGTTTTGTTTTTGTATTTTATTTTAATATTTAAATTTTAATGTTAATAGCTACCTTTTTTATTTATGTTAATGTAATTCATTATTTTCGTAACTCTTTATTAAAATAATGCTCTACTTCACAAGTAAATTATCATGAATGAATTTTTTTATGATTAAAAGGTCTTATAATAATTGACTTGGGTATTACTTTTATCTTCGTAGCCATGCAACTTGGCGATAAATTTTCAGTTGAAGAATAATTTCGTAATCAATTTCTCGAAGCAAATTCTAGATTTCTAGATGGTTGCTATCGCTTCATTACTCTGATTGGATGTAAAACCTATTATTACGATTTTAAACTAGCACCGGAATAGTTTATTCGGGTTTTAGGGTGTGCTTGGGTTTTCTTCCAAAGGCCCTAAATGGTGTCAAAGAGAGTCACAGATGTATAAAGGAAAAGTTCCTTTACTTGCAATCGCAAATTGTAATGACTAACCGCAAGCCTAGAAGCAACGTCAACAAATTAGATTTATAGAAACATATAACGTTACTAAAAAGATAATTTATTTCTATACTTCTTTTTTGCTCTGCTGTAAAACAAAAAAAATTTCACGATATATTTTGTCAAGTTTTTAAAGTTCTGCATTGACCATTCACTCCGAGTATATTTCGAAATCGCGTTCAAATTTGCATTATTTCAAAATACTCAATACTCATGTTAAAAAATTCTTCGATGCCTGTCCTTTTATAGAACAACAATGGATAGAAACTTTTGCGTGCCCATATTTTAAAAATAATCGTCCATCCATTCTTCGAATAATACCTTCTATTCAGTAAATCTACAATGACGATTTGTTTATTCAAGAACTTCGCACTCTAATCTAAAAAAAAATCTAACTCCACTGCCGAATAAATTTAACTACTAGGTACTCTTCCGGTCATGTGATCATCACACTATCATCCCCATCTATTTTCTCTAGTAGCAGAGTGTGCCTCCGTGTCTGCAGACTGAATCCAGATGATTTATCTCTTGGCGCATTCGTCATCCAGAAGGTCTCTCATATACGTGTCTGCTCTCCTTTTCTACTGTTCGGATGCCTTCTTCTATTATGTAAATGCGGCACCGGAAAACAAAGAATGTATTAAGCGACGTTTGACTGTGATAGATGTGCTCATCGAACGAACTTCGAGACCGCTTTTCATCAAGAGTTGCAAGACTTGAGATCCTTTGCTGTTGCTGAGGTTCTTGTTTCTGGCGCACTTTAGTGCAGTGTTGGATTGAAGAGGTTTTATTATGGTAATAGTTAGTTTTTGATTGACTGTGGTTGTTAATTTAATTATGATGGATGGTTAAAAATATGATTGGTTTTATCTACTTTGCTTCGTGTGATTTTACAAGATGATCCAAAAGTAAGAGATAATTTAAAAATAGATAATTCTTGATCATTTGAAAACAATACGATGAGCTTTTAATTGAAATGTCCAGGAAAAATAAATTCCCACACAAAGTGAAAAATAATTATTTTTTTTATTAATAGATGGCGTTTTCCATCAAAACATTTTCAGACTGTACCATCAACTCAAATCGCAAAAAGTAAATACTCAAAAAATTGCTGTCGGTTCATGAAAAAAACTATTTTTTTTAATGAAAAACCTGATTATTTATAATAAAACCTCATCGTCCCACTGATGTTCATGGATTATCAATTTTTTAAATGCCCTACTACTTTTCGATTAGTCTGTACTCAGAAAACAATGTATGCTTAAGTGTTTTATTAATAGAATAAGAGGGGATGACATTGAGTACATGTTGCCGTGTATATTTTCATCAATTCTGTGTCTCAGTCCAAGTCGGAATTTGATGAATTTTGTTTTATTTAAATTATGTCTTAAATGTTCGTTTTCTATCGAATTAAAACATCGTAATTCTCTTAAAAACATTTGAAACCATTTATAGATAATTATAATTTGACGTTATGTGGAGTTTCTCATTTAAAGTTGCTCAATTGCGCCCGTTTGACTTGGAGGTACTCAAGTCATTCTTCAAACTCGGCATGAAAGCAATAGGAAAGGAAAGGAAAGGAAAATAACGTTGAAAGAATAACACCGATTGAGAAATTTTTGACTTAGCGTCATTTTATTTGCATAACGTTATTACTAAACCTTACTTTTAAATAAATACTTTTAATAATACTTTTAAATAAATTCATAGACATGAAACTTGTATATAAAAATATACTGGTTTCTTCCATCGCACTTGAACTACTTTTCAAAAAAAAAAAAAAAAAAAAAAAAAAAACGTAACTATGGTTTGAAAGTGAAATAATAACTTGAGTTTACTTTATCCGCATTCAGGAAAGGCGTTCGGATGAAATATGGCGTTCGCTCATTCAGAAAATTCGGTGAGTTTGGACCGAGTTCGATATGAGGACTGGTTGACCGAATCTAGTGACGTAACTCGACTATGATGGATGACGACACGCGCTACGTCAGCAAATGGCACTCTTGTCACGTGACATCGGGCAATGACAACTCGCCCTTTGATGAATGGCTCTCGAGCCAAAAGATT
Source organism: Linyphia triangularis (assembly GCA_963978545.1). Classification (NCBI taxonomy): domain Eukaryota; kingdom Metazoa; phylum Arthropoda; class Arachnida; order Araneae; family Linyphiidae; genus Linyphia; species Linyphia triangularis. Next base: position 77,041,318 of record OZ021724.1, on the reverse strand, counting down.
TTTTGCCTTTTTCTAGGTGCGATCATCCACACAGAATCTCAAATATTTCTAGCGCTCCTCACTGGAATGTCGACCTTTTTTTTTCCCTCATCGAAGTTTTTTTTTAAGGCTACTATGGGAAGTTTTGAGAATGCTTTTTAGGTTTCGAGAACATTTGTCTGAACTAAGAGAAAAGTTCATTTAGAACAATTCCGGGAAGTACTTTAGAGAATGGAATTGAGTTTTAAAACTGCACTTACACTATGCAAAAAACAACAACAACATCTTTTACTTTTATGGCAATGTGTCATGCAATTTTTTTTCAATAATAAATTCAGGGCCCGGGAAAAAATATTTTATGGCAACTTTGTGTTAGACTGAGTTGAAAAATAAAAGAATTTGCGATAATTTAAATTGCGTGCTATAACATTACAATAGCATTGTGAAGCAAGGAGATGCTTTAAAAAAAATTATCGATTTTAATATCTCTCAAACTACAAAAAAAAAAAAAAAAAAAAAAATAATAATAATAATTGGTAGGTATATTATAAGTGTAAACATTTTGAAATATTTTAATTTTTTTTTTCAAAAATTACTTTGATTTTTAGGAAAATTTTCCTATTATTCTTATTAGGAAAAATGCGTATTTCGCTCCTTCCTAAAATATAAGGAGATGTTTCTATTTGTGACAATTTATCTCCCCGCCCTAATACTCACCTTTTTCTTCTTAAAGTGATTCCTGTTTTATTTGGTACTGACATTTGGTTTTAAGGACGCGATGCGGTTTCCTTGACATTGTATGTGTTCTATCTTATCCATGACTCACATTATCTACAATTCGAAGTCCTAGGAGCTTCTGTCACTGATTTTATAACCCACTAAATAGTTTGGGTGTTAGAGGCAGTTGTAGAATTAGAGAGCATTTACAGAGCATGCAAATAACCAATTTTTTAGAGGAAATAGGTTGAAATTACTTTTTATCAACTCAAGACGAAAGCTATTTTTGTTAAGCAAGTTTGTAAAAGAAAGAATGAATGAAGTGATGTCTGTTAAATTTTAAATTTAGTTAGTAAAATAATATTGTGGAATGACATTATTTACTGAAAAAAGTATTTAAATAAAATTACATTGCAAATCAGATCTAGCATCAAATTGAAAAAAAGTTTAATATTATTTAATAACTGAAACCGTCTTTTGCAGGATCGATATTTTCATACATTTTCTTCATAGTCTTCTTTAAACGACATAAATGTTTTAAAATTTAAATAACTTATTTATAGTAGAAAACACTTTTGGAGTTAAAACTTCGTAACTGAAAAAACTTCTTAAGACATAATTTTAGCTTCTTACCAACAAGCCATGCAAATGCTCTGCCCGTACTTCCAGTGTCAACATTCCAGAGAAAACTACAAAAACTACAAATACTAGATACTCGACCAATACGCTTAAAAAAAAAAAAAAAGTCTCGACGAGGCGAGTTTCTATACCAAAATTCGACCTAATCTACGGGACATGGCAACTAGAAGTCAATTTCCCTATAATTACTAACTATAAATGATACTGACATGAACCACATTTGTTTGAAGGTCCCGAAAATGTTAGTAGATTACACAAAATGCAAATTTTGACTGCAAGTAGACATATTGCATTGGAAACTGGATATTCGGTGGCGTTTACTCCCTAAACTATTCAATTTGAAGATATTATTTTTTTTTAAATTAATGTTCCTAATTGATAGGGTTTTTGTCATTTGTTATCTTCTTCAACAGTGGAAAGTTTTAATTATGAATTGTATTAAAATTGTCCATGATTGGTATCTGGGCTCGATGTACAAAAATTGTATAGGATCTAATTTTTATTGACACAGGACGCCATAATCCAAATTGTTCTTACTCTTTTATTATTATGTGAATGCAAAAATTAATTTGGTATATAAAATTTTTTTGGGGCTGATATGGCATTTTAAGTTTTCTATTAATAGAAATTTTATGATTTTAATATGTTTTAAGTGTCATATTGATCATGTGGTAACAGAAACTATTTAACTTATTAGAAGATGATTATATATATATATATGCATTTGTTTTATATATTTAATCAATTTCTATTTTTGTAATGAGTTTGCAAACGTACTAATTTCAAACTGGAAGTTGAATTGAAGAAATTCTCTATAACATAAAATACTAGTTAGCTTGAAGTTTATAGAAAGGATTCTTAAACCTTAGCGAAGCTGCAAAGAATTGAAAAATGATTCACAAATGTCAGATATTTTCTTTTGATTGATGGGCTCTTTGTCTGGATTCACATATTTAACGCTCGTTTTTCATTTAAGCTAAAAATGAAGATTTATCGAGTTTCTCAGAAAATGTCATTTTCTGTAATTCATTCGTTTTAACATTACACCATCGAAACTGCATAAAATAATTAAAATATACTTAATTTACAAGTAATAGCGATTTTAAATTGGTATAATTTATTTCATTGTGAACCTCGTAGAGAATCGTTAAACTAAAGTTTTCTTCCATTGAACATGTTCATGTAAATGTTTTTATATTCAGTATTTCTTTACTCTTTATGTTTTCTGAAGTTGCAATTCTCTATAGAACAGTAACTCATAAAAGACCTTTGTTTTCGTAGCAATAACAACTTTATTACTGATCACTTCTTATTTGAAATCATTTGGCGTAATTTTACATTTGCATTTTTAATTAAAAAACTGTTATAGTTTTTAAAGTTAGCTATATTTTTAGCAAATTTTTTTCACAAATATTGCTAATTTGGTGAACTTTGCGACATTTTAGGCACTAAAGTACTTTTAATTTCTTGTTTAGTCTGAAAACCAGTCCTAAACAGGCAGAGGCTCAATTTGTAGTGCTTTATAAACTTATTAATGAAGGTGTCGAGTGATAGACTGGGTATGAATGGACATGCCCACGTTCCCCTGATCTTGATCCTCTTGATTTCTTCTTTCGAGATTACCTTTTGGGATTAAACATAAGTACACAACACGCTTAGTGACTCACTTGGAGATCTTATTATCAGTAGCATTGATGACTCAGACACGATTCCTCAAAAGGAATCTTCAGGAGAGTGTGACAATATCCGATTTGCACGTGTAAGTAACGCAATAAAATCTTGAGACAACACTTAAAATAGTTACTTTGACTTCTGGAAATGAGCAAACAAATGCTAATTATGTACTTTTTTCCTTGTGAATTTCTTGTATTAACTTGGGTATGTTTCTATTATTTCCTGCCTGATTAAAAAGTATAGCGATCCTGGTTTGATTTTTGTGGCATTTGTTATCTCTTTCTTATATTCTCGGTAGAGTTAAGAGACACCATATATTTGGATATTTGTTTACTTTTTTCTCATTAAATTATACAGTGCAAGTTCTGATATTTTCATATTTTTATAATTTTTTTTATGGAAATTTTAACTCAAACTAAAATATTAAGAAGTTAAATTTTTTTTTTTTTACAATTCCTAGCCACCATTAATTTTAATATGATCAGAAAGGATGGAGGGATTACTTTTTTATAATAGATTATTTATAACTTTATATTATACAGAAATAGTTTATATTAATATCCTTTTGTTTACTTTTATTAAATTGTACATTATTTGGGTAGATAATATAATTATTAAGATTTTTTATTAAGAATATTAGTTATGGTAATTTTAGTAAGATATTCACAGGATGCTGTTTTATGTTTATAATATTATGTGTCAGATAAAAGAGTAAAATCCCCAAAAATACTAACAAAACGCCTATCTAACTATTATGTAGGAGACATTCAATGATGACAATGATAATTAAAGTTTAATCTTACGGTTACATACATTGCAACAAGAATTATAAATACTTTTTTAGTCAAGGTATAGTCTAATCTCTCTTCATTCACGTATCAACGGTTGACGCATATAGTTTCAATTTTTTTTTTATTTGCACTGTACAATAGTGACTGGCTTGAGAACACTAGCCAAGCTACCAATTTTTGTTATACCTTACTTTTTTAGCCCTTTTTTTCATTTATAAAAAATACAATAATAAAAACATTTCTATTAATATTAACAAAAACTCATTTATAGTTACTATTAAAGTTTATGTTCAAATCATTGACCCTTAACAATTTACATTAGATATAGGCGAAATAAGTTAACATTTATATCAGAAAGCAGATGTTTTTCATTTTGTGATTCATTCTTTACCGATCAAATGTAGCAGCTGTTCGCTGACAAAAACATAATTATTGGAAACTTTATTCTAATATATTTTTTGCTGGCTTAACTTAAACAGTGTCTTTTTTTAAATTTAATCATGAGTGGTCAATACTGGAGAATGAGCGAATATTAGCACATTTATATAACTCTTCATGTAATTCGAGAAAAATAAAACCCGATACTTATTTAAATATGTGTTTCAATTTAAAATTTATCTTTAATTTTGAGTTTCGTGAAAAGAATAATGTTTTTATGAATTCTTTGCTCTTTGGAAATAAATATTTTATAATCTAATTATCTGTTTGTTCTTTTTTTTCAAATAATACTATTGGGAACTGCAGTATCAGGAATTGAGTTTTTTAATATTTTCCATTTATTTTGTTTATCCATTAAAATTTCTTAGCTACGCTAGTTTAGACATATTAACTCTAATATAATTAAATTTTCAATGATAAATGCATATAATTTATTAGAAAAGGGGATTTTTGATGCTTATTTTTATTAATTAAAAGTCTGAGAACCACAGTTTATTTTCCAAATAGGATGAAAAGCCTGATAAAAACATTCCGCGCCTTTCAAAAATGCAAATGGAATGAAAAAATACAATTTAACTTAAAATTGATTCGAATAAATTTATGAATACCACCACACATTCCGGCATTTCATGAAATATAACTAATTTCTGTAGAATGAAATTTTAATATATTTCTAAAGGCTTTTAAGAGAGTTTTTGATTTTTAACTTATAATTTCAATTCATACCGCTTAAATGAAAGTTGATATTTTTTTCTTTTATTTTATTCATTTGAGAATGCAAAATGAAACATTAATGTAGCAGTGTAAGTTAAGAAATAATGCACTTTTATGTTTCACGGGAGCAACGGATATCCTAATTGCAAAGTTGCGTTTTCCCAGAAGCTGAATTACTTTAAATATTAAATAGAATATTTTTGTTAATGGAACATATCACATGATGAAGAAACTTCCTCTTATTTATTGGCAAATGCTTTTCATATGCTTTTTTAAAGGGTAAGAGGAAAAAAAACCCCACTATTTTCTAATAATTTAGTTAATGGAATCGACTAATGTTTCAAATGATTGTTCTCTGTGAAAGCCTTACATAAAAAATGCAGTACACGAGGAACAAAGGAGAGCCCATTTCGTATAAATAAACACTAATGTACATTAACAGTGTCTATTGTGTTTAATTAAGCAGCTAGTAGTATAAAATAAAGGTACCTAAAGAGACATATATTACGTCCTGATCAAAGCAATGGTTAATAAGTTAATGTAATAAATATATTAAATAAAGTCTTGCTAAGGGGAATTGTTTCCTGCCTTTATGAAACAAACTGGAACATTCTAATACAGCTAATAATTTGAAATGCGAACATTATATTAATTTATAAAATATTCCCTTTTAAAAATAATGTTCATTGTATTTAGGTGGAAAATAAATAAGTTCTTTATAGTTAGAAGGATTTGCTCCAAAAGACAGATTTGTGGTTTCATACAGCTGTTTCTGTGTATTGCAGTTTGATTTTCTTGTAATAAGGATTTTATCTCTAATGGAAAACAATTTTTGCATAATTTAAAAGAATTATGCACGTTATACTCTTTATTACTATATATTATATTTTTTCATGCATTCATAATGCAAAGTTAAAGTAGAAAAAAAAAATTACATTTTTACTTACAAGTGGAATGAGTTGTAATTTAATTCATTTGCTCATTTGTAGCAATTGAAATTTTGTCTTAGTGTTTCAAATTAGGTCAACGTTATTAATAACGGGTTTAATAAATGTAAACATATTGCAATATTAACACACAAATGCTGTATAAAACTGATTGTCCTCAAATGTTTTTTTAGATTTATATATATATCATTATGTATGCTATAGCCTTGCTTGCAATGAATAAATATGCTGTTTTCATGATTTGCTAAACAAGCATGATAACGGATCGAAAATTTCTTTGACATTAAACAAACGTCTCACAGGTCACAATATTAAACATAAATTAAGGTCTCAATTTCTTTAAATGTGATGAATTATGCTATGATAATGATGATTTCTGGTCTTTAATGGCTCATGTATACGTTACCAGTTGGCTTTCCAATTCAGAATGCCAGTTATGTGACGTCAGCGAAGCGATCTTTGCGCCACCTGTCACTTGTCACGGGGGATCATTGGTGATTGGATGATGGAAGTCGCAGGTGCCAGTAAATAAAAATACTTGGATTTACTGGAGCCAGCAGCCTAGTTACATCACATGGCATCACATACTGGCAATCTCAACTGGTACGCTGACTGGTAGAATGTAAATGAGAGTTAAGGATTTTCTTCTGGCAGAAACAGTAAATGGCAGAGATAGAAGTCATACACACATTTATCTTTGCTAAGTAGTTTATTGAAAATAAAATGTGTAAATAATATGCTTTATGTTTCAACGTTTTTCGTATGATATATTTGTTCTAGGAAAAGATTTTCTCGTAATATTAATTTTCAATTATGACCGTAATTCATTTGTAACCAATGGCAAACCTTCTAATACTCATGGATTAAATTCAAAAATGATTTGGTTTAAGAAACTACAAGAAAGAAACCTTTCGAAATTTTTCTTTATTTTTTTCAATCTTTTTTGTATGAAATGTATCGATTTATGGATAATACTTTCTGGATTAACAAGCAAATTTTATTTTCAGTAAGGTGTCTGTTTTTAAATAAGGAAATCATTACAAAAATATTTTTAATTTTATGACTGTAAATTATTTCCAAATTTTCCTTTGTAAAATACTTTTCGAATTGCTTTCTGCATTTTTAACAAAAATATTCTTTTACATTATAATAGATTAGTATGCATGAATGTTCACTCATCTAGGTCTAATTATAGTAAGATATTTCTTTTTAAATAGTTCAAACTAAAAATTATATTTTTAGCTTCATTCCAACACAGTCATTAACATTTTGTTTTCTTAAAAATGGTATGTAAATTAAGTTCTACTTATTAAACTGAAAAAATGTCTTTTCGTAAAAATATGCCAATGCTGGAAAAAATGTATTAAAAAACTGAAATCACTAACGCTCAAAAAGCTGTGCATTGTTGAATAAATTATACTTTCAAAATCTTTAAAACTCTTCTATCAGAATACATAACTGATTACACAAAGACACTTTATCTTTCCATTAGCCCCAAAGACCACGGAAACAACCAACAAATCCTCTTGGAAGTAGTCCCGGAGAAAACAAGAAAGATAGCACTTTTTCCTTCATCTCTGGAAGACAGAAACCATGGATAATCCGCCAGACCTCCCAAATGATTCATGAAGTCCGGACGAAAACAAAATACACTAACTAAATAAATATTAAGCGGATGTCACATTTTCCCTCACATAATTTGTTATCTGGATAACCCCACCCAAAATGAATTCATTTTCCCGCCTAAATAATTGAATCTAAGTCCGATTCTTTTACTTTGCTTTTCTCGAGGAGGTTCCTCCCATGATGACAGATTAGGGGCTGTGCGATCAAAGGCCTCCAGGGATCCACGAATCGTATTGACGCAGAGCTTTTATTTCACGTGGACGGGAATAATGTGCAATCACTCTGTACTTTAAAAGTGTTCTGTACCTTGCATGTTGTATGATGGTGGGCTATTTACTTTTGTATGAAGATGGTGTGGTTGGGTTTAAAGATTTGATCGATGGGAGTGAGTAATGCTGTTGGTAGGATGATCAAGGGTATATGGTCTAGTTCAATGGAAAACAATTTGGCTAAATGGTTTCGAGGCTCTTGTTATGTGTAGATAATAGAAGTTTTCATGATGGTGAGCGGAGCTAAACGATAAAGTACAAGATGACTCATAGTAGCTTTAAGAGTCATGTTTAAGTATTAGTGGGCCTTAAATGGATAATAGCAATTAAATAGCAATATTTCAAATTCCAAACAATACCTAAATAGCAATTTAAGGTATTGTTTGGAATGCGCTAGTAGTACGAAATATAAAACTGAAAGTGAACTGTTAAATTTCGTTTAGTGAAATAAGAATTTGAATATTAATATACAATGGCAACGAACAAGGTTGAAAATGCAAAGGTCTCCCTTATTATTGGATCGTTACCTTTTTTTCTATGATTAAACCGGTACGTTTTGCAGTTTACTTTTGGTTCTGTGTTTGGTCCCATATACAGCACTGGGCATATCCATAATAATGTTCGAAACTAAACAAAATTTACTTTAGGTATTTACTTCGAAATTCTAATGTAACAGTAAGTTATGAATGTTCATTTCTTCAATAAACGGATATAAACATTTATAGTGTTTATAAATTTCAAAATTTGATATGGTATACACTGAGCAATGTTCTTAGAGAAATTCAATAGTAAAGCAAGTCATTAAATCCTCTGCAAAACGTAATTGAGTATGTGTTTGTTTAATAGACTGAAATTTTAAAAATTTTGGGAAAATAAATGTATTCGTAATAATTTTTATCAGATTGGTAGCATTGAAAGTGAACGGTGCCACAAATGAACTTATGGCCATGTTTTTTTTTTGTTTTTTTTAATTCATTCCAGGTGTCTTAGAGTGTCAACACATATCGAAGCACAACATAAAACATTTTTAAAATATCATCTCATCAATAATATTAAATGCTAAAATAGTTTAGAATTATATGGCTCATATTTTAACCTATGTTTAAAATGTTAAAATAAAATGTTTTTTACAAAGAATTTTATAGTATTTTTATTTCATTAACATACTTGTCCCTTTCACAGTTTAAATACTCAAAACTAAACACCACAACCTCAGAGTTTTAGTTAGTAAACACTAATATTTAACTATTTCTGATTATTTTCTTCAAAGAAGAGAATTTCAACGACAACAAGTATTCCCTTTTAACACGTCAGATAACTCAAAATTAAATCATAGATATCAAGATACTCTTCTCAATTCCTGCAACAATATTAAATATATCATCGCCAATCTTCTTCCACGACATCTTTTTCGTCATAAGTTATCATGCCACCATCCAATACTATATGTCACGTGCTCTTTTTATATATCTATGATGGGTCTCATCCCAATAATCTCCCTCCTCTCCCACCTTCCAAGTGACCCCCCCAATCGCCGGAAGTCAGGGTTGCCTCACTTCCGGTCATGTCGAGGAAACGAATGACTACTGGCCACCCTCAATAGCCTCACGCAGACGATATTTTTCCGTCTTCTTTGCAAATAGAGGGTGGCAGCGTCTGGTTCAGCGTCACGCCAAGGAAGTGGACAATTTATAAAGGCAGTTCCTTTTGGTCTGACGTCAGAAGGAGAAGAGAGTGTGGGGTATCAGTATGGGTGTTACTGGAATAAGGTTTTTCTATTAGAAATATAAATGTTTTGTTGTCGTATATTTTTGTGAAGTGGAGGTTGCCCATGGGGTGTGGAATGGAGGGGTATTTGCTCAATACGTTATCTAGATCCTGTAAAATAAGTGTGATCAAAAGCAGCAGAAAATTTGAAAATTCGATAACTTAAAACATTTGAAAGTAGGAAGAGGTGGTATTTTCAGAAATGCTTATAAAATACTGGATTTTTTTCCATGGAAAATATAAATAGTTGATTTTCCTTTTATAAAATGATGGTACTTTGCATAAAAATCTTAAATGATAACAGCCGACAATCTTCTTAAACATAATCGGGTAGTATCTCACAAATACCAACAGCGCCATCCTTTGATGAAGAAATTAACTACATTTTTCCTCTGAAGGAAAATGTTGAGCATTTTTGTTAGAATCGGATCTGCCAATCTCAAATACTCGGGATAACATGATAATTTATTTGTTTGCCTTCTATACATATGAAAGCACAACTTTTTTTGGTAATTAAATTCACTTATTAGGTGTTATTTTTCTAAAAAAAGAATTTATTTGTATTTCAACCTCTTTAATATTTGCATTTTTAACGCAACTTAAACACATAGTATATGTTTCACCTATATAAAAACCTCACATGACTGTGGTGTAAAACTAATATTGGGTTGTTACAGAACTTTCATTCTTCGAAGACGACCCAGTGTTGTTGGCTTACTATTTTTAAAGTTAGCGTCAGCGAAATAACACATCTGCAATTATTTTTATTAACTATCAGTTAAATTACTACACTTTGGTGGTTTAGTTATGTGAAAATTAAATTTACGCTATGGGAGTTCAGTAAAAAACACCATTCACATTCCAGTCAGTATAGATATAGTTGTTTGACCATTGCTAATCAGGCGAAAAGCGGTCTTTGATATGCTTTTCTGCAAATATAATTATTCCACACAAAACTTAATAATAAAAGTTATTATTATAAACGGTTTTCCTAAGAAGTGCTTGTATAATTTAAAATGCATGAAGAATTATGTTAATAAACACATATGCTATGAAGAACTTTATTGAGATGTTTTCGGAACTTTTGATGTGACTTCATTCTTAAATATTGTAATGCATAAAAAAGTTTTTAATATAAATCCCTTTTATGCATTGCCAATTTTTAAATTCATTATCAAAGAGCCGTTTCTGTTGCCAGTGTGTGCTTGATGTTGGCATCTAATTTTAAATATTAGAAACATCTCTACCATCAAGATATGCAGTAAACAACTTTTAAAATTTATTCATTAAAAATTAATGTGAATTTATGCACTCACATCAAAATAGCTTCATTTATTTATTCATTCATTCATTTATTTATTTATTTATTTATTTAATAAAACAATTTTGGAAACAGGAAATAATTTATTCAATGATTGGTTAAATTCTATTACAGCGCGATTGGATGACGAAAAATTGGTTTATTAATATTCTATAAATGAGACCTTTTAGTGACAATGACATCCGCCAAAATTTGATAGAAAGCATTTAATGTCATTGACATCGAATCTATCTAAAAAGTTTCTACCTGAACTTTTCAGATAGATGCGAATTAGGCTTCCGCAGATTTGTCCACCATCGATTTACCCAGCCAACACCCCCCCCCCCCCACTCCAACACACACATACAAAATCTAAGTTAATATAAAAGATTTTAAAATGCTAACCATCAATTTTTTTTTTAAATTTTATTTGGCCTTCTCTGTACTCATACAATGTAATATTTAGAAAATGAATTATACTTTGTCTATTTACTTTCAGAAAAGACTTTCTAACTTTGAAATGACATAACTGCTAAATAGAGAGAAACAGAAAGAAGAGCCAAGTGGTATGGTGAATAGACATACTTTGAATTTAAAATACAGGATGGTAATAAAAAAAATTTGCCGATATATGCACCTCTGGAGGACATTCTGTTTAACGGATCGAGAGGAGATTTGAGGTATAGTTATTTAGAAGTATGATCTTGGGATTTTGTGAAGGGCAACAAAAAGGCACTCACAATTACAGTTATAGTTACGGAAACTCGCAATTTTCGAATAGCAACACCCACTTTTTCCTGTCGCAAAATGCTTAGGGCATGCGAAAACCCCAAAAAGCATTGGAACGGTACATGTCTCACAAAACATGGATGCGTTAGGCATACACAAAAAAACAGCTTTGCGAATGGTCAACAGAAACACGATATGGATACACTGAGGCCGCTTGCCAGATATTCAGCGTAGAAAACTGTTGCAATTGTCTATGATGGTACCTATGGGAACTTGAGTCACTCTCATATGCAAAATTCCGCCGTGCTCCCCGATTGTGTTTTTGCTGGCCACCGCAGAGTTGTTTTTTTTGGTGCGAGCATAAAGCGTCCGTTTTTTGTGATACACGTACCGTTCCAACGCTATTTAGGGTTTTTGCATGCGCTGAGCATTTTTTGAAAGGAAAAAGTACGTATTTCCATTCGAAAATGTCGAGTTTCTGTAGCTATAACCATAACAGTGAGCGCTTTTTATTGCCATTCACAGAATCTCTAGCTCATACATCTAAATAACTATATAACTGAAATCTCATCTTGATCTGTTGAACGGAATGGTAGTTAGAAGTTCATATATCGGCAAAGTTTCTGTATGACCAACCTATACATCAAGGATTAAGCAAAGGCTGCTTTTTTAGCAAAATTACAATGAACTTTCTTAAATGCTAAAATTAGAACATTTGATTTAGTTCTTTTGTTAAAATATTTTAAAACTAAGTTAACAAAGTCGCCATTTTTGTTACCCGAAAATTAGTTAACAATCTCAAAGAACAAATGAACTATTGGCTGAAGAGCGTTGTTCCAGTTGATATTTGGTATAAAATAGTTTTATATTTATATTTAATAATGAATTTTTACTTAAAAAGTTTCTTAATGTTATTTTTGTTTAAAACCCAAAAGAGATGAAACACATATCAAAGTTTGCTAAAAAGAAAATTATGATTTTATATTTTTTGCTCAGGAAATTTTGTACTTCAAATGTATTAAATACACCAGTTTAAAAAAATACTTACACTATTGAAATGTGGCAAGAAATTGTTCTAAAATCATCTGACTATAGCAAAATGGTTTTATAGTTTCCATCATGAAAAAAGCCTTGTAATCTCTTCACTATAGTACAGCTTATAAGGTAACTTTTTCAAAATGCAGTGGTTTTGAAAGACACACTGATGGGTTTTCAGTACCTCTTATTCACCAGTTTTGTGTATGGACATATCCATTCGAATGCATTTGGTCTTCATCTGTAAACCATATGCAGTAAGTACTAAATTAATTTCCATCAATCTGTTTTCCAAACTAGTTTATTTTCCATACCTGTCAATTCAACATACCATTTGCTTCTTCATTTTGTCTCTCATTTATCCACTGTTTTAAGGGAACCGGGGAGGCAAAAAAAATTTAAAAATATCGATTTTCTTTTTGTCCGGAATTATAGACTGAACTTTTGTCTTTAAATAGGTACAAAAGTCAGAAGGTGTTTTGTATGGTGCTGGACTTTTCTAGTGAAGCTAATATCAACAATTTTTATGTTTGTTTATGTTAGTTATTTTCTTTATTTGCGTTTTTCTCTGAAAATATTTTCCATGATTTTCAATAGATTTAAATTGTTCCTTGCGATTTAAAAATTTGTATATTCTTTCAAAATCTTGAGAAATAGTTCCTGTTACTATTTTGAATATCATTAGAAATAGATTTTAAAATCCGAGAGTTTTTCACTATTTTACTTCAGTTTTAGAATTAACTTGTCTCATGAAAAAATAAAAAAATCCTCAGGTAACAGCACATTTTACTTTTAATTCATGAAAGAATGTGTCAAATATCAAAAATCCTGCCCAATTATTTTATCATACATTTAAATAGCCTGGGCAAAAAAAAAAAAAAAAAAAAAAAAAAAAAATTAAACGTAAGGAGCATTTTTTTTTTTTTTTTTTTAATTTTAAATTTTAATGTTGAAATGTTCTAAACTGAGAAATAATTTAAATGAATTTTTGAAATTTAAAATTTACATTTATTATCAAGTCATTAAGTTATATAAAAAAACTTCATGCATTTTGGTACGTAACTTTAAAATGTGTTCCCCTCCCCTGTCACCTTATTCATTTTAAAGTTAGGGATTCCTTTTTGAAAAACCTTGTGCGTAGTATGTATGATTGAATAGTGAGCTTGAAAATTTATGACTGTCTTTGGAGTGGTGCAAGATTCCAGCTTTCTACTATTGGGAACATTAAAATATAATAAAAATATTTCGACACGGAACAAAAGCTGAGCACTTAATTAGAACCTATACCCTAGCACAAAAGTGCATTTTTTTAATTAATATTCTTGGAATGAATTTTGAAAGTAATAGAGCAAATACTGGGTGTCCACAAATTAATCGGGCAATGGAGTTCAAATACATCTGAGTAACTCTTAATAACTAGGCCTTATAAACCATTCTTTTTCCACAATTTATTTGTGTTCACCATGTATATATGCAAAGAAATTGTTTATTATGCCTTGTTATTAAGAGTTATACAGATCTATTTGAAATCTTTTGCCTAACTATTATGTGAATAAACTGTTAATTTAGTTTAATTACTAACAGGTCTAACATACAATTTTTAAGAACACGGAAGGCTAGAAAATATGTTTTGGAATGTTTTTGACGTGTTTAGTAAAAAAAAAAAAAAAAAATAATCATATTCTGGAACAATGTTCAAGTTTCGACCCGAATTGACCAATCATCAAGAACCCTGTTTAAGATATTGAACTATAATGTTGAGCTAACTGGGATGAGAAGTAAGTAATACATTGGAAAGAATTACAAAATACGGAATATGGTAAAGTTCATAAATATTAAGGTGCGTGTACAACTCATCAGAATTATGGAAGTTTTTTAAATAAAAAGCGTTGTATATGCAAATAAATTCACATAGAATATGTTTATAGAATTTAATAAAAAAATTATTCAACTTTTTTTTTTCTTTTCTGAAAAAAACTTATTGTACTTTTAAGGTGAAGTAGTTTAACAAAATACAAACAATTCTTGTTTGTTTTATTTTTGCGTGGATTTACTGAAGTAAATACCGCAAATAAGGACGGCTCTTATAATAACTGTCAAGCATTTTCATATACTATAGAAGGAAACCAGGAAAATATGTACCATTCATCTAAACAAGTGGAATAAGAATTCTTTCAAAATCAGTATCCTTCTACCCATTTCAAAAAACATAGTCGCACTGTGATTACATGATCTTATGATGACTGTATTAGTAGACAATGATTTATCTTTATGCTAAGTGTAGGAGTATCGAAATAAAAATAACAAAATAAAATGCATATAGAAAGAAATTTGAATTACGTAATTTATTTACAAATACTATATCGAAAATTTGGTTTTATAACTACATTATATTATAACATATTTATATTATAACTACACTCAAATAAACCTTTTTTGCGAGTAGATGTAAACTTATAATTAAATCATAGAGCGTTTTAAACCCAAAACAACAGCACGCTATCTAATAACATAAGATAAAAAATAATTCTTTTTGAAATTTCAAATTCGCAAGCATCATATGAAACTTATGATTGTATTTGGCTTTTTATCTTCGAAAAACCAGGCATATATAAGTGAATACACAAGTTGCCGCATTATTGAATTAAGCATTCTTAAAAATTAAACAAATAATAATAATAATAAATAAAACCAAAAAAAAAACAACCCCGAACGATTTCTTTTATTTAAAAAAATTTACTCAGGAGATAAGAAAAAAATACCAATTCTCTTAAAGAATGAAAATTCTTCTTCATAAAAGCAGAGATGGGGAGAAGTAAGAAATAAAGAGAACATAAGAGCACGGGCTGTTGCATCCAGACAAATTGAATTCGATAAAAATTAAAATTACTCAGCAAACATAATACAGATCTCTCGGTGTTCTGTTCCTAGGAAATTCTAAAGGGTACCAAGCATTGACTTCGAGTTAAAATATTACATTTTAGGAAATCACTCAACCGTTATTAGATTGTTGAAACTCTGGATTCCAATCAACTGACTAAATATTGATATTTGTTGGGGCTGCTTTCTGCTAGCCTTGTAAATCTTTATATGAAATGATAGCTGATGCATTTCAAATGAAAATATTTCAGGCTACGTTCAAATATTTCCCTAAAACCTCGGTGGAAATTTCCTTTATAATTGATTTTTTTTAAATGAAATTTTAAGCTAATTTGACTTTTGACAAAAAATGTAGTGAAATGGATCTTTTTTTGTTATGGATATCTACTATGATGTGAAATTTCCTTTGCAACTTCTATTACATTTTAGTTAGTCAGTGATTTTGTATTGAACCCAATTGCAGCTTCAAAAATTCGTCTCATAATCTTTATAGTTCCTTGAATGATCCCCTTAGGCAATATTTTTATTGTTACAAACGAAAAATATATTTCAGTTTTCAATACAATAAGCGAACATACTAATTTCTTTTGCAAACAAGTTAACATTTTTATACAATGATGGGTTAAAGAAAGGATGAAATGCTTTTAATTTTGTAAGAAACATAATGAATTGGATAAGGTTATAAGAGTTTTTAGCTTATGAACTATTCTTTAGAATTACTTATTTTTTAACTCATCAGAGAGCTCTGGTACAAAAATAAAGAAGTAGAATTTCAAACGTCTCAAGTTATTGTAATGAGAGTCTGAGGATTAAAGTTTTAATTAAAAGTACTTTGTATTTTACTTTCTATGAAAAACTAAATTGTATTTGTTTCATTGCTTAAAACCTTAAAAAAATAATAAACACTTTAGAAACTGTATTGAGTAAAGAAAATATTTTCTAGAATTTGAATTAAAGTAAATCTTGTTGTTATAATAAATACACCATTTTAAATAAAAAAAAGTCAGCAAATAATTTTCGGAAAAAAAAAAAAAATCGACAAATTCTAAAAATACCTAATAACATTTTGCAGTAATGAGATGCGAATAACTCAGCAATACATTAAATTCTGTTTAGTATATTTTAACTTCATTTGCATTGATAGGACTTATATAAATGGTCTCTGCCAAATAATTCTTTAATAATAATTTTTTATGTATGGCAATTATCCATTCTGCAGATGAATTTCTTCTAATATTTTATATAACTGTAAGTATATCTGTGCTCTCTTAATTATTTTTACAAAATTTAAAGTAAATTTATTATTAACAAAATTTAAAGTAAAACCTAAGTGACAATGTTCCAGATTGATCAAGAAATAGGCTTTTTTAAGCAATTGAGATGTAAAATGTAAGAATGTATGAATAATTGTTATAGTTTCGATATGATCTTAAGTTGTAGTTAATACTTTTTTAAGTTATTGCATTTCCATACGACATAGTTCAAGTAAACTTGAAGTATATTTATCCTCGCATGTGTCCATACTGTAAGAATATATATAATTGTCATCTAATAACATTAAGTAACCGAATTTCACTTCCTTTGTACTTCATTTATTTAAGCAACATGACAGTAAAATTCATATTTCATCCTAAATCTTAATTTTCATATAGTTATTTATATCAGGTGCGTTGCAAAATATGAAACCTCACTTAATTTTTTCAATTTTAACGAACAAATCAAACGTGCATTTAGAAACTAATAAGAGGTGGTTGAATGTACAGTGGACACGTATTACGTGTGAACTGTGATTGGCCAGCTATACAAAACAAAATTTAAATCTCAAGTGTTTATTAATGATGACCTCATTTAGAAAATCTAATCACAATTTGGCACAATTCATTTGTACACAAAAACTCTTCTACTGCAAATGTGTTCTTGCTGTTCGTAAATTCTGAGTGATTTAACTTTTGAGTTTAGCTGAAAAGGAGTCGGCAATAATATGGTTACAATAAAATATCTTACTGAACACGAAAAGGGACAAATAAAAGCTTAAACTTTCCTCTTACTAAGCAATAGCAAAGAAAATTGGATGATCTCCATGTGTGGTAAATAATTTGTTGAAACTCGGATATCAATATGGCAGGAACAAAATAACGTGTAGACCAATTTTATGACCTGTCGGCAAAATAATGTATTAGTAGAATGATTAACATTGACAAAGCAAGTTTATGACATTACTGCACACAAGTCAACACGGCCAAAATTGTAAAATGATGTGAAAAAGTACCCCCCCCCCCCCTCCTCTCAACCTCGTATGACGAAAGCTTACAAAGCGACTTGGTTAGTTTGGGAAACAAATGTTCAAACTTTAGTGACAGATGGAAAAAAGTTGTGTCCTGCAAAGAAAAAACAATGAATTTGGTTTGGACGGTTGGTTATTGTGGTATTATTTATGGCATGCTTGATGTTTGGTTATTTTGTATGTTCAACGACCTATTTTTGTGCACAATAACGGCTTATCAGACTAGAACCTACAGATCAATGTGAATCCCAAACCACAATAAACACCCATGCCTAACCTCAGGATTTGAACCCGGCACACCTTTGGCAAGGACAGA
Source organism: Linyphia triangularis (assembly GCA_963978545.1). Lineage (NCBI taxonomy): Eukaryota > Metazoa > Arthropoda > Arachnida > Araneae > Linyphiidae > Linyphia > Linyphia triangularis. The sequence goes on along the minus strand of OZ021724.1, from coordinate 77,023,213 downwards.
GCCAAAGGTGCAAGGACAGAGCACTAACCACACAGCCATCAGGTGGGTTACTTTTGGCATGTCTTACGTCTGCAGGAGAAAATACCCCTCCCCCCTTCTCCGAAAAAGAAAACAGTAAGGTGGTGGATCCCTAATGTTATGAGGTACATTTGAATACCATTTAAAAATAAACCTTGCATTTACAACGATAAATTTGAAGGTGACTGACTACTAAGAGCTGATGGAAATGTATCTTTTACTCTTTGGAGAAGAGGTTGTTAGACATGTTTGATATACTAACAGGTTAAGGCTTCAATTTAAGTTGCTAAATGTACTTGGGAATGGTTTTTTAATGACAGTATGACTACTGGCAAGCTGTCCTTTTGACCTGAACCCAATGAAGAACTTATGTGGAAATCTTGTCAGGGTAGTTTACATAAAGGGTAACTTTAACAATAGCACAGGATTTGAAGGAAGCCTGTATGGGATGCTTCGGAATTTACAGTGCTGCAGAAGCTCGTAGATGGATTTGCTCGTCGAGTATTTGAGGTTGAAGTCAACAAAAATAATAATAATAATTAATTGCGTGACATTAAGTAGGGTGGAGTCATCTTGTGGCGGCACATTTTTCTGTTATTATTTGATTCCAATATGATGCATTGCATTGCACATAAATTTTTTATCTTTTATTCGGGCAACACATGTTACTGTACATAACTACAGTTTTTAACATTAAGAACTCTAAAATAAAGCGAAATAAATTAGGCGAGAGGAACATTTTGAGATGCACATAATGAATTATTAATGTGTTGACAACAAAGCTATAATTAATATATTTAATCTTAAATGTTTATTTTAATACAGTAATCTATTCATTAATCTTTAATAGGTGTACAATTTATGAATATTTGATATGCTGTTGAATCTTTAATATGTAACCCTATGTTCATTAAAGCTTTAAAATTTAATTATAAGAAATAGGATTTTATTATGAAAATTTCATGCAATACCTTAACAAATTATTTAAACAGTCATTACGATTTTATATATTGATATTTAAGTCACTAAATTTTAAGTCGTTACTTAGTGACCTAGTTTTAATATTCAAATATATAGATTTCACATCGTCGTCGGTAAACCGAACATTCAGAATTCCTTTTAGAAGAATGGCTAGCCTGAAAAGAAATTAGCATACAAAGTAGCCCTACTTTACCACTATAGAAGTTCTCTATGCTACTATATTAAAATTGTGACCTTATAAATGTCTCGAAAATACCGCATTTCTCGGTTGTTAAGTTTCACAAAGTATTCCTACAACTTCGTTTATTTGTCCTTTCAGGAATGGCAACGGTTCGATATCAAAGACGTTCGTGTCGGCAGGGATCCTTAAGTAGATTTTACACTTTATGAGTTTACTTGTAAACTTATGTTTATGGAGGAATTTATCGGCATTTTCCTAGTGCATAGGTTTGTGTTACTTGGAAATGTTTATTATGCACTTGCAAATGTGTTTTGTGTTTCAAAATGAAAACTTTTTAAAATAGTACTTTGTTTTGAATTGATTCGATATGTAGGTTTGGGGACTACTCCAATGTCGATAGATTTTTTTTTTGTCATCATCTTATAGGAGTATTTATTCAACTATTGTATTAAACACTAATTTATTGTAGTTAAAAATGAATTTAATATTGTACGAATACTTTTGATTTGTATTTATTCAATAAATAAATTACAATAGAATAAAAAACATTACTGATATCTTTTTATTATGAACAAATGTTTCTAAATTATGTATATAAACTTATTTTTTTTACGATTGCTACGTATTGTGAATTTGCAGTTCCTTTTTATTAATATTCTTGTTTTTAAATTTTAGTATCTAACGAACTCGTTCTATTCCAATTTTGATGTCGCATGTCTCAATATTAGACTCAATTCTAAACTACTGTATAAAAATGCCCTGTCCTTCAGTCTGTCCTCTATATGCTCGTGCAATATGCAAAATGAAAGGTTTCTCCCCCCCCCCCCCAGCGATGAATATTCATACCAAAATTTTATTAGAAGTTATAAAAGGAAGTACTGGAAATGACAACCGGGTATCCATTTACAAAGCTGTATAAACTATAAATGTTACAGATATAAGTTACGTATCAGTGTAAAAATCTTGGTGCTATTTCTAGAATTCAATTATAAGTTAGGACTGTATGGGCTTCAAATTTCGACCAAAAACGTAGTTCAATAGTAATTCTATGGGATGTTCTCTTCTTGGCTGCATGCAGAGATATCGGATTAAAACTGGGATATTCATTGACAAGTTTTCTCACCTATCTTGTAGAAAAACTTGCCAACTTAGGGACATTTTGTTTTCCAAAGCAACATTTAAAATTAATTTTATTTTTAATTGTCAACAACCTTAAGAATGTGAGGTTTCAGTCTTTAAATATCACTAAAGTGTAATTTGTATGGTATCTGGACGTGGTTTTACAAAGCGTTTCGAAGCAACCATTTAGTGAAAGTGTCTGTCACTAATAAATTAATTTTTTTGGACTAATAAAACACCTTTCGAAACAAATGCACTTCTTTTTTAATTAGTAGAAATAGAGAATCTTTTGAAAAATTAACTAGAACAAAGAATGTAATCCCTTAACGATATATACAATTAGAATTTGTACTTTCAAATGAAAAAAAAAAGTTATTATACATTTTAGTAATTTAGATTTTCCTTATATTGCTTAAACTGTTAAAGATTTAATTTACAAATTGAATTAGTTTTTGCAAGTATGTCTTTTTAAAATATAGTGACTTAAAGTCAAACTTTGTTTCTTTGCCTAACTATTCTTTTTAAAAAGTGACAGAAATATACAAAGTACATCATATCATTTGAGTACATGAATTTTTTAGTTTGTCATTTACTAGAAAGACGCGAAACCTTTTTATATTAGGCAGTTATTTGGTAATATACATACACAGCCATACAGTCTATTTGGTTCTGGACGTGGTGTACCATAACACAAAGTGACAGAAACGAACAAAGTACATCATATTATTATTGTTAGTATATAAATACTATAAAATTATTTGTTAATATACACATTAAGCAATTATTTGTTAATATACATTGGGACATTTTGTAGAAAGAATAGGCAATCAGATTTATATAAGATTTTATTTAATATATATAAAAATTAAATTAATATTATAAATCATTTGGATATATAGTATTGTTGTAGAAAACCAAAAATTCTTTGCAGAGTTGCTTCCTTCAAATTCAGTTTCCATTTCAAATAAATCTTATCATCACTCTGCCTGCAAGAGCAAGGTACTGAGGAATATTCTACCCACAGTAGGGATTCGGACTCTGGAATTTGGACTTCTAAGTAATCACTTGGGTTGTTTACTTTGGAAGTTCCGCCAAACTTTCCTTGCGGTTTAAGTATTTATAAACAGAATTGTGGGGGATTTGGCAAATTAAAATCAACAAGCGAAGGAAATGGAAAAGGATCAGTCCTACGTATTCCAGTTTTGTCGTCCTGCTAAGATCCTGTCCTCCCATAGTTTGAAGGCAAGAGTTGGGAAACTGACTTTATAATGGAAAAAGCTTTATAGAAATTCTTTCATTGATATTTTGGTTTATCTTTTAAGATTCAGTTAGTATTGCCTTAAAAGTATTTTTAGAAGTTAATACATATGTTTGAGTACTGTATTTGAGTTGGAGGTTCACAAAGAAAGGAATAAGAGTAATTTTTAAAAATCGATGCTTTACTTAAAAACTAACTTTTAGGTATGCCAAGCTAAATAATAATAAGTAGTTGATTTTGACCACTATAAAACTTACATATAAGAAAAGTTTAAAAAAATATTTCTTTATGATTTAGTTTCGTTTTCTAAAATCACAAGATTTTGATATTTTAATGTGTCGGAGTCCATTGATTATTTTGTTTGTCTACACCACATTTAATTATTTAGTATGGTAATTATCGACTTATGCTCCCTTACTTGGTTATAAACTAATTAATTATTGTTTGTAATTTATATAGATAACATCTGGAGGGTTTTAGCCTTTTTTTTATTTTTTTTTGCATTATATAACGTCTCTAGTGAGTCATATACAAACTATTATGCAATTCTTTTTTTGTATACAATTGTAAATAATGTATATATTTCTTTTAAATGCTTTATATTTTTTACTTTATTTCTTAGCAGTGAGAAAACAGGTTTTAAAGTATCAACAACGCTTAGGATTTAGTTAAGAAATTTCGCAATTTTTCTGCTCGTGCGGATCGCATGAAAGTTCACACGCGAGGGTATAAAACCCTTGGGAAGTGGAATTTGAGTTAGTTGTAGATTTAGAGATGCCTTTAAAGGAGCTATGTGCTTATTTTCCTGATTCTAAATTATCATTATATCTTGTTTTGTACTCTCTGAACTTTTGTTAAAGATTGATTGAGAGTTAACTGTTGTTTAAAGAAGCTTTGTGACCCTTAGAGACTAAGAATGAATTTTTATTTTGGTAAAGCTGTGTCGTCTTGTCTTCTGGGAAAATTTGCAACAATACTATAAAGTTTGGGAAGCTTACACTAGTTACCTCTCATTGGGTTAAAGGTAATATATTTTTTCTACATAAAATGAAATGGACAACAATCATAATTTTATCTATTCAGACATTTAGCCTGTTTCCAATGGTAGCAATATAATTCCGGAAAAAAAAAAAAAAGAAGAAAAAAAAAAAAAAAGAAACAACAAAAAATATATATTTTTATTTATTTATTTAAAAACAAAATTCCACACCACCATTTCAAATTTCAACAATCAGTTTCGCAATTTCAACATTTAATACAGAGTTAAAACTATACGAGACAAACTGAAAGTTTACTTTGTAAAAATTTACGTGAATTTGTGCCAAATGCATTTCCAAGCTGTAATAAAGTTGAGAACTGAACTTCTTGTTAACATTCTAGAATGAACTTCTAAATGACATGATTTCTAAGCTATTAGACTACTAACGTTAGTCCATATTAGTAACCATCCTTTCATCCGGGAATGAGAACTTTGATTTTTAGGGAAGTGTTAATTTCAATTCATATGGCAACGTACATCTTGAATATGCCACCTAACAGGTCTTTTGAATATTCTGAATAACTAAAAGTCAGATTTAACGTGAAAATGTAGTTAGCTCACGCACATTCATAACCAGAAAGTCACGCTCGTTTCATTTGAATGGGAAAGTTGTCAATGTATTAATGAGAAAAGTGCGTTTTATTCGCAATGGGCTTTTGCATTTAAAGAGTCCTCAATGGAAATTTACGGAATAGAAAACTTTTAAAAATATTTAAATTAAAAGAGCATTCATGAGCATTTGGATATTTCAACTCTAATGTTTACTTCCATTGCCAAATTCTATGGTGAACAAGCAAAAAAATCCTTCGTATTGATATGGTGGGTGTGACATATGACAATGCCGTTGCCACAGTTATAGAATACGAATTAGTCATTATGAATCCAAATAGAGCAATATTTGCTATATAATATCAAAGTGCTATTGTGTTTGAAATATGTTATGTGGTGTTTATTTGTAGTACTTGTATTCAAAAATGCATGTTTCATAAACTTCTATGCATGACTTTTTGAGAAAGAAAAGCACCATGCATGATTGTGCAATATTTTACTTGGTAGATAGAAAATGTATATATACAAATGATTAATGGGTTTAACAAAAATTCAATTCATAATAATATCTCATATTTACAGTAAAATCATAAAAAATAAATGAATAAGTACGTTTTGAAATTGAGGAATGTTCATGTTCTCAGAAAGCAACCATTCAAATATAGCTTTATTATTTTATAAATCAATTGTAAACTCAAGTGAAATAATTTATAATTTACTGAAAAATTGAATAAATTGATTGACGTTCTGAAAAGAATTTGGTGGTAGAAGATTAAATATAAAAATTCCGTCAGTAATTATATAAAATTCCTTATTCTTATTATAGATTAGATATAAAATTTACGTCAATTTTCTCTTCAAATTCAAAAACTAAAGATATCAAATAGCGTGTGCGTAGTTTCAAAACATATGAATGTCAAATAGTACATCACAAGCCATTGTGATTATTAATTTTGACAGTAAAAAGTATGGATGAGATTCGTTGGATTTAAAATAAAAACTAAATTAAATAAACCAGTTTTTTTAACTATGGTTTTTGGTGAGTATTAGCTACCAAAGATGAGACAGTTAAATTAATTTAGTTCGATATTTTTTCCATTATTCAGCACCTAGATAAACTTCGTAGAAATTTGTTTTTAATTTTCTAAAAAAAAAATAATAAATGTTTAAAAGACATTTTATTAAAATTAAAGAAATAAAAATGTATTATAAATATACTTATATAAATAATTTCATATTTATTTATGATGCTATTATGACCTGCACAAAAATTTACCAAGAAAAATATAAATAACTTATTTAATAAATAAAAATATATTAAAAACATATTTAAATATTTAAAAATTTAAATTTGTTTATGATATTTTTTATTTAATGATTCTTAACTATATGTCGATAAAATATATTTTTTTCTTGCAGAAAATTGAAGAATCACTAAGATAATTTATTCACTAAACAAAACTTGGTGTTTTGTAGAACTTACTTATTTTTATTTCTGATAAAAAAATTATGTTTCATAAACACTTTGTTTGATGTATTGTAAATAACCAATATTTTTATTTACTGAATTAATTACTGAATATTTTTATTTAATGAATTATTTAATCACCATTAAGTTATTTCTGTCGTAAAGCTTTGAAATTTGGGGAATTCGCACAAATACACAATTCATGCGATGATAAGCGATTGCGGATTTCATACTAGTTGAAATGTTTATAATTGTGATTAGATGGGCAAGTTTGAAACACACATATTTACATTCATATCTCCCTGTATTGAACACTTAAAAGAATTTTCATATTTGTCATAGTAATATCAAGTAACAGTATTTACATGACGCTGTTACTAATATTTCCAGGGAAAATGAGACACAGTTTTTACAAAATAAAACGGATTTATTCTTCTTAAATGCTCTTTGTACAACATAAAATAACCAGCAAAATTTCACAGATACGAAGAAGCCTTGGCTAGCACCCTCTACAGAACAGCTATAATCCAAACTCCACAGAAGTAAATAAGCGCTGAACTGATTTCAAAACATCTCTAAATCTCTAAATTTTTAATTCCACTTCCGGGCGGTTTTTATATTCTCGCGTGCGAACTTTCCCGAAAGATCCAGGAAACCTAACTGGTGATCAGCACGTGCTAGAAATATTTGTTAATTTCCTGATTCAATCCTAACCGTTGCCAATACCAAAAAAAACCTGTATTATAACTGGTAATACAAAAATTTAATAAAATAGATTTTTTTTTTAAAATGTGTACACAATTTATAATTATATACAGAAAAATTGCGTAACAATATAATTTTTTTTCTGTCAAATTTGGAAACAAAGTAAAATGATTGAATCATTGGTTTAATCGATTAGTAATTTAGTCATATCTTTAAAACTAATCAAGATACCTCAAATGTTATATATTTCTTTTGATGTATAGGTTAAATACTACATTTCTGCCTGTTTCGTTTTTATACTTTCTGGAAATAATTTTAATTTTGATGAACAGCCTTATAATTGTCAGTCTATATATAATGGCTTGCCTAAAACAAACTTTTTGAATCTGATATAGTGGTGTGACGGTTTTTAAATCATGCTTAAATTTAAGGTTTCAACTTAAGTTAGAATACATAATTACAATGTAATTTATTGATTGACTTAATTGATATTTTATTGACTCATATCTTCAAATTGAATCTACATAGTTTGTATAACATAAAGCCTTTTAAAGGGAACTCAGTAACCTAAAATTAAAAAATAAATCGATTTTGAGATTTTTATTTTATGTTACTCTATGTACCATTGATGTATTACTTTTGTTTCCAGTCAAATTAGAAGTATGTTATATTTTGTTTTTCGAAAGCAAATTATCGATGTTAACTATATAAGCCTGTTATTTTTAACTTTGATTTTCCCTAAATGTGATATTTTAAACTTCAATGTACCTTTTCTAACTAACTAGCAGAGATATACCAATAAATTTTTTAATAGAATTGTAGTACATAATCTATTGATTAAACTGTGGTTAAAGTTTAATAAAAAATACTATCAGAATTTTCCTGTTAAATTTTTATCAATTTTCCAAATTATTTTCGAAAAAAACTTCTATTTTTTTACAAATATTTGGTATTTAAAAATATTTAAGAAAATAACTGGGATTTTTTTAACCTCAGTTTAATCTGTAGGATATGTACTACAATTTAATACAAAAAAATTATTAGTATATTTCTACTAGTTAGTTAGAAAAGGTACATTGGAGTATATAATATCATGTTTAGAGAAAATCAAAGTTAAAGATAAATGTCTTACATAGTTTATATTGAAAGTTGTCATTTTTAAACAAAATATAATACACTTCTAATTCTTCTCGGGGCATGAGCTCTGCTACCGAGCGCGTCGGCAGGTGGCGGATAGCCGAATGTCCTGAGCCGAAACTTACTCAGGATATCCCCCGAATATTGAATAAGGGGACGTGGACCAGCTCCCGTCAACCCAAAGTGTTATGCGACCCGTGCTGATGGGTGCATGGCACCAACGGTTAAGTGGTGTCTTTAACGGAGCCTCTTAGAGAGCCTGGCGACCTCTAGGAGTATTTTTGCCTTACCCTGGCATGCAGGCTCTGGCGGGGTGGACTTTATACTTCCTGCAAATAATACAACCTTTTATGGATATCAATAAAAACAAAAAAAAACAAACACCGACTCCAACGAGGAAGAAAACCAGACCTTGATGGAGACCCAATCTTCTGTAGCAGGCCCTTCAACCCTACAGACAGACCTTGAAAGAGATCCCGATCTCCAAAAGGTAGTCTCGGGGCTTGATAGGATTAACCTACAGAAGAAAAGAATCTCTGGGGCTGCCAAAAAACGGCTGACCAAAGAAAGAAAATTAGCCAAGGGAACCTGGGAAGAAAAAAGACCAAAGCCCAAAGCTCAAACTACTCCCAGAAGAAAGGAGGTACAGACCCCGATCAGACCCTCTACCAAGAGGCCAAGGTCGGATGGTAGCACTCCCCTCTCTGAAGAGAAAAAAGCCAAAAAAAGGACCAAACCCGGTGACGAGTCAGACCCGAGTTACAGTGACACTTTGTCAGCTGTGAAGATGGCAGTTGTCGTGGAAGGATACCCAGACCAGAAACTGTCAGAAGACCAGCTGACGTCCTTCCAACTAGACGCAATGGCTAGAATTGAGGGCATTCCCTCGGGAACCGGACCTCGATTCAAGTACTGTCGTCTAGAAGGAGGGGCATTTATCATCTTATGTGCAGACTCTAACAGCAGTCAATGGCTGACCAGAACTGTTAGAGAAATGTCACCATGGAACGGCCTGTCCCTTCTTGTTGACGAAGCACGTAGGATTGTTAAAACATCCAAATTTATAGCTCGGATCCCAGCTATCTACAACAAGCTCTCCGGCCAAGAGATTCTTCAGAAAATTGAAGCTCAGAACGGAGGACTAACAGCCACAGAATGGGGAATCCTCAACCAGAAATCTGGTAATGAGGGCAGAACCATTGTTGTAAATGTTCCAGAACAAGACGCCAAGACCTTGATCGGTAGAGAAAGTAAATTTTACTTAGGCTTTACCCAAGTGCAGGCCAGAATTCTGGAAAAACCATCTACTGCTGCTTCCTCTGACCATGTCCCTGAAGCTTCTGCAGATCAACCTACAGCATAAAAGACTTGCTGCTGCCAACCTCAGTGGGACCTTCCGGACTGAGGGAATCCACATTGCCCTAATTCAAGAACCCTGGTTGTATAAAAAAGGCATCAGGGGATTAAGGGACAGTGGAGGTAAGCTGATTTATGATCTTGCGAGCTCTTCTCCTAGAGCTTGCTTGCTTATCAACAACAACATTGATGCACTGCCGATTCATGAACTCTGTTCTAGGGACTTGGCAGTTGCTAAGATAACACTTCATGATGGCGGGAGAACCAAAGAAATTTTGATAGGCTCTGGGTACCTGCCATATGAAGAAAAAGATCCTGGGAGTGCAGAACTGAAGAGATTGTTGACTGTGTGTGCAGAACAACAATCAGGATTACTTCTTGGTTGTGATGTGAAGGCACACCACACAATCTGGGGCAGCTCAAACATCAATGATAGAGGTGAGTTACTCTTAGACTTTATACTTGAAAATAACCTAGATATTTTAAATGTAGGAAATAAACCGACCTTCATTACCAGTGTAAGAAAGGAAGTACTTGACGTAACCTTAGCCAGTCCAGAATTAAGTAGTTATGTTGAAAAATGGCATGTTGATGAGAAGCCTTCAATGGCAGACCATCAATTTATCCATTTTTTATTAAAATCCGATTATCACTGGGAAAAAACGTTTAGGGATCCCAAAAGGACGAACTGGACTTTATTCAATAATGAACTCCAGAATTACCTGGAGGACTTTTCCCAGAAAATCTATGACACTTATGATCTGGAACTGCTTGCAGACGGTCTGCAACAGGCGATCCACATGTCATATATTAACAACTGTCCCCTGCTTATGAGAAAGGGTACACAACCAAACTCTTGGTGGAACCAAGATCTCATGAGACAGAGAAAGGCAGTAAGAAAACTTTTCAGGAAAGCAAAAAAATCTGGTAAGTGGGAAGAATATAAGTGCCTACTTGCAGAATACAACAAAGCTGTTCGAATGGCCAAAAGGAATTCATGGAGGAAGTTCTGTGATTCAGTTGAAAGTACTGCTGAAGGTGCTAGACTCCATAAAATTCTTAAAAGAGATACGCCAATTTTGGTGGGGACTCTTAAGAATGATTCCGGTGGCTATACCAAGACTGGCCAAGAAGTTATAGAGACTCTGGTCGAAACACATTTTCCCAAATCCAACTTGGTATCCAATGAATTGAACCCCTCTCCCTTGGGATTTCCTAAAAAGGTGAGGAGGGAAAATTGGATAGTTGCCAAGAAACTCTTTACTGATAAACAGGTATTATGGGCTATCAACTCTTTTGAACCATATAAAACTCCAGGACCAGATGGGATAATGCCGATTATGCTTCAGAAATCGGCTGAACTCATCTCACAGATCCTGTGCAAAATGTTCAGAGCCAGTCTGGCTCTTGAATACATCCCTAGACAATGGAGAAAGGCAAGAGTAGTCTTTCTGCCCAAACCTGGGAAAAACCAATATGACCAGGCTAAGAACTTTCGTCCTATTAGTCTTTCATCTTTCATACTTAAGTGCATGGAAAAGATAATTGATAGACACATCAGGGATGTGTTGAGGAGCACCAGACCTCTTCACAAGAACCAATTTGCTTATCAATCAGGTAAATCTACAGAGGTGGCTTTGCAACACCTGGTTGTAAAGATTGAAAAGACCCTGGAGTTCAGGGAAATGGCTTTGGCAGCTTTCCTAGATATTGAGGGTGCTTTTGATAACACTTCTTTTAACTCAATCGCTGCTGCCGCTGCTGGCAGAGCTATTGAACCACTTATCTGCAACTGGATTAACTCCTTACTTGCAGACAGAATTATTACAACCGAGTTGTTTGGGGCAACACTTGAGGCTAGACCCACTAGGGGATGCCCTCAGGGAGGAGTTCTCTCCCCTCTGCTATGGAACCTGGTGGTTGATGACCTATTAGCAGACCTCAATCAAAGCGGCATTTATGCTCAAGGATATGCAGACGACATCGTCGTATACATATCAGGCATAGATGAAAAAACAGTGACAAATATCATGCAAGGGACCCTGAACAGAATCGCAAGATGGTGTTGTGAGAAGAATTTGAGAGTAAATCCTCAAAAGACTACTCTTGTCCCATTTACGCGAAGAAGAACCTGCATTGACGAAAGAGATACACCTACCCTGTTGGGAGAAAAAGTAAATATGCTGAATGAGGTTAAATATTTGGGAGTTATACTGGACACTAAATTAACCTGGAATCAGCATTTGAAAAACAAAATAAACCAAGCAAAAGTAGGACTTCTACGATGTAGAAGAGCTCTTGGTAAATCATGGGGTCTAAAGCCAAGGATGACCTATTGGCTATATACAATGGCTATTAGACCTACTATGACTTATGCTGCAGTGGTCTGGTGGAAAAAGACGGAACAATTGACTGTTAAGACCAAACTAGACAGCCTTCAAAGAGCTGCCTGTTTGAGTATAACAGGTGCTATGTCCTCTACTCCCACCAGAGCCATGGAAACTATTCTTTCTGTTGTCCCACTTGATATCTTCATCAGTGGTGTTGCCAGAAGAAGCTCTTACAGACTGGAAAATGCTGGATTGTGGATGAATTATGCCAGCCAAGTGTCCCACACTAGCATTAACCAAAAATTCTTTGATCCTATACTTTTGATGCCCTCTGACATCATGGAGACAAGATTCCTCTTTCATAGACCCTTCGAAGTACTTATTGACCCAAGAGAGAAATGGAAAGAGGAAAACTACAAGCTTACGAATGGAGACATTGTGTGGTACACAGATGGCTCCAAACGGAACGAAAAGGCAGGTGCTGGAATCTGTGGAGTTAGACCTAAAGTAAGGATTGCCCGCAGACTAGGAAAACATGCCACAGTATTTCAAGCGGAACTGCTTGCCATCATTTACTGTCTACATGAATGCTCTAGAAGATCCTACTCAAATAGGAAGATCTACATATTTAGTGACAGTCAAGCAGCTTTAAAGGCAATAAACTCATTTCAAATAAGCTCTAAACTTGTTTGGGAATGCAGAAACCTTCTACAAGACTTGGGGACCCATAACAGGATCCTTCTTACATGGGTGCCAGGTCATATTGGTGTAGAAGGAAATGAAACTGCAGATAAGCTTGCTAAACTGGGAACTGCAGACCTACCTTTAAGTCCTGAACCTTTTTGTGGGATCTCCAAGACTACTGCAAAAAGGATGATAGGAGAAAAAATGCTTAAAGAAACTACAGAAAGGTGGAAACAAACCACCGATCAAAAACATGCGAGGCTTATGATCCAAGAACCTTCCATGAAACTATCATCTCAGATCCTGCGTCTTAGCAGGGATAAGGTGAGAGTGATAGTTGGATTTCTTACAGGCCACTATCACCTAAGAAAACACCTTCATAGAATGGGAATATTTAAAGAAGAACCTTTTTGTAGGAAGTGCAATATGGTAGAGGAAACAGCCCACCATATACTTTTTGAATGTGAAGCTCTTCTTCACATTAGGCACTCAAGCTTAGGTCTTGGAACAGAACTTGATACAATCCACGAGGAACCTGTCAAAAGCCTTTTGACCTTTCTTAAGGAATCTGGTTTTCTTTGACAGGGGGTCGTAAAATAAAGGGGTTGGTGCAATATTCCCTAGTGGAATCAGCACCTAGGCTCAACTGACCTCCCCATTCACTATGACTATGACTATGACTATATAATATCAAAGTGCTATTGTGTTTGAAATATGTTATGTGGTGTTTATTTGTAGTACTTGTATTCAAAAATGCATGTTTCATAAACTTCTATGCATGACTTTTTGAGAAAGAAAAGCACCATGCATGATTGTGCAATATTTTACTTGGTAGATAGAAAATGTATATATACAAATGATTAATGGGTTTAACAAAAATTCAATTCATAATAATATCTCATATTTACAGTAAAATCATAAAAAATAAATGAATAAGTACGTTTTGAAATTGAGGAATGTTCATGTTCTCAGAAAGCAACCATTCAAATATAGCTTTATTATTTTATAAATCAATTGTAAACTCAAGTGAAATAATTTATAATTTACTGAAAAATTGAATAAATTGATTGACGTTCTGAAAAGAATTTGGTGGTAGAAGATTAAATATAAAAATTCCGTCAGTAATTATATAAAATTCCTTATTCTTATTATAGATTAGATATAAAATTTACGTCAATTTTCTCTTCAAATTCAAAAACTAAAGATATCAAATAGCGTGTGCGTAGTTTCAAAACATATGAATGTCAAATAGTACATCACAAGCCATTGTGATTATTAATTTTGACAGTAAAAAGTATGGATGAGATTCGTTGGATTTAAAATAAAAACTAAATTAAATAAACCAGTTTTTTTAACTATGGTTTTTGGTGAGTATTAGCTACCAAAGATGAGACAGTTAAATTAATTTAGTTCGATATTTTTTCCATTATTCAGCACCTAGATAAACTTCGTAGAAATTTGTTTTTAATTTTCTAAAAAAAAATAATAAATGTTTAAAAGACATTTTATTAAAATTAAAGAAATAAAAATGTATTATAAATATACTTATATAAATAATTTCATATTTATTTATGATGCTATTATGACCTGCACAAAAATTTACCAAGAAAAATATAAATAACTTATTTAATAAATAAAAATATATTAAAAACATATTTAAATATTTAAAAATTTAAATTTGTTTATGATATTTTTTATTTAATGATTCTTAACTATATGTCGATAAAATATATTTTTTTCTTGCAGAAAATTGAAGAATCACTAAGATAATTTATTCACTAAACAAAACTTGGTGTTTTGTAGAACTTACTTATTTTTATTTCTGATAAAAAAATTATGTTTCATAAACACTTTGTTTGATGTATTGTAAATAACCAATATTTTTATTTACTGAATTAATTACTGAATATTTTTATTTAATGAATTATTTAATCACCATTAAGTTATTTCTGTCGTAAAGCTTTGAAATTTGGGGAATTCACACAAATACACAATTCATGCAATGATAAGCGATTGCGGATTTCATACTAGTTGAAATGTTTATAATTGTGATTAGATGGGCAAGTTTGAAACACACATATTTACATTCATATCTCCCTGTATTGAACACTTAAAAGAATTTTCATATTTGTCATAGTAATATCAAGTAACAGTATTTACATGACGCTGTTACTAATATTTCCAGGAAAAATGAGACACAGTTTTTACAAAATAAAACGGATTTATTCTTCTTAAATGCTCTTTGTACAACATAAAATAACCAGCAAAATTTCACAGATACGAAGAAGCCTTGGCTAGCACCCTCTACAGAACAGCTATAATCCAAACTCCACAGAAGTAAATAAGCGCTGAACTGATTTCAAAACATCTCTAAATCTCTAAATTTCTAATTCCACTTCCGGGCGGTTTTTATATTCTCGCGTGCGAACTTTCCCGAAAGATCCAGGAAACCTAACTGGCGATCAGCACGTGCTAGAAATATTTGTTAATTTCCTGATTCAATCCTAACCGTTGCCAATACCAAAAAAAACCTGTATTATAACTGGTAATACAAAAATTTAATAAAATAGATTTTTTTTTTAAAAATGTGTACACAATTTACAATTATATACAGAAAAATTGCGTAACAATATAATTTTTTTTCTGTCAAATTTGGAAACAAAGTAAAATGATTGAATCATTGGTTTAATCGATTAGTAATTTAGTCATATCTTTAAAACTAATCAAGATACCTCAAATGTTATATATTTCTTTTGATGTATAGGTTAAATACTACATTTCTGCCTGTTTCGTTTTTATACTTTCTGGAAATAATTTTAATTTTGATGAACAGCCTTATAATTGTCAGTCTATATATAATGGCTTGCCTAAAACAAACTTTTTGAATCTGATATAGTGGTGTGACGGTTTTTAAATCATGCTTAAATTTAAGGTTTCAACTTAAGTTAGAATACATAATTACAATGTAATTTATTGATTGACTTAATTGATATTTTATTGACTCATATCTTCAAATTGAATCTACATAGTTTGTATAACATAAAGCCTTTTAAAGGGAACTCAGTAACCTAAAATTAAAAAATAAATCGATTTTGAGATTTTTATTTTATGTTACTCTATGTACCATTGATGTATTACTTTTGTTTCCAGTCAAATTAGAAGTATGTTATATTTTGTTTTTCGAAAGCAAATTATCGATGTTAACTATATAAGCCTGTTATTTTTAACTTTGATTTTCCCTAAATGTGATATTTTAAACTTCAATGTACCTTTTCTAACTAACTAGCAGAGATATACCAATAAATTTTTTAATAGAATTGTAGTACATAATCTATTGATTAAACTGTGGTTAAAGTTTAATAAAAAATACTATCAGAATTTTCCTGTTAAATTTTTATCAATTTTCCAAATTATTTTCGAAAAAAACTTCTATTTTTTTACAAATATTTGGTATTTAAAAATATTTAAGAAAATAACTGGGATTTTTTTAACCTCAGTTTAATCTGTAGGATATGTACTACAATTTAATACAAAAAAATTATTAGTATATTTCTACTAGTTAGTTAGAAAAGGTACATTGAAGTATATAATATCATGTTTAGAGAAAATCAAAGTTAAAGATAAATGTCTTACATAGTTTATATTGAAAGTTGTCATTTTTAAACAAAATATAATACACTTCTAATTTGAGTATAAACAAAAGTAATATATCAATGAAAAGACAAAGAAACATAGAAAAACATGAAATAAGAAACCCCAAAACAATTTTTTTTTTTTATTGTTAGGATACTGAGTTCACTTAACCTAGTGGCTAAACACTACATAATACCCAATTTTTGTATTTATATATAACTTGAAAGTATCCATTTTATATTGACGACTAAATATGTTGTATAACTCTGTTCGGTATAATGCCATTTTAGATGTTTTTTAACATTTCGAATTTATTGTACCATATAAGAAAAAAAATTTAAAATTTTGTACAGTGATTGGAAATGTGGGTTTTACTATAATGCAGAAGTAAAGACATGTGAACATTAAAACATTCAAAATTAATTAAACACAAATAGATGCTGTCCGTACTGACTATCTGGGCTCTGTTGAATAATATTGTTGCGTTGTCTGGTTCGAAAGACTTGAAGCCAAAGCAGGTCAAAACTTGTAGAAATTTATTCCGATATAACTCCAAAACTTCTCGTTCTAGTAGACTCAATACAGCTCTTTACACAACAATAGAGCACAAAACAGCAGTCAAAAACTTGACAACACAACTGCTAAAAATCGCCTCAAAAGACAATGCAATACACTTCCCTTTCGGAACTCTCTGAATGCTCGCTGAGAGACAGCTAACTCAGTAACTTAACTCAGTAATTCCAGTCAACTAACTCAGTCAGTAACTCAACTGATTAACTGACTCAACTAACTCCATCACACACTCTCTTGGGCTTATATAGGAGAGTTGAATCTTCTCGAAACTTCCAGAGATAGAAATTTGGAGAACTTTCCAGATCGCAGTCGAAAAGTTCTATACATGTACATGGAGACCGAAAATGTCGCCAAATGGTCGCCAAGTTTGGCGACATTTGGAGATTTCTCGCCAAAATTGGCGACAAAAATTAGTCGCCAAAAACGTAGCCAACTTGGCGAGATTGCCATTATCATAACGTTAAATGGTCTGCTCTTTGTAAAACTCGCTTCCCAGCATTATCTCTGTAAAACTCGTTATCAAGCTTTAAGAGACACATTGCAGGAAAACAAACTCTTGCACTGCCTTATGCGAAATGTACATAAATTTTCCTTTTTACATAAATAATACTACAAAATATTTACAACTATACAAAAATTTGTAACAATATTTAAATGAAACTTGTTTGCTTTTATCACGGAATAAGGAAAATATTGATCTGTTAATTTACTAGTTAAGTTAATATTCCCAAGTTAATGAGATTAATTGATGGACACATCCCTTCTCTTATCCCCCGCCTCCACTTTTTCACAGATTTGAAAACAACACAGGTTCCATTGCATTCTTAAAGATAAGTGTAGTATGCAAAGAAATGCTAATGTTTTTTTTAAACAATTTCTTTTGTTCGTAACATTCTTAGAGAGGAAAAACCTTTGAGATATTTTAAATTTTAAACGAAACAAAATTACTACTTTTTCATTGTGTTTCAAGAATGTTTGGAATATTTTCTTAACAAATATAAATGTATAGTAACTTTTTTTCTCATATATTCTTTATGTCAGATCAAAAACTGCACTCCTTTTGAATATAAAACAGTAAAAGAAAAGAAACGAACACAGGAAAATTTTTCTAAATTCTCCCACATTTAAAGTTAATGTATTGGAATATCATAACATGTCCGGTAAAGTACTGTAGGTATTCATAGTGCTGTTATTTTTCTTCTTAAAATACTAACTTTTCAAGATAGTGTTATTTATCTGTAGCATTAGAAAAAATATCTGAAGCACAAAGCGTACTTTGTTATTCAAATTCATTCGAGTTATGCTCTATATTTTTTACGCTAGAGGGAAAAAGGGTACTCAGATTAGGCTTTATTTTAGTCTACAGTTGAAAACATCAAAAACTCTTTAATATTCAGTGACACATAATTTTTTGTAATAATATTTTAAACAGGGACTGCGTATGAATTTAAGAAATTTATGTCAATTTCTCTTAGAGTTGATAAAATTACCACTTCTAATTCAGCATGAGACTTTTTGTGTTATTACGCAGTTTTATGTAAGATAGTTTATTTGGTAAGCAAATATCAATACAATCAATAGTACTTTCATATCATTCATACACATCATTTCAAGTTAACAATATGGGAAAGTTGATTTTTTTGTTAGAAGATGAAGAGAAGAGGATTTTTTTTTTTCGGTTTGGTTTCTTAGATAACGAAGTCAAGCCATCCAGTTTATGATAGCATCAGAAATTGAAAATGTATTTAAAATTCACATAAGGTTCGATTTGTATAAGCAGAATAATTTATAATTTTTGTTGTTGTTTTAATTAAATTTTAAATGCGATTTTTAGAGAATTAAAAAAAAAGAGCATATTTTAAGAATCATCTTAAATTGCGAGCATTGCGTTGAACCACTGTATGTCCAGATTTTCAGTTAAAACACAAAATATTTTTTGACAGCTGAAGTATCTAACTTCTTGTGTCATGTTTATGAAAATTATAAACATGTAAAATAAAAAAAAAAGCTTTCTGTCACTCAATAGCCATATATGTTTTTGATTTTATGAGAGATTTTCCTTACTAGGTACAGTACCCCCCAAAAAAATCAGAACTATGGCTATATCTTCGGTTCTAAATATCGTAGAATCTTACTGTTTGCACCAAAATGTTTTGCTTACGATTTTCTATATGTCTGATGCAATTTTTTTCTTAAGGGACCGTTTACTAAGTAAAAGTAACGCTATCTTCGAAAATTTCAATACGAACCCCTATTTTTTATCGTTTCATTCGAATACATCATTTACTCTAAATACGAAATTTCAATGCAATATGTTGAAAAACACGTCACTTATGAGCGAAAATGTTTCGACCATTTTTTGACCGATCTTCAGGGAAAATTTCCATCAAACGAAAGGTATTTTTAAGGTTCTACTTCACATTGGGGGAAATCGAACGGTAAGTGCGGGGTTTCACGACGTTAAAAAATACCAATATTAGTCTAAAACTGCATAGAAACTACTTGGATTTATAGTGTCATGTTTAAGATTAATACAAAAATAGCAAGTAAACGGAAAAGTAACATAATTTATTTAAAACATCAAAGATGTGCATTCTTCACACGAAATAAATAAAATATCGAAAACTGTAATTGCAGAAGTATAACGTATACTACTGATAATTAGAAAATTAATAAATATAAAATGTAGGCATTAGTAAACAGTATTTAGCAAAGCATGATTATTTTACAGAAACATTTCACTGTAAACACAAATGTAACTTGATCGTTGAAAACATTTATAAAATAAAAAAATCACGATTCAGTAAAATTTTTAAAGGATAACTTATTGAAATTGCTTAAAAAATGTTGTTTTAAATAAATGTAATTTAAGAAAGTAATTTTTTTTTTTTTTTTTTTTTTTTTTTTTTTTTTTTAAGAACACTGTTGAAAACCTCACAAAACATTTGTTCCCTGATTCCAAACACGTTAGACAGATTAAAAAAATATATATAAAAAATAAAACTGTTTGTATAAAATAATATTTTTTTTTATAATTTCAAGAAATTCTGTTCCTATTCACCCCATTTTACGATAATTGAACGTTGTGTGATTTTCCACACCTCTAGTTTACCTTGAATAATCTTTGATAGTTTTCAAAAGTCGTCTACTATAAGGCCCCTTAAAGTGAGCGTTTTTTACATTTTCGCTAAAAAATCGAGAACTAAAAGTAAAAAATGGAAAGAAAAAAATTGTGTGGGGGTTTTAGACCATGACAAATCTAATTAAAGCAAAAAAATATATGTTTCTATTAAAAAAAAATTAAATTGCTTTATTAATTAATAATTAATTATTAAAAAAGAAATGGATGCAAAAGTTGATTGCTATTTATGTTTGACAATTTACAAACTATCTTTTGAAAAATACTTTTGTACTGAAATATATTAATTATTTAAGTATTTATGGCCATAAAAACAACTTTTTTATTTAACATTAATTTATCATTTTCTTTTTATCATTTAAATTACAAACCATTCATTAGAAAACTACGAATTTTTGTATTTTGACAATTTTTTGGATGCTGAATACAAATATGGGATAATATTATGAGATTGCTACTGAACTTTTTAAAGTTTGGTTCAGTTTTAATATGTAGATGACCTCTCATGACAAAAAAACCTACATGCAATTATTAAAAACCTTCCACGATTTACAACGGTACCTTTTGTTTGTTATTTCAACAATTAGAGCACAAGATATAGCCATCGTTCTGATTTTTTGTTTGGGTACTGTACATGCTGTTTAACACATTTGAGGAAACATTACTTTCAAATTTTTTGTTATATAAATAACATGAGAATATGCTTTCATATTTAATGTTCTACATTTAAATAATAGTAATTAATTGATGTAAAACATAACTTTTTGGATTACATAAGTGTTGAAATGACATAAAAAATTGTCTTCTTTAAAATTTTCCGATTTCTAACAAAAAAATAAAAATAATATCATGACGAAAAGTTTTATGTTCCCTTGAATACAAGGATTTCAAATGATGAGAATTCTGAAAATTGCCTAATGTATATTCTTTTACCTCTCTCCTAATTAAATTTAAGGATGCATCTTATATAATTTAAAAAACGAAATTAATTTAGTTTATTGAATCAAATTAATTTGATTTTTTGTGGTTTTCGTGGTCCATATGAGAAATAAGGTCTTGTTCATGTTGTTTCGGTAGCACACATTAAAGAATATTGATACAATAGTAAATACTGCAAGGAATTTAAGCTTTTTGATACATTTATTTGTTTAGTAAAATTATAATTATGGAAATAATTCTTAAATGAATTTGATAAGATAATTTTTCCAAAAGAATAAGTATATGTACTATTTATTTTAGAGGGAGGTAATAGTAATCTTTCTAATCAGTTAGTTAGTCTCGTTCCATTAATTTTTACTTTCAATTACCCATATGTTTACATAGGGTTGTAAAAATATTGTTTTAGGTAATTTTTTTCAAGATTTTTTGTCGTTTCTAAACGTTTTGGAACATACTGACTTTAAAAAAGTAGTCTAAAAAAGTGTCTGTCTGTGTGTACGTGGTCAGCATAACTCTCAAATGAATTGACGTACGACAAATTTGATTTACGGGTTAGTGGTAGCCATGGGACCTATCATTATGGTTTTCATTAAAATTGCTCATGCGCAGAAGATAGGTGCCCTTGAAAAACAGAAAAAATTATATTTTTCAGTAATTGCTAAAACACGACTGTAGCGATTTCAATCAAAACGGAGCCTCTTAAGCCTCTTAAGGTGTTCTAATTATCTTCACCTTCGAAATTCCCGTAAAAATGCTATAAAGGTATAAAAAGAGGAAAAACTGATATCCTTAACACATAGTCACATTGTTCTCTTTCTTTGAGCACCTCCCATCATTGACTGTTTCATCGCCAAAATTGTCATTTTTTTTTTTCATATATAAAGCCCATATAAAAATTATCGCAAAGAATATATCGTCAAACTGCCAATTTTTTCTGAATAAATATTGAAAATAAAAAAATGCTAAATAATACAAATCCCAATAAGTTTAATAGTGTAATTGAATCTCTTTAAGAAAAGGTTTCGTGTAAAATACACAATAAAAGTTTCCTTAAACCTATTTTATTGTATTATTTTAAGCACTACATCGAAGTTTAATTGAAAGTGCATATCGTTAAAATAGTACCTATAGTAAATACAATTTTAATTTAAAAATTACTGTTATGTTGGTTTTATTTTTATTAAACTAAGTAATTACCCGACTTAACTATTCAAATGTAATTAAAACAATTGAACAACATACATTTAAAGATTAACTTAACAACTGGAATTCCAAACGCATTAAAAGCATACTTTATTTAAATATTTGCAGTGCAAAAAAAGTCTGACGAATTCTCTCGCAAATTATCTTAAAATAAGTATATTGGTTCCACTGAATCCATTAGCAATATACTTTTAAGTAATGTAATAAATATTTGAGACAGTTGTAATTATAAATCAATTGAATGGTTGTAGTCTGGAATGTTAGGCTAGACATGCAATTTAGAGTTTAATTATTTATTTAATTTAGCAAAATGGTAAATATAGTCTTACATAAGCATTGTAATTCCAGAACTTATATAAAATACACTGTCTACCTACTTAAGTATTTGGAAATTCGTTTTATTTTGATACATGTAAGACAGTACAATTAAAATATTGAGAAAAACATTCCTCAGTGATAATCACATTTTTAAACTTTGTTTCTTTTTTGTAAGTTTCTTCCGATAAAGATTGAGAGTAACAGCTTGATCTGAAGAACATTATGGTTTTTATGTAAATTCTCTGGATGTTGTTGAACAATTTATAAAAATTGAAAGAAAGGAATTTTATAAATATATGCTAGATATCAATTTAACAACATAAGACTTAAGAACTACAAATAATCCAAGCACTTTTTGTTTAAAATATACAAATTAAAAAAAAATTCTACTGGGACAAATTAAAATAATGCTGCACTTAAAATTTTGATAACTTAAATTCTGACTTTGTGGATCATTCCCCCGAAATGTCCAATTTATGCTTCAAATTTTTTAAGTTTTCACTTCAGGTACATTTGAGAAATTTTTAGGAAGTCAACGATTTTATTTTATAAAACTGTGAAGGTTTATGAAACGTATGAATTTATTTTGAAGATAGGCTTAAACATGTAAATTAGGCTTAGTATAATGATCATCTTAAACCAATCAGACATCATATAAATACTGCATTGTCTAAGTAGTTTTTGTGTTTAATAATTATGGACTAGTCATAAATTCAGATAAATACACTAAACAATTAATTTACATTAACATAATTATTCATACATTATTTATAATTATATATAACTTCATAAACAATTTTGTCATTCTTAACATAAAACCTATACTCAAGATAAACTCAATTTTTCAAAATATTGATAGACCTGAGTATTTAAAAATCTTTCGATAAAATGTTAAATTAAGACATAATAATTAGGTATGAGGATAATAATGACATTTTAGCATATTTTAGCAATCATAAAGTAAAGAATGAAAAATCTTTGTTAAGTATGGTAATTAATGACAGCAATACAAATAGTTGTACTAAGCCTCAGCTTCAGAAATGCTAAATAAAATACATAAAGGTATTTCAAGCAGTATTGTTATTCCAATCACAAATTTAAAATTTGTGCTGCTCCCATAGTATGTTATTGAAATCAATAGTGTAATTTATTTGTCAAGGAAGGATGTAAAACTAATTAAATGGTAATGACACAAAAAGCAAGAGACAAGTTTAAAATCACAGTTGTAATTTTAAACGCTTTTTATAGAAAAGTCTTTATAACTTTGGAATTGAAATATTTGATGCTTAATAATAAATGATAATTCAAAATATACATTCAATTTTGAACAGCATACATCGACTATGAAATAGCACATTTATGAAAAGTATGTTAATGATATTTCAGTATTAGTTGTGTGGTTTTAGGAACATTTATTAGGAAAAAAACCCAATTAAAATGCATTTTATTTGTCGAATGAAAGATACTAAGGGCATATTCAAAAAATGATCCGATTCGTTAAAATGTTTATCATGGGTTTTGTAGAAGTGGAACAACGAAGTGAACATTTCAGTAAAATGACCACTCTCAAGGAACTATGGTATGACTTTCCTCTTGTAGAGCAACAAGATAATTAGATAAGACTTGAAATTTAAACACATTCGATTCAGAAAACGTAAATAAAAATGTTAATAGTAACTTGGATTAATTATATAATACATCAAATCTAAAATTAGAAAATTCTTTAGATTCAAATCAAAATATCTGTTTTAAATTAACACATATATGATCATTCATAGTTATCTTTTTTGTCGAATCTCAAAAATTCTGTTCCTGGTTATACTATATCAAATAAAATCTGAAGAGCAATGTTTTTTTTATTCAAGTGGGTGAAGTAAAAAATTGTCTGAGCTGATAAAATATTTTGGTATTCTCAGAAGAAACGGGGAAAAAATCACCATGCCGTCCCTATAAGCTACTTCTACATTTTTTCAGCTACAGTGAACATGAGGGTATGCATATTTTCACCGGAGGGTGAAATATCTCAAATATTCAAGAAATATCCTGATATCAGCAAATGAAATGTGTCTCTTCTCCGAATCTATTTCGAGCTTGTTTTTTTGGGATATTGTGTTTCTTTAAAAGAAAGATGTGACCACCTACGACTTTTATTGGGGAATATTTTATTTTCTGAAGATTCACACTAGCATAGATTGTTGAGGTTTAAATATCGTAATTTTGCTTTTTACCTATTAGTACTATTACATAAGAGAACGCTACTATTACAAGAGTACTATTACATGCCTGATATACATAATGCTTCATTTTTCAGGGAACAAACTGTCTGTCTAAGTATTGTTTAATAACCCATGACATTTTACTTGGTATAACCCCAGTAATAAAATATCATTAATAAGGATTGAAGGGGAAATAACTGGGTATGCTTTTTATACTTTAAAATATTTTTCATAAGCTTTTTTATCATAAAAAGTTTTTTTTAAAAATTAAAAATCAAGATTTAATTTACCTCCAAATATTGTTAATGAGTTTTTATTTTTGTTATACATAGTAAAATATTTCAAATGTTTTAAAGCAACACACATATATTGTGGCCCTAGAAAGGATGTATTAGGGGCATGGTATAGGATTAGACTGGCTATTTCTTTTCAGCCCGAAATTAAATCTTTAGAGACTGTACTATTACAGAATATATAGGGCTCCGAAACGTACACATTGCTGTCCCATGTGTACAAAACCTTAATAAAGCATTTTGAGGATTTTTTTTATTGTATATGCCTTTGTAGCTGTCAATAGACAAATGAAATGCATTTTTGTTGGTTTTCTTATCTTTTGTTCTTTTGAGAACCATTACATTAATATTTAAATGTCATTAGAGTCCCTTTACTCAATTGTTTTCTTTAAAAGTCGATAATGTATAAAATTTAATATATAATTTGAAATCTCTCTCTTTCAATTAAATATCTCATATTTCATTTACAAAAATAAGAAGCCTTTCCCTTAAGAAGCATTTTAAAAATATTACTGGGATTTTTTTTAACTTGTCACTAGCATTTTGTGTCATTGCAATCCGTTTTAAGAATTTCAATCCTTTTTAAATCCTTTCTTGACTAAATGGCATTACTTTTTCAAATAGCATGCTTTAGGCGCAGACGCCCTTTTATATTTGTGATTGGAAAAATAGTACTGCTTAAAAATATATTTGTCATTATATCATCCTTAATCTTATATAATTTTATTAAATTCTATTTAGTCCTTATTGAGTTATAAAAATTCTTTGTTGTATGAACTTTTGCTTTAAATTTGTAATTAAAACAATTATTTTTTACTATATGACTCATAAAATATGGTTAAATGTCATGTGGTTATTATGGTTAAAATATGGTTGTTATTATTATCTTCATACCTAAATTTTGATTCCGTAATAAATTTATTTTTGAATATTTTATTTATATTTTTTCAAATATTTGTTCCATCAATATTTTGAGAAATTAACTTTATTTTGAGTATGAGATTTGAATACGAGATTTGGATATAAATTAATATATTTTAAGTATGTGTGTGAGTTAATAGTTTCCTTTCTAAAAATGTTTCCTATCTAAAAGTAGTAACTGTATACTAAAACATTTATTTATAATAAAAATTTGGGTAGAATTTTTTTATTTGGTGCATTCATCTGAAGTTATGACTAGATTTTAATTATTGACAGAAAAAAAAACAACCTAAGACAAGGGAAAATTCATATGATTTCTGCGTCATTTACGATGGAAAGGATATTTTCTGCCTAATTTACATGTTAAAGATTAATTATATTTAAAACAAATTCATATAATTCATAAAATTTCATAGTTTTATCATACAATTCTAAGCTCCTGACAAATTGTCCAAATATACCTTAAATAAAATCGTTAAAATGTAAAAATTTTGAAGTCTAAAATGGACGTTTCGGAAGAATTACATATTTTTTGAGGAGCGAATGAATACTATTTTGTGAAGAGAATTTTTATGAGCATGTTTTATTCTTTATTTTTAATCCCAATTATGAATATATCTTCTCAAGAGAAACGAAATTATGTACAAGAAAGAGAGTATTTCAAAAGCTAGAATTCATAAATTTTATTTACAAAAACACAATTATATTTTGCTACACAAAAGTACTACTAAAATACTGAAGTAAATCAAGTTTTTTATAAAACGTATTAAAAGTAGTACTTTTCCAAAAACAAGTTGAACCAATTCTTAGAATTTATCCTCATCGAAAAAAGAAAAAAAAAAAAAAAAAAAAAAAAAAAACATCGAAGGACGTGCAAAAATATAAACATATCTCGAATTTTGTCTAGAAAACGTGTTATTTTGTCTGATTTTTGAGACAAGTAATTCTGTGTTTAAAAATATTATATATAATCAGTCAATATTATATAAAATCTAAATAATGTTTAGCAAACTTAACTATTTAATCTCTTGGGTAGCTTACAAACAATTCGATTTATATATTTGTCTTGAGACTTGATTTTTTTTTAAACCTTGTTATTTTTAATATTTTATTTTTAGATACAAAGACAAATTTAATTCTTTTATCTTTTTATTAAATAATTATGTCATCACACAAAAATTTTCTTAATCTTGTATTTTACATAATGCGAGAAAAAGAAATATTGCTTCATTAAATATACCAAACAGAAATCATACATTTGTTTGTTTATAATTCAATTAAAATTACTCTAATTTTTCAAAATGTTGAATTTGTTTTATAATTTCTAACAATTTATTAAAAAGGTACAGTATTAAAATTCGAGGGACTTTATTTCCAGAACAGAAATTTATCGAGTGATAATTTTGGTTAAAAGTTTTTGGCTCAACTTGCAGAAATGGTTTTAAATTTTCCACCGTCAATTACAGCTCATTCCATTACGGTCCATCACTAAAACAAACAACAGGTGTTCCTAAAAGCATTATCTATCAGCCGGAAGTATTTTCTCTCAACTTTTCTGCTCATTTTGATCCTTGGAGGAAAACATACCTTTCAAAAGTAATAACAAATAGAACTTCTCTTTTTTAAATCCCCCTTTAGAGTGCTTTTTCTGAAAAGAGGGCATTCTCCCTTGTCAAACTTTTTTGAGACAAAATTTTTCCGGATATCTGTCTCCTTAAAAGACGAATGAAAGGAACTTTTTCAAGGAAAAAAAAATACTTTTTTTATTAGCGACTTTCTCTGAAGGAAATCTTTTTGATAGATTTCATTTATTGAATTCTAAGTACTTTCTGCGATACATCGTTATTATTGAATAGTTATGGTATTGAGTAACGATTGGATATTATCAAAGCGTTAGTCATAACTGATGTGTATGTAAAAACATGGACGTCGGAAGTTTATAGGAAAATAAAATGGTCATCTGATAGAATTTATAATGTTTAGCCAGTATATATAAAAGTTTATTGAACTGAAATCCCTTATTCTCTAATGCAATTTGTGAAGTATCTTTAAACGATTAAATGAAAGCTTTTTTCGAATCAAGTATCTCGGTTATTTTTTGGTTGGTTGGTTGTATTCAGATTATCTGGCGCCGTCAGCAACACGAGGGCTATAATGCGCCGAAACATTCGTCATTAGACAAACCAACATACATTTACAAACACCCATGACAACACGGGACTCGAACCCGCAACCTCGCGGTCTAGAAGCAAGCACGCTAACCACTATACCGTTTGGTCGGCCGGTTATTTTTTACAGCTATATTTGGGGAAACTTTTTCATTATTTAATCAGGATGAAATCTATTTTGTATTCTTTTATTGGAGGCAATATCAACAGAAAAGAAATCTTTCCAATTCACTGGCAAAGCGAAGAAGCGGAAATGTTCAATCAGACTTTTTTAAAGATGTTTTTCGACAGTCTAAAATTGTTGATGGATTTGTTAACTTCATCGGGATAGTCGATTATTCCAATAGTTATTATCCAAAAGTTAAGAGTTACATGAAAGAAGTTGTTACGTTAAGAGAATAAGTCACACGTTATGAGAATAAGTCACACGTTATGAGATAAAGTAAGAGATACATTGAGAAAACCTAAGAGGCAAATTTATTCACAAAGGGAAGACTTTAGAAATACTTTTAAAACGTTAAAATTTAATTTTTTTTATTATAAGTAATATAATGAACTTTGCCTAGGGAAATTGAATTAATCTAAAGCAATTAATAAGATGTTTCGGGATATGAATACAAAAATAATGATTAACTCCACTCTCGAGACCCATCAAAATAAGGTAAAATAATACCTCAATGTATTCTAAATTGTGTTTAAGCTTTTAGATGCAAGTCATATTGGAAGAAATTTTCTAGACACTGAGGAACTCAATAAAATTACCCTTTTTTTAGATTACTTGTTAAAGACGTTCCTAAAAAGAAATAATATTAGATTTTAATACGTTGTATTGTACTTCAGCATATAAAGATTTCAAGCTATTCACTACAATGTACTATGTATTTATAAATATTATAAGCAGACAGTTCTCATTTTATCATCCTCTATATTGTAAAGGAAGTGTTTTCTCATATCAAGAATTAATTATTAAAATGATAAATGCAGCGTTTTCTTCAAAATTCTTGATTTAGTTTAAAATATAGTCTATATAACATATATTCTTTCAAGTTAATGCATTTAATCTTCTATTGTCATTGAAGTTCATGTTGTTACCAGACTAACACTCTAATATTTCAATGGAGATTCGCATACGATGATTAAAATCATATAAATTTTCTATGAGAAAAAGATGTAAATTTTTATTAAATGGCATGAATCCGTTTTTGAAATTCATTTACAAACTTATGATATACATAAAGAGATATCATAAGTTTGAGAGAGTTATGAACAATTATCCATACCATGATTGATATTTGGACTGTTTGTATAAAAAAACTTACTTAATTTAAGTATAGAGGTGAGATCAATTATTCAATTGTTTAACTTCAAATAACGAATACAGTAATATATCTTTACTAAATATTTATCTATGAGATATTAACTGAAATGAAGTAGTTATACTCCGACTTGTTTGGAGATCGATTTGATAAGTTTTAAGTTATTCAAAATAGACAAGGAATATACGAGTAATAGCTAGTTATTAGAGTAACATGGAACTTCACATTCTTAATAACACTTTCTAAAACTATTTGAAGATATTCGCTGTAAACTAAATAGCTATTATTAAGGACGATCCAAACTTTGCCTCTTTCAAGCAGAAATGTATTAATGAATATATGAAGGATTCATTTGTCTTAAAGCCTGGTTCAGTCATTTGTCTCCTTTCTTAATCAAGAACAAATCCCAAATAGATGTTATTCCCAATCCCGCAACATTCAAGATTAAATGAATTTCAACTCCCAATTCGGCAATCCTTTATTTTCAAATTACACCTCGGGTGGTTAAAAAGGAAACGACTGTGATTCAACAACGTTTTAATTTGGACCGCAGCGGCCTTCCAGGAGGCCAAGTGACGTCACGCGCCCAGGGAAAGGCGTGTGAGTGACGTCAACTTATCACTCAGATCACGTTAAAGAGGAAGAAAACCCGGCACTTCCTCGCGCGGGTAGTTTGTCTTCATTTATGAAGCAGGGGTGAACGACGTGTTTTTCGGTAAATTTCATTACCCCATTAGCTGAAAGATAGTTGCGCCCCCTGTGCACGTTCTACTTAGGGAATAAAGAAAAAAAAAACAAAGTTGTTTTCGAGAGTTGTTTGTTTTCACGGCGCTAATGATGGCAAACTTTCTTAACCGAAACCCATTTCTTAGATGAAAACGGGAGGTTAATGTCTTTTGTATAGTAAATAGTAAGCCATATTACGATTTGGATGAACTTTTGTCAGGGTTACATTAAAAATAGTCATTTGATTTATATGTATTTGATATTGATGCAGATGGGAAAAGGAGTATTATTTACATATCTGCACTATGTTGGAAAAGGCTATTAACAGTGATTGAGATTTTAGTTTATTCGTCATTGAATTGCATTTTAAATATTAGAAAAAGTAATAATGTTTTTTTATTAAGCCGTTTTAGTTAATTTTAAAAAAGGGATGATAACAATTTTATCGTATGAAATTAAGAGAAATACTAAATATTACTCCTGCGTATTTTGAGGCTTTTTTCTCTTCAGGTAGATTCTTAGAGTAGTAATTTTAAATACAAATGCATTAATATGATAAATGTAAATCATTAAATAATATGTTTAACTCCAAGCCTCAATTTAGCTCACAACCATTCGTATTGATGTAGTTAATATGTCATGAGAGGACATTTTATATGTCCCCCTTACATGAACCTCTTTCAAACATCTTGAATGGCACTCATCATTGGTCTTAATTTGATGACGAAACCCAGCATCCAAGCGTTTATTATTACAGCGATTGGCAATTATACGTGGGAAAATTGTACTTAAAAAGAGTACAATGAGTTTCACTTTACCTATCAAGAAATAAATACAAAAAAAAAAAAAAAAAAAAAAAAAAAGGATAGATAGAAAAGTAACTCATTAAGCACATCATAAATGCTAATTCAACATTTTCAACAAACGGATTATCAGTATTCCTAAGAATAAAATGTATTACAATACAGATGCAGCAATTGCATTTTAAATTACTTAATTTTTCATAGGATCTTATCGTGTGGGGACAGAATTTTATGAAGTGACATCTTCTAAGTTTTCATTTGTTAGCTTATAGTTTAAAATAGCAATTCAATAAAGCTTTCAAGTAAAGTATTTAAAAATTGAAACATTAAAAAAAAACTTAAAAATCAAATGATATAAAAATCACAAATCAACAAAATCTTAATCTAGATTTAATTATCATAATATAAATTCTACAAGATTAAAAATTATACAAAATTTCACTGGCATCAAAGCGTCTTGTTCACAATCATTCGAATATTACTATCGAAAACACTAGAAAAGCAAACGAATCATCATAATCTTAATACAAGAACATCATTCACGAGAACAGATAGATCAAAACTCACTCATACAATCCAAGATTCTAGGAAGACACTATCGAAGCAACCCTGGGCATAATGATTAGCGGTTGATGTCGACGATATTTCGAAGAAGCAATAACGCCAATAGATTTCGATTAAAGCCCTATGGTATGCGACATCTCTTGCAGAAAGTATTTATTGTACAGCGTTAGCGCTCACGGCATCTGCTTCAAAGTGTGGAATAATGTATGAGAAAAGGTCCGTAAGGAATTCTCTCTAATCTATCCGATGGTCCGGGTGAGAAGTTCAACTAATCCGACTGATGTGAAGTGCTTGGTTTGGAGATATGCCTCTAAATGTTGAGGTGGGGTCTGAGGATTCTGGAAACAATAAATCAGGTGGTGCATTATTGAAGGTATAGGGGAATGCGACAGTTATTTCCTTGAGATGTAAGTTTTGATTGAAACCCATTTTGGGGATGGTATGTATTGTAGATGTAATATCTGAAAGGACTTATTTGTGGGATCTGATATACATGGGATAGATTAGGTCCAAGCTGAAGTCATAAAGCATAAAGCGTTTTTATCTGTTTTGCCCAATATGTAATTGTCAAGGTTCGAATTTTATTCACTATGTGTAGAGACAAACTTAGTTTACTCATAGTGTAGTTACTTGTAACATGAATTGGATAGCTATTAAAGCCAATAAATAATAACTTACTGGAAATTACTATCGAATATTTATCAGAATAATAATTACTCAATCTTGCATATAGGTCAAGTTGAAGCAATGACTTAGTAAGAAACAGTAGGACTTCTCTTGTTTCTTCATTTAAGGGAATTGTTAAAAAATAAATATTAAAAAACTTTTCTGAATTTCTATCAAGATAAGAATTGTGCTCAAGATAAGAATACAAGTTTTTTGAAATTTTTAATTACCGATATGTTACAAGGTGTAATAAAAGCATTGTTTTCGGTTTAAAAAAATGCGATTTTTTTTTCTTTCATTTTCCCACTTTTTGGGACATACTGGCTTCAAAAATATGGTCTAGAAAAAATATTTCTGTCTTCGTGTCTGTGTGCACGTGGTCAGTATAACCCCCGAAAAAAATTGACCGACAATGTTAAAATTTGCCGTACAGGTTAGTGGTAGCTATAGGACCTGTCATCAAGGTTTTCGTCATTATTTCGCCTGCGCAAAACTTGAAAAAATCATGTCCTTCAGCAATTGCTAAAAAACGGCTCTAAAGATTTTGATAAAAATCGCTGTGGTATTGCCTCTTACGGTGTTTTAAACATCCCTAACTTCAAAATTCTCGTAAAAAGGCCATAAAGGTATAAAGAGTTTAAAAACGAATGTCTTTAGCACACAGTACTCTTTTTCTAAACGTGGGTGTATATTTTTTCATATAAAGATTTTTTTTTTTTTAAGAATAGATATATCCAGAAATAGGATACATTTTATTTTTTGGCTCGTTGTATTTTGGAATTCGAATCCAAACGATATTTTTTTTAATTTCTTAATTGAGGATTTTTCTCAAGATTTAATTGTATCCAAAGAGCCATACACAAGTTTTCAATACATTTTACGGCCAGGAAGTTGAAGAAAAATTATTTTAGAAACAGGCACCATATAAATATTAAGGATTTCGAACCATCCAATTAAAACAATCTAAACTAATTCCAGAATCTGATTCAGAATAATCTAATTCTCCTAAATACCTAACCTTGATTCTGAAATGTCAAGTTTTTGAAGATGTACATCTAAAATGAAATCGTATGTTATATAATAGTAGGAATGTATACTATGTGATTCTAAGTCTATTAGTTTCTAAATATTGTAACAGGTCTGATTGCTATTTCAGCTGTGTTTCTGAAACATTAAGTAAATCTAATTTGTTTTCTTACGCCTCTGTAATACTTGCTATCAGCGTAAGATAGGCAGTAACATTTCACACTGAAATATTTCATAACAAATTTAAGCAAGTATATAATATTTTAAAAAATTGAGTACAGTTAAACATATATTGCAAATGCTTTCCAAAAATATAAAAATGAATTTTGATGCATATTATATTAAATTTCTAAAAATAATTTTAAAAGCTTCAGCAGCATTTCATATCATTACTATCGAAAATTCTTTAAGAAAACATAAAAAAAAAACCCACTTTAATATCAACTCTGATTTTGAAACATGCAACGAAGCGAATGTTTGTTTTATACAACTTCATAAAAAAAAAAAAAAAAAAAAAAAAAAAAAAGTCTACTAACTTCATTCAGTAAAAAAAGTATTTTTCGCGTTAATTCTAAAATTTTAATCAACATTATATCACAAATTTTGTTGCATATTCTAATCACAGCGTTACAAATTACAACTTAAACAACATTAAATCCACGACATCCTCACAATCACACGAATTTTACAAAGTATCAAAGGATAACTTCATATGCCAAATGTCTTGATTAATTTCCAGAATATTATTATTCGTGAATCAATTAATGTCAAATATTCAGAAAAGGGAGATAATTCGATAAGGCGTGAGAACAATATGTTGAGCGAAAGCGTTAGTTGTTGCGTATGCGAGTAATAGGTTTCCGAAGATTTGCATTTCTAATCAATGCACGCAATTTTAATAATTATATAAATCAAGGTGCGATTTGACGAAACTTGCAAAATTACATTTCAGATAAGGATTCGGTTGAGGCCTTAAAGTATAAATTTGGAGCAACTAGTTTCTTGCTTCCTGAAGAGCTCTTTGGAATAGCTCTTGAGGAATAAGAAAGCTCCTAAAGACTCTTTAATCAAAGATAGGGAATGCGATTATCTTAAATATTTCATTAAGGGTTAATAGAGTTAGGTTAAAAACTGTTTTCGTGTGTCGACTAATTATTTTAAGATGTTTAAGGAAATAGTTTAGCTTATGAAATTCGTTCATGAGATCTAATAGGAGTAGTGTTTTATGGGGAATGTAGGATTAATAACTTTATTTTAATTAAAATCAATAGTAAAATTCTTTTATGATGAAGCTCTTTAAATTTTGAAATTCATTAAAATACTGACAATAAATCTAGATGAAGTGTTTTTAGTTAATTTGGAATTCGTTAACTAAATAATTATTCACCTACTTTTACTAATTCACCTAATTTAACTAAATTAAATCTTTCAAATCATTATAAAAATTAGTATATACACTTAGTATTCAATTATTCACAATACATTTATTTTTTCGTATTTAAATATTTCAACAGTTTGATCATATAGAAATTATTTAAATTTCAATTGCAAGATGTAATACATGGTCTTTCCTAAAGGAATACGTAACTTTGAAGTAACATAACTGAGAAACAGTGAAAGACAGGAAGAGACCAGTGATATATTGGAAAGACAATTGTGGATTCTAAATATACTGGATTACAAAATTGATTGAAGTAAATTCCATAATGTCTGCATATTGTTGATCGATGAGATTCATTTCATTTGGGTGGATAGTCAGTAAACAAAATTAGTGAATATAAGAGAATGAAAACCCATCTATGTGCCTTTCAAAACTATTAGATTCAGTCAAAGTGACAGCTTGGCTTGACCTATATACACTGTTAAAAATTTGGTTCCACCCTGCACCAAAATTTGGTTCCCATTCAGCTGCCACCAACATTTGGTGCTTAGGTTCACGATTTAATGGGGAGACCTCGGACACCATGTTATGGTGATAGGTTGAACCAAAATTCGCGTTTTCGCTACTCCATTTTTTGATGCATGGTTGCACCAAATTTAATGTTTTTGCTACTCAATTTTATGGTGAAACGTTGAACCAATTTTCGCGTTTTTGTTACATCATGTTATGGTGATAGTTTGAGCCACGTTTTATATTTTTGTACTGCATTTTAAAGTTAAGGTTTAAAGTTAATATTTATTATTTCTGTCCTAGACTTAAAGGTGCAGTACATGTTGAATAATGTTGCTTTTTTCTGCTTGTTATAGCTGTGTATTGAATATATATTTTGTATTAAATAAATAGTTTATATTAAATAATTTTTTTTATATTAAATTATTGCTTTCCTATATAGTATATATTTTTAAATATTATTTTTTGTATCAATTATTTTAATATATATTTATTATATATATTTGATCATTAATGAGGATATAACTGCATGGTTTCTTCAGATAGGTCAATGAAGTATAATTTGGAACAACCAGTATTAAAGTATTTATTTTGTTCAACAAAATAAATAAATAATAATAATAATAATATCCACATATAAGTAGCAATATAACGAAAAAAAAATGCTATTTGTAATAAGCATTTTACAATTATTTTAATTACAATTTATTTAAAAACTGAATATCTTAATTTACTTTTACCAACAAAAACCCTTTTAAATAATTAAAATTATGTTTTATGTAATTGTTCAACAAATAAAACTCCCAAACATAAGAGACAGTCGGAATTTTTTTTTTTAATTGTAAGCATTAAAATTGATTTAAAAACTAAATATCGTAATTACTATTTCGAAATAAATTACTGTTACCAATTATAACCTAAAATCAATTCCTTTTTAAGTAATTAAATCATGGTCATATCAATGTTTCTCATTGTTTAACAAACTACTTTTATAACCCTGTGTATTTCAATATTTCCCACAAAATTTAAATAGTATATTCAAACTAAAATTATCAGAGAAAAATAAAACTATTTTTTTAATTAAAACATTATTTTTTCAAATGTAATCAAAATTTGTTTTTGCAGGCATAAATTTCATTTATTCTTAACAAATTGTACAAATTCAATAAGTATTTATATTCAAATTTAAATAAGAACACACTATAAATGAAATTACAAAATATTTTATTAACTTGACTTGTTATGGAAAATATACAATCATTCTAAATAAATGCAATCACAGACAGAGGAATAATATAAAAACCTTTTTCAAAATAAAGCTACTATGTAAATAAACCCATTTACTAATATTTCCTCACAATATAGCTATAGCAAAATAATATAAGAAATTTTGTTTGGAGAAATACTCAACCTTTTATTAAGCCCTTTTCATGAGGGTAACGATACTCCTTCAGCTATACTTAGATTTTACAGCAATTTGTTGCCTCATATCTGTATAATGTTGCATGGTTGGGTTCGAAAGACTTGAAGCAAAAGCAGATCAAAACTTGCAGAAATTTTTTCCGATATAATTCTTCGCAGATTCTTTTAAAACTTTCTTTTAGAACTCCAGAACTTTCCGTTCTAATAGACTCAATACAGCTCTTTACACAACAATGGAGCACAAACAGCAGTTAAAAACTAGATACACAACTGCTAAAATCAATGGAAAAGACAATGCAATACCGTTCACTTTCGGAACTACTCTGAATGCTTGCTGAGAGACAACTAACTAACTCAACTCAACTCGGTCTTTTTAAGGTGGCGAATCTTCACGATTCTTCTAGAGATAGAAATTTGGAGAATTTTCCAGATCGCGGTCGAAAAGCACTATACAGGTACATGGAGACCCAAACCGTCGCCAACTTCGCGAGATTGCCATTAACCATAATGTTAAATGGCCTTCTCCTTGTAAAACTCGTTTTCAAGCGTTAAGAGACGCATTGCAGGAAAGCGAAGTTAAGACAAACTCTTGCACTGGCTTATGCGAAATGTACATAAATTTCCCTTTTTACATAATTAATACTACGAAATATT
Organism: Linyphia triangularis; assembly: GCA_963978545.1. Taxonomy (NCBI): domain Eukaryota; kingdom Metazoa; phylum Arthropoda; class Arachnida; order Araneae; family Linyphiidae; genus Linyphia; species Linyphia triangularis. The sequence goes on along the minus strand of OZ021724.1, from coordinate 76,985,917 downwards.
TAGAAGTATACAGAAATTCGTAACAATAATATAGAAATGAGGCAACTACTACTGTTTGAAAAATTAGTTATAATATAATACTGTAACTAATTTTGAAAACCATAGTATTTAAAATTCCGTACCTCTCCACTGGTCTCTTCTTTCTGTTCTACACTGTTTCGAAGTCATGACATTTCAAAGTTAGGGACACCTTTTTGCAAGATCCTGTATTAGGTGAAATTTTCTGTTTAATTGTCTATTTGGCTATGGTCAGCATATTTGTAGAATGCACATTTTGCGATGTTGAAATTCTGTAATCTAGTCAGTATTTAGCATACATGAGATAGGAAAACAGAGTTTTCTTTAAAAGGATCTGAAGCTTTGCCTGTCACCAAACAGTTAAAGCTTATCAGAAATTGCTAAAAAAAAGTTTTACAAAAATTATTATTGTGGCATTAAAATTATTATGATGATGCTTTTTCAGTTATATCCAAACACCAAATTTATTGTAAAAATACGTTAAGGTGTAAGAAGTTGAAAATCGGCCATCTTTCAATCTTAAAAACCAATCTTTTTCAGTAGTAAATCATTTTTATACAACAATACTTTAATATTATGAGAACTAAAATGAGTAAATTGACACTTACATATTGGCAAATCAATTTGAAATAAAGAGTTGATTTGTTCGTCTATTTTTGTTTACAAGTCTCACTATACATTCCCAATTTCAAGCTACGGTGACATGAAATTTATACAGTATATTCTGTTAGGGATTTTAATTTCAGAGCCCCATTTTTAGAAAGATAAAATTTTTCGTTCCATAGTTCAGAATTAACTAACACCCAATGAACTCAATATTTAAAAAAATAAAAAAATAAAATAATAATAAAAAAAAAAAAAAAAAAAAAATGATAATTTAATTTTTACTGATCTTTCTTATTATCAATGAAAGTTTCAAAGCTAAATTGAAAATAAAAAATATTTTACACAAGAAAGCCCATTTATATCACGAATCACTGTCCTGTCAATTCTATTTGAAATGTATTAGGAGAGTGAAATCAGAAACATTTTGAAAACTTCATATTTGTATAGTATTTATACATATCTGGCTGCTTTTGTTTTTTCTCTAAATCAATTGAATCAAAATTCTTTTATGTGTGTGTATAATGAAATTAATATTACACATGCTATTTTTAAAAAATGCTCTGGAATTATCGATAATTAGTCATTCATAATTGACATTTGTTGTGGTAATTTTTACCTTTTGTCTTTGTTTTCTAGGCTGATAGATAATAAGTTTTTTCGTAATTTGTGCCAAATTTCTTAGTGAAATAAATGAGCATATAACTTCAATATAAAAATGGTTGTCAAAATAAATGCATTAGTTTTAACAAGTTATATTTTATAGGTTTACAATAAAAAACTTACACTGATTCTAACACCAATCTTACGAAAAAAGGTAAATATTTTTGTGTTTAATTTAAATGTGCTTAAATTAAACTTATTTTGTATGAATGTTGTTAAGATTATTCTATACTTTCTTCACTGGAGTTTTTTAATGTAATGAAAAAATTTAAATGTGTAAAAAATTATGACAGTGAAGCGAAACGGTCAACTGAAATACTCAATTGACAGACAATTCGTCGACACTCGCAAAACGTCAAATGAAGAAAAGGAAAATTTGATTAAACATATTAAAACAGTTTTTAAAGGTAGAAGAGGATGGTAAAATATGATTTTCTATGGATTAGATGGTATCAAACTATTTAAAAAAGTTACTCGAAAGTAAGTTTTCTGTAAGGCGACACGTCACCCAATTGTGGTTTCACTTCTTAAATATTAAAATAAAAATAAAAATAAATATTTTTTTACTAAAGCAAATTTTTGAAGGAAAAGCATTTTAGGTGATTATGATTTTTTTTCTTCAAAACATGGTTTTAATACTTTTAACGTATCGGTGACAGTTTTTGTCCAGTTTAAAAAAAAATACACACCATATAAGGAATGTTAATGGGTAAAAGGGTACTTACGCATTATCCAGTCGATAGTTGGCATGACAAAAGGTTCTCTAAGAGGATTTCCTTGGTTCGTCTAAATGGTCGGTTCAGATTTATGACCAGTCCGCCGCTCATCTGAGGCCTTCAACGGTAAGGTCCAAACTCTGGTCTGAGTCGTACCGAACCTCTGATGAGAAAAAGCAGTTCAAACTTTCTGTCACCAACAAAAAATTCGTTATTGGTCGACGAAATAATACGAAAAAAAAAAAAAAAAAAAACCCTGTTTGTTAAAAATTTAGCTTTATTTCAAACATTCTTTCCCAGACTTCAATTCTGTGACATTAAAGAACTGTCTAAAACCAGCATACTTGACGGAAAAATATTCCCCAGATGGTCTCCATTGGATTAAGATCTGGTTTTAATGCTGTCCAATCCTTAACGGAGATAACGTATGCGTAAAATCACTATTTTATTGAGTTTGACACATAGTTAAAAGTATTTTCCTGTTGAAACATCCCCTGAGAAGCAGCTAGTTAAAGTTTCAAAATATATAATGGTATTTGTTCTCTAATGTAAATTTGTATTCGTTTGATGTTTGATGACTGCTGATGATCTGTAATTATAATTGTTCATTGAAGCAAAATATTCCGCAAACCATCATGGAACAAGCCGTCTTCTACTGATTGAAAAAAATGACGTGGTTCCTTACCCTGATTATGCAAGTAATTAGTCCATTCATGGCAGGTCAATTTCTTAATTCTTTTGATCAATGAAACTAAAAATAAAAGTCAAAATTATAAATGAGATATCTTTAATATAATTGCTTTTTATAAGTTTAAATAAAATTTATAAATTAATTTTATCTGTAAATGTATTAAATCCTCCAATTGCAAATTATTCATGATACAAGTATTTTTTATAATACCATTTTATTACCATTTTACAAATTGTTTCCCATTGTTCTGAAATCTTCTGCTAATTAAAAATCATGCAATCAAATAAACTTCGAAAATCCAATAAATAACTTAATTCCCTTCAATTACGAAGTCCAAACTAAATTTTCCAGAATTGCAAAACGGAACAGCATTACACATAATGCTAGTCTCTCTTTACATTATTCATCTCTGGTTTTATTCATTTTCAATATTCCGACTGAATTAAACCTTCCACGCGCGAAATCCCAAAACAGAATTCTTAAAAGGCGGTTCCATTCTATGCTTATCACGTAGCAATGTCGCTTGACTTTTCCGATAAATTTACTTCGAAAGTTGAGAATTTCATCAAGTTGAGTTGAAAAGATTTCTCATCATATTCAGCGGGGTCCTTCAAAGGAAAGTTTTTCTTCAAAAGCAGAGTGTGGGTAAAATATTTTATTTTCATCCGCATGTATTTTTTTCTTATTTTTTTCTTCCAACTCGGTTAAGCATTCATTCATTCCGGAACAAATGACTGAGGACGAGAGTTTTAAGATAAAAATATATATATCGTTCGGCTGCAGTCGAGGACTTGGATGAAAAAAAAAAAAAATGTCCGTATTTATTTTCTTGGCTTATAAAAAGAACTTGAAAATGTTTTCACACATTTATATACTCTTTTCTATTTATTTCTTGCACAGAAACTGAATTATTTTTCCATCCCCAGGGGGTATCAAAGCTATATTTCTTCGTTAAGGAAAGGTTGGGAATAAAAATGGTGTAGAGCTCAAATTTCTTTAAGGGAATCAGCGAAGGGATTTAATATTCCCCAATTCCTAAGATTGAACTTTCTTGCAATTAAAAAAATTATTTACTTTTCATACTCAATTTATTCTTGGTTTAAAATAGAATTATCCAATCAAGTCATTAATCTCATTTTACAAGATTATTAAGTACATTAAAACTAATGATACATTTTTATATGTATTATTTTTGATGCGTTAAAAAATAAATTATTCCTATAATATTAGTATTTTTTATAAATTTGGAATTATTGTGTTTTAACAGATGCTGGCTATACACTCGCATTTGTCCAATTATTAATTCCATAATGTGTTTTTTCCCTAGTTTTCTTTTTAGAGTGTTGTTCTGAATGTCAAATGAGCAATTCTGCCTTTGTCGGTTGTAATCGACACATTTTAATGAGTTGTTGAAATTTCTGTCAATTTATACACAATCATTTCTAAAATTTCGATGAAAATTTTTAATGGTGTGATAATTTATTATTGATATTTCTAGATATTTCCATAAAAGTTTCGTAGAATAGAATGATTTTTGCCACGAAAAAGGATAACGAAGAAATGATTAACTTAACTATGCAATTAAATACTAAACATGAGTTGCAGTCTACTTATTGTTATGGAATTTGTTTTACAACGTCTAGGTATCATACAATGTAACATGAAATGGCAATGCGTCTAATTCGCCAGAAAGGTGCACAATTTTATTTTATGCATCTTAAATAATTATGACCTGATGACTAATAATATCTAAAAAAATATATTTTTCTTCTAGGAGCGAGTGGGGTACGAACATGTAGTGGGATAGGACTGGGTATATAGATTCAAATTCTCTAGAAGACTGATTATAACCACAGTCAAGCAGAAGGAGCAGCTAGTTTGCCGTGCTGTTGCTATAGCAATCACATCGTGGTTGTAAGCTTGTTTTATGATACTAAACCATATTCCGTCCTAATCAAATTTACCCTCATAAACTGATTTTCTAAAGCGATTTATTTAAAATTCTATTCCTGTCTTTCCAACATTGTATTCTTCTTTCTCTCTCTCATTGTTTTTCAGTTATGTCATTTCAAATTTAGGAAGTCCCTTCTGAAAGACCATGTATGCTTATGTACAATAAAAGTCTCTTAAAGATTCATTTCAGATTTTCTAAACTCATATTTATGTTCTTGCCACCAAGTTATTTTTGTGACGCTTCTTTTTCCACCTTACGACAATGAAAATTAATGAACTTCCATTCACAGGCTATTCCAGATTTCAGTAGAAATAAAAAAAAATCTTACTTTTCGCAACAAAGGTAGCAAGGAAATAGTTATTACACTAAACAACAACATCTAAAGGATAGTGCTATTAGTATTAAAACTTGCAAATTGTCTTAATCTGCGATGGTCGGGGAAACTAGAGATACTTGACCCGATGCCTTTTTCTCAGAATTGGGAAGGTTTTTAAGTTGGAAGTGGTATCACTTCCTTTACTTCAGACAACTGAATCTTTGCATCCGTTTTTAAACTATAAGACAAATTAAATTTTCATCCTCTAAAAGTAATATCTTTGTGTTGTAAACGCTGATGTGAAGTTGTTTTTGTTTAAAAGTAAGACTTTTTTAAATAGTTTATTTTTGTGTGCATATTTTTAGCTACAATTACATATAGAATAGTGTTTATCCACTTACTTTGCAAATGGTTGCATTTTAAGGTTATGTAGGAAATGTACAATTAGGGATACTTGACCCAAGGCATATAGGGATATTTGACCCAAGATAAGGATACTATTCGAATGCATTTGGCAGGTTTTATTAATTTTTTTCGCTTCTTCTTAGACCATTTTGTTAAGTATGTAAGATGTTCAATTGAT